>OZ024741.1:327919839-327939839 GCA_964016885.1 Eledone cirrhosa
GTACTTGGGTTATATTGGATTAAGAGGTGCCTACTGACTGTAGGTTTCGCTTTGTACTTAGGCAAGGCGAGTCCTCTGTATTACTGCGTGGCGCCAAAGATCTCGGTCCAGTGACATTGTCTTAAAGAGGTGTAAGTGTTTAAGGTCGGAATTTATCAAATCGTCCCAGGTTTTTCTGGGTCTGCCTACTCGGTAACTTCCGTCAATTCTCATCGCCCTGCACTTTTTTATACAGCTGTCGTCTTTCATGCGCATCACGTGACCATACCAACGTAGTCCTCTCTCGAGTAAACAGCATCTGAAGCCACCTATACCTAATTTCTCACTTAGTTCACTTACGCCTTCCTTTCACGTATATTACTAGTACACATCTAGCGGAGCATGCGTGCTTCATTCCTCTCCAGTCTGCGCAGATCCTCTGCACACAATGCCCATGTCTCACTGCCATGTAAAATAGCTGTTCGTATGCAGGCATAATACAGTCTGCCTTTCATAGTTAGAGAGAAACCTTTTGTGGCCAATGGTGGTATAAGCTCTCTGAAGTTTTTCCATCCCGTCCTGACTCTGGCTACTGTACAATCTGAGCACCCTCCATCACTGCTGATTTTCTCACCCAGGTAACGGAAGGTGTCCACTATTTCTATAGAACCATCTGGGCAATAGAATGAGCTAGTATCCTGTGGGCGCTTGCTACTTATTGCACCTGGCCACCGGCCACATATAAAATCTACGTTCTTAGATAGCTTACCTGTGATCGCACTACATCTTTTATGCACCCATACTTTGCATTTGGGACATAAAATGGAATTTCTGCCAACTCCTTTCCTACACACTGAGCATGGCCATTTCCCAGAGGGGACCTGTGCCCTATTTTCCTTCCTACATACTAGAATTTAACTCTTAGAGAAGTTAACTTTAAGGCGTTTTGATTCTGGGCCATGCTTCCATGTTTGGAATTTCTTCTCTAGTTCAGCCTTCGATTCAGCTATGAGCGTTAGATCGTCTGCATAGAGAAGTTCCCATGGGTAGCCGGTCTTGAACCTCTGTTATGGCCTGAAGGGCAATAATAAAAAGGAGGGGGCTAAATACAGAGCCCTGATGGACACCAAATTTACGCTAAATTCTTCACTATATTCGTTGTTAATTCTAACCATGCTGACTGTTTCTGTATACATGGCTTGTATAGCTCTCACAAGCCATTCATCAACCCCTAGTTTTTTAAGGGCACACCAAATAATGGTGCGGAGGACTCTGTCGAAGGTTTTCAACAAAAGCTAAGTAGAGGGGTTTACTTTTAGTTAGGTACTTCTCCTGTAGTTGTCGTACAAGGAAAAGGGCATCTGTGGTACTTTTATCAGACACAAACCCAAACTGCATTTCATCTAGATCAATTTACTCTCTGATTAGTTGCGCTATGACTTTTTCTGTGATCTTCATGACCTGGTCAATTAATTTAATGCCTCTATAGTTTCCTCTATCTTGTGCATCTCCTTTACCCTTATAGCAGTTAATGATAATGCTGTTACGCCAGTCATTTGGTATGACCCCTTTCTGTATGACTTGGTTTACTATCCGTGTGACCATGGTGTGTCCTACCGTTCCAGATGTTTTCAGCATTTCAGCAACTATCTCCGAAGGCCCAGCTGCCTTGCCTGTCTTCATGTCTTTCATTGCCTTACTTATTATTCAATTTGCACTGCTGGTCCCTCTATTGGATCGATGTGGGGAAGACTATCCTTGTCCCATTTATTTTCCTCATTTAGTAGCCTTTCGTAGTGACATTTCCAAGTTACCTTATTATCAGCGTTAGTGATGGCAATATACCATCATCATTACGGACACACTTCTCCCAGACAATATCACGGTTTCCTTGACACATTGCCTAGCAATCCTGAACACGTCATGATTTTGGTCCTCGCGTTGTAGAATATGCTTGAACATTCTTTCCTCTGCTTCCCTTCTTTCGAAGTACACTTATCTCCTAGCATCGCTCCTGGCCACTATATATATATATATGAATAAAATTGATTGATTTGATATTGTATTTTTCAACGAAATGTCAGAGCCGTTAGAATCTCGGATAGACCGCTTTGTGGTATTGCCTTTCACCAATTCAAGGTGGATAAAAAAAGTACCAGTCTCATAATGGGGTCGATTCCTACTCTATATCTCTTTTTCGCTTCCTTCCTCCCACTCGGTATTCGCCTTTGTGGCAGAAATTCTGCTTGTATTCAGAAGTGGAGAGGAGATGGGCTCCAGTAGGGTTACAAGATGCCCTAAGAATACTTGTATATCAATATGCCGCCACTATAACTCTTTCCACAGTTACGGGACAATACCATACCATGTATATTTTATGACAATAATTTTCAGTATCTCTGTTTGTAGTATGTGCTTCTGAAACGTTTTGAAATATCAGAATTCTCATAGTTATACATATTCCCGTTTCCCAACTTCGGCAATGTAATCTTCCATACATACATATCATAGTATCATTGTGCTTTCCTCATATAACAAGCTGTAAATGTACTTTGTGTTATATATTAATGTAAGCAAACTATAATATATGTTTACATACATACGTTCACACAAGCATGCATGCAAACATACATACGTATATACTTAAATACATGCATATATGTATATATATATATATATATATATATATATATATATATATATATATATATATATATATATATATATATATATATCATGCAAACATATACACACACATGCATACAGATATACATTAATATCTCAGCTTAAGCAAGCCATATCACTTCATATCTCTGTGGATATAACATATAGGTTTTCCTATTCATCCTCTATTGCTTCAATTTTAAATGTAACTCTATGTGTTCATTTATAACAAACATATCGCTGCGTAAATATTATATCACGAATCACATAAAACACCGCAACAAAGATTTATATCCACATTGATATAAGATTGCATTATCTGATCTTAAGATTCACCCTACCATATTGGCGGTGCGGGGGGTATATAATATGTAAATATGTACCTGGTTTCTATCCTATATATGTGTAGGATTATTCATGTGTAAGTGCCAATATATATACTTAAGTATGTACATGTATATGTGTTTATATATGTATTTATATAGAGGTATATACACACGCTTATATATATATATACATATATATATATATATATATATATATATATATATATATGTGTGTGTGTGTGTACACCTATATAAATATATATATATATACACACATATATGTATAAATATATATATATGTATATATATATGTATATATATATACTGTATGCACTTCTTTGGCTACAACCAAAATGACAGAATCAGAGTATACACAGGATCCACGGGGAAGTATAAGACCCTCATAGAACTGGACATGAAAGGAAGTTGCCCATTATAAACATGAGATAGAGTAAGCCACCTCATGTTACGACAACCAGAGACTAAACATGAGATAGAGAAAGCCCCCTCATGTTACGACAACCAGAGATACCAGAGTGCCGTGTTCGTGGACGATACCCCTGGAAGGAAATTAGCTAACCAAAGTGGAAAGGCCCTGAGAAAGACCCACTTACAGATTACAGTAGTAGAAAAGCCAGGACCTACCATAAAATCCCTGATCAGCAAAACACCCTTTTAAGAAAACCCACTGTACTAATAGGAAATGTGTTATATGTAAAGTAAACCCCCGGATAAACTGTAAAACTAGAAATGTAGTCTATAGCATAAGATGTACAGAGTTTATTTGCAGAAACATGACAACAACATACATAGGCGCGACAGATCGAAGCATAGGAGAACGTATAGACCAACACTGGGGGGAATTAAAAGGACGAAAAAATGGTTCAGTACTATTCGAACACGCCACACAACAACATGGCGGTAACATAGACAATATAGAAATTAATATAATATCTATACATAGAAATGACCCAGCAGGTAGGCAAATCAGAGAGGCAAGCGAAATAGAGCTTAGAATGCCAAAGCTAAAGAGAAAAAATGAATGAAATAACAACACCCAAACAAACAATACTGACTTAAGAGAAATATAAATAAATAAATATATACACAAGCACAAAAACAACAAACAGATATAAACACACACTCGTAAACTAAGATACAATACAGTAACCAAAACACAGTCACCCAAACGCGAACACACACCAAACACTATACACACACGCAAACGCATGCGCAGAGAAGAAGACAAAAATAAATAAATAAACAGATAAAATAAAAATGGCGTAGACATCCAATACAACGGGAGGAACATAATAGTACCACTGATGATGTTGCAGATGTGAAACGAAAACACTTTGTGAAACTTTATATATGTGTTTATATCTATATTATATCTGTATTTTTAACCGTTGGTCAGTCAATGATGAACATTGAGGACCAAATGAATTAACTGTGGAGATATAAAAGATACAGAAGCGAAAACCAACCAAACAGTGAGGGTGTTCTTTTATTATTTCTGTCAATATTATTACAACAATATTACCCACCCAAAGTATAACAATATTTGTTTCGACACACGATTTCATATCAAAAACCTCGCAAAACAAATTCATCGCCGACACACACACACACATATATATATATATATATATATATATATATATATATATATATATTGGTAAAAGGAAAAGAAAATGCTGACAAATTGTACCCAGTGAATCACTGGGAACAATTTGTCAGCATTTTCTTTTCCTTTTACCAATATATCACAACTCGTGTGTTACACCACTATTCTTTTATATCTATCTATCTATCTATCTATATATATATATATATATATATATATATATACGTGTATGTGTATGTATGTATGTGTGTATGTATGTATGTATGTTTATACATATAAATATGTATATGTATATGTATATAGAGATAGATAGATAGATAGAGAGATAGATACTAAACGCTTCTCATGCTCTTTTTCTCCCTACCTTTCTCTAGTTTCCCTGGAGCAATCCTTTCATTTGAATCCCTGCATTTCAGAGCGTTTATTTTTTTCTCCTTTCTCTGCCTCTGTAAAATTTTATATATATATATATATATTGCAGGATTCAGTAAGTGCTTTTAAAAGGAATAAAAATATTATATTCAAATGCATTTAACATTGCCAAGTATATTTTAGGTATTACGATAATACTTATAAATTGTTTTCGAATATTATTTTTTGCTTTCATATATGTTATATTTTGTTTGTTTATTATTTCTAAGTTTATATTATTGTTATTATTATCATTATATTATTTGACATTTTGCGTTTTGCGATAGATATTTCTTAGTTGTTTACATTAAAATTATATGTTATATATTTCCTTTTATTATTTGTTAAACTTCTAAGATAGGATATGTGCATCTCAATGACACAACACACTCTCTCATTTTCTATAGATAGTTATCAACCTTTTATACCTTTTATATCTTATTACGCTACTTTTTTTTACCGTCAATAGAGGTATGAGGAGTTCGTCGGATGATTTGGGTTCACAAGAACATTTGGTGATGTATAAATATTCAAAATATGTATGTTTGATCCTCATTTCCAGATTTAGGGGAAGAAGTTGGTAGTCCTGGATCGAGGATAAGGAACCTTTCGATTGCGATCAACATAAAATGTTAATTTATAAACTTTGAGAGTATGAAGAACTTGATAAATGCATATATAAATATATATATATCCAAAATTAAAGAGACATGCGCCATATCCACTGTAGAATATGCTCCAACTTTCCAATGAATAGATCCGAGCATTTTATATCAACTAGAAATTGATTGACATATATATATATATATATATATATATAAAATGAACATATGAAACAATCACAGGGAATGATTTGTAAAAGTGTGTAAGCACACATAGCTAGGTAGGTAACTAATTAAAGTTTAACTAGAACTTTAAATATAGATACCTTATAAATTGATTAATCTTCTTTGTATATATTTCATTAAAGAAATATATTTCACCATCAATCGATCGGTAAACCACAGTAGCCAAATCCGGAATTTTCAACAAGGGAGAAGATTTAACTATCTGTGTTTACACAGCAAATTCAAATCTGCGAATGACGAGCAGTATATATAAGTATATACATATATTTATATAGTAATATTTAGAACACACTCCAGAATCGCGTGCTTTGTTTTCCTTTTTTTATTTCGTCTTTCTTGTACTCCACAACATTCTTTACATACTTCTTCCTATTTATCTGACATATTTCCTCTACGCCTCTTCAACTTAAGACATGTTTTAAATCTCAATGATTTTTTTATGTTCTATCTTTATCTTATCTTTTATTCATACCATCAAAGTGAATTAGAATGAAGTCTCAAAAGAACTTATATAGATATTTATATTTACATATGAGTTTAAATTTTTACACTGAATCTGAGGTAAATGCGCATGGCTTAGTGATTTGGTTGTTCGGCTCATAATCGTAAGGTAGATACTGCGATTCCAAGCGGTATGCTGTGTCGTTGACACAGGCATTTTATTATTACACATTTCAGGGCGGTGGATTGGCAGTATCGGTAGAAGGTCGGACGCCATGCTTTGTAGCATAGAGTTATGGCCCTTTATGATATGAGTTCAAATCCCGCCGAGGTTAACTTTGCCTTTCATCATTACGGGGTCGATAAAATGAAGTACCAGTCACGCACTGGTGTCGATTTAATCGACTTTCCCCTCCTCCAAAATTGCTGGCCTTGTACCTATATAAAAACCATTATTACACATTTCTCCACAATCCCGCCAAGGTTAACTTTGCCTTTCATCCTTACGGGGTCGATAAAATAAAGTACCAGTAATGTACTGGGTATTGCTGGCCTTGTGCCTAAAGTAGAAACAATTATTACACATTTCTCCAATCTATTCAATTGGGAAAATATTTTGTTCATGTTACACATTTTATCAAGCTGAATACATTTGATTATTGCGAGATGTATCTGTGGAACGTTCACATAAATTGTTCTAGCAACATATACTGTTTATGAAACAACTAGAGTACTCGTCGTTGTATGATCGTCTAAAATATTATCCTTTTAAAAAAATCCTTATATCCGATTTCAAATATCCTGTGGTTTAAATTATCACCGTAACCACCAAACACATTAGTATTAATTTCCTAGATGTTACATTTGACCTTAACTCACATATATATATAAGACATACCAATGAGTAGCTTCGATACACCATTATAGTCACCCTCCATATATATATATATATATATATATATATAGTAGCCAATAAATGAAATAAATATTTGAAAATTATTCGATATTTGAAAATTATTCGAAGCAATTCGACCTAAAGGACATAAATATTACAATAACTATCAATATATCTGGAAATCCTTCCACATATTAAGTGATCTCCTAAGTTTTGATGATCTTAGCCTAATTACACTGCAATATGTATATGCCTCTTACTCCACTAGACAGCATGTCAGACACTCTGGCCGCAGGTATAATAATAGCAGTTCCTTTGGTCGGGTCGAAACTGCCAATGTCCACCTCAACGACAGATGATTCTGGAGTTCTGTGACGTTTGTTTGCATTTTTAATTAAAAGAAAAAAAATTAAGGTACGGGTCCCCTGAAGAAATTGTTTTGCGTTTTGCCTATATATCGTTCCATGTCTTGTCATCTCTGTAAAGTTTATCATATATATATATATATATATAGATAAATCTACCAAAATGTACGGTAGTGTCCAATCCGCATGAAGAACTCAATGTAATCCGAATATCATGAAAAGAGAAGATGTATTCAAACAATTTTTTTCGATGAAAAATACAGGAAAACAGAGTCAAGATAAATTAATAAAAATAATGAATAAACAAAGAAACAGTTCCTTATATTAAAAAATTCATCATTTTACGATCGTTTCTAGGATACATATGTTAGTGTTGGTATGCATATCCTCTATAGATCTATGTAAAATTTTTACAAACTATCAGAAGGAATATACATACCTACACATATATATGCTGTCTTCAGAAATAATGATATTTGTTTATTGAAAAAAAACCAACAAAGATTTAATACAATAGGTCTGTTTGTGAACAGGTTTTGAATTGACCAATAGAAAGATAGTGAAGGTCAACATGGGAAAATAGTAGTAAAAGAACCTTAATTTAGGGGTAGAGGAAGGTAGATTTCAGTTTTGGATGGAAAGAATATTATGAATGAAAGGTTATTTTAGGGATGAAAATAGGTCATATGCTGTCTTCAGAAATAATTATATTTGTTCATTGAATAAAACCAACAAAGATTTAATATAATAGGTTTGGGAACAGGTTTTGAATTGACCAATAGAAAGGTAATAACTGACTAAATGGTAAAATAGTAGTAATGGAACTTTAATTTAGGGGTAGAAGAAGGCAGATTTCAGTTTTGAATGGAAGGAGTATGAAGAATGAAAAGGTTATTTTAGGGGTGAAAATAGGTCAGGTCGGTAAAAGGTACACGAAAAATTGCTGTTATAAAAGAATAATGCCAATGTAAATATCTAAGGAGACTAAAATTTTACGATAAAAGTGTTAGTGAAAAATATATATATATGGAATTTACATCTATGAAAAGAAAGTAAATTAATTAAATTGATAGGTATATTTATATTGATAAAATTATATTAATGCATATAGATATGATACTTAAGAGTTAGATGTAATTGAAGAGTGCTGTTAAAGACGAGGGGAAATAAACAAAATATATATATATAATTATTGGGGGGGGGGGTTAAATTTATTAGTGAGAAATAACAAATATATAGAGATTACAAGGAACATAGAATCATAACCTGAAATTAAAACAGTATATATGTATACTTAATCGTATCAATTTTAGGAAAAGATAGTTGTAAAAAGGAAAATAAAATTATGTAGTTCATGAGTAGTAGAATATTAATAATAGGTTAACTAAATTAAAAAAAATGTTATTATAATAATTTCTAAAGTGTATATTAATTAGGTTTATAATATTTAAAGGTTTTTCTCAGTTTATGATTACACGATATTATTAATTCCTCTCGCTTATTTAATAGGATATCCTTAGATTTCATTATTTCAAAAAGTTCTTGGGAACACAATCTACATTCATATCTATTATTTTGATAAGGGGTGGCCCTTTTGAGCACACTCCAGGTCAGGTCATAATCTATATTCCTCTTTCTATAATTATTAATTATTTCAGCTAAAGATGTTGTATTAGCTAATGCGGGATTTTTAAAACTGTGTTTGTGGGTATTAAATCTTACTTTAAATTGGTTAGAGGTAGCGCCTATATATGAATAAATTGAGTCCTTAGTGTTAAATTTACATTTATATACTGTTATTAACAAGACAATTTCCTTTTAATGGGCAATTTGCTTTGTTTCTACAGTTACAACTTTTCGTGAATCCTGTATCAGAGGAGATATTATGGTTAGTTTGATGTATTGGTTGTTTTACATTTATATGCATTATAGGCACTTATATTTTGTTTTATGTTTTTGGTTGTTGAGTAGGAGAATTTAACCGTTGATCTATTTAAAATTTGATGGTATTTGTGGTTTGGCGGGAAGTTCTTCTCTAGGATATTAACAAATATTTTAGGTATATTATCTTTGATTTGTAAATTAAATGGAGCATTATACCAAGTAACTCGTCTATTACGGTTTTGATGTTGTTTATTATTTTTATAGGATGTATCCTGATGTATATTAAGAGAATTATTGTTAATGACTTCACCACGCACATTTTTAGTTAGATTCATTGATTTAGGTGTTTCAGCTTGTTTATTAGGAGTTTTACTATTAACATTTATTAGAGTAGTAGGATGAATAGTTTTTTGAGAGTTACTATATTGTATATTAGAAGAGTTAGAGAAATTTGGTTTTATGTTGGTATTTTTGGGTATAGTGTGAGTGGGATTTGGGTGTGTATGTTTCATTTGGTGTTTGTTGGTAATATTAGGTTGTATGTTTGTAGTGTTATTGGTACAAGTTATATATACTAATTTATGTTTGTGGCCACTTCTAGCTAAAGCTTCGTTATAAAAGGTCGCATTTTTATCAAATACATCCTGGTTAGACGAAAGGTTAGAAATTCTGAGTGAGATATTATATGCTAGGTTTTTAAGGATAGATTTAGGGTGATTAGATTGTGAGTGTATGTAATGTAAGTTTTGGTTAGGTTTATGGTAAGGTTGGTAGATATGTATATTCCTTCTGATAGTTTGTAAAAATTTTACATAGATCTATAGGATATGCATACCAACACTAACATATATATCCTAGAAACGATCGTAAAATTATGAATTTTTTAATATAAGGAACTGTTTCTTTGTTTATTCATTATTTTTATTAATTTATATATATATATATATATATATATAGGAAGAAGTATGACTCCGACGGCAGAGCTCAAGCCACTGCGACGGCTATTTCTGGACTCCAGAAATAGCCGTCGAAACGGCTTGAGCTCTGCCGTCGGGGTCATACTTTTTCCTATTACCCACTCTACTACCCTAAGTATTGAGTATTCTGGTGCGTTATGGTCCATCTGGTTCCTTACCACATTTCCTTCGTTATATATATATATATATATATATATATATATATATATATATAGCGGCGATGAATTAGTTTTGCGAGGTTTTTTATATGAAATCGTGTGTCGAAACAGATATTGTTATATTTGGGGAGGGTCATATTTGCGTAATATTGCCAGAATTAATAACAGAACACACTCACTGTTTGGTTGGTTTTCGCTTCTCGCTGTCTTTTATATATATATATCTGCGATCTAACTTACTCGGTCCTCAATGTTGCCATTGACTGACCGGCGGTCAAAAATAATACAGATACAATATAGACACAAACACATATATATAGTTTACATAATTTACATAAATCTTTCGTTGCACATCTGCAACATCGTCAGTGGTGTTATATTCATTGTTCCTCCTGTTGTGTTGTATGTCTACGCCATTTTTTTGTTCAGTCTGTCTATATATTTATTTATTTATTTGCTTTTTTGTTTATCTTATTTTATTTTGTCTTCTTTGCGCATGCGTTTGCGTGTGTGTATAGTGTTATGTGTGATGTGTGACTAGTGTGTATAGTGTTGTGTCTGCTGGGTGACTAGTGTGTGTTTATGTGCTTGTGTATGTATTTATTTATCTTATTTTATTTAATTTTATTTTATTTACTTATTTATACTTCTCTTAGGTCAGTGTTGTTTGTTTGGGTGTTGTTGTTGTTCCACTCATTCTTTCTGTTTAGCTTTGGTCTTCTAATTTCTATTTCACTGGCCTCTCTGATTTGCCTATCTGCTGGGTCATTCCTATGTTTAGATATTATTCTAATTTCTATGTTGTCTATGTTACCGTCATGTTGTTGTCTAGCATGTTCGTATAGTACTGACCCGTTTTTTCGTCCTTTTAGTTCCCCCCAGTGTTGGTCTATCCTTTCACCTATGCTACGAGCTGTCTCACCTATGTATGTTGTTGTCATGTTTCTGCAAGTACCCTCTGTACATCTTATGCTATAGACTACGTTTCTAGTTTTACAGTTTATCCGGGGGTTCACCTTACATATGATACATTTCCTATTGGTACAGTGGGTTTTCTTAAAAGGGTATGTTTTGCTGATCAGGGATTTTATGGTGGTTCCTGGCTTTTCTACCACCTTTATTTTTCAACCCAGCTGACAAAACATATAAGATGGGTAATATCTTTCCTACGAGGTTACCCTTTAATAAAAGAGTTTGCATACCACAGCAAATAGTTGACGAGACGGAGGCACAGTTCACCATAGCTAGAAATAAGATTAGACAAGTAGTAGACAGGTACACTATGAGACAGAGCAGACCAGAGGCCCAACAACTTGGGATAAAACCTGTAGAAGGCTTGGTTAGCCTCAAGCAGCGCACAAGGGATGGTGAGGTAGTGTGTCTACCCACAGATAAGTCTGGTAGGATGTCAATAGATAGCATGCCGAACTACATCGAGGCAATGCAACCCCACATCACCAACACGAGCGAAGTTGCACAACTAACACATGATGGGAGAGAAAAAATCCTCAACGCTCACATCATGATGTGGACTGACATCCTAAAGCCAAGCAGACGCACTGCCAACAACTTCCAGGCGTCTAACAATGGCATACCACCCTTGTATGGGCTCCGCAAAGACCACAAGACAGTCGACGACCCGACAACAGGACCACCAACAAGACCCGTATGCGGAGCTAATATAGCTAGCAACTACAGGATCTCCTACTTACTCTCAATGGTTATACGCCCCATAATCAAGATGTCCCCAGATGTATGTGAAAGTACAGAGGACCTCCTCAGCAGAATCAGTGAGTGCAACAAAAACAGGAGCCTATCCAACTGCATAATAGGCAGCATGGATGTGGTGTCACTGTACTCATCCATTAACATTGATTTTGCTGTGAAAAGATGTGTGGAGATGATCATTGAGAGTGAGGTGGAGTTCTGCGACGTCGACACAGACGAACTGGGCCTCCTACTTAGACTTACCTACGACACTGAGTACCTAGACAGCCATGACCTTAGAGGTTTCTGCCCTAGTAGACCTATAAGAGGTAGACCCCCCACCATAACCTCAATGGCTAAAAAGACTCCCATAGGAAGGTGGATTGGGTGGACCAAAGCTATACGGACCCCCCAAAACACTGATCAGGTAAGGAAAATGGTCGCACATGCAATAGGGGCTAGTATCAAAACTACCCTAAAGGGCCACATATTTAAGTTCAATGAGAAAATCTACACCCAAAATGAGGGAGCAGCCATCGGCGTCAGCATAGCTGGTGATGTTGCCAACCTTTTCATGGTATGGTGGGAAAGGAGACTTAAAGATCTCCTTAATGAAAGCTCCATAGACCTCATCATGTACTCTCGTTATGTAGACGATATCAATATAGTTATAAGAACACCCCCACTAGAGAGCACTAACAAGTTTGATTTAGAACGTAGCACGATGGAAAGCATCCAGCAGATAGCTAATTCCATACACCAGAGTATAACTGTAACTATAGACTTCCCTTCCAAACACCCTAACAATAGACTACCTGTATTAGACACAGAACTCTGGTTTAACACTATAGACGAGAGAGCCCAAATTCTCCACTCACACTATGCTAAACCCATGGCCTCCAAATACCTGGTACTCAAAAACTCAGCAATGTCCAGTAGTGCTAAGTTTAATATTCTGATCGCAGATTTGGTACGAGTGATGAAGAATGTGTCCAGCATGTGCGACCCAACAGAAATGGAAGGACACATCCAACACTTCATCAACCGCATGCAGTTCTCTGGCTACAACCAAAGAGACAGAGTCAGAGTATACGAAGGAGCCATGGAAAAGTATAAGACCCTCATAGAACTGGACATGAAAGGAATTTGCCCACTATACAGGAGCAAATCATGGAATAGCTTAGATAGGGCTAGACATAAGATAGGGAAGGCCACATCATGGTACGACAACCAGAGATATCAGAGTGTCATGTTTGTGGACGCCACCCCTGGAGGGAAATTAGCTAACCAGTGTAGAAAGGTCCTGAGAAAGACCCACTTAAAAATAAAGGTGGTAGAAAAGCCAGGAACCACCATAAAATCCCTGATCAGCAAAACCCACCCTTTTAAGAAAACCCACTGTACCAATAGGAAATGTATCATATGTAAGGTGAACCCCCGGATAAACTGTAAAACTAGAAACGTAGTCTATAGCATAAGATGTACAGAGGGTACTTGCAGAAACATGACAACAACATACATAGGTGAGACAGCTCGTAGCATAGGTGAAAGGATAGACCAACACTGGGGGGAACTAAAAGGACGAAAAAACGGGTCAGTACTATACGAACATGCTAGACAACAACATGACGGTAACATAGACAACATAGAAATTAGAATAATATCTAAACATAGGAATGACCCAGCAGATAGGCAAATCAGAGAGGCCAGTGAAATAGAAATTAGAAGACCAAAGCTAAACAGAAAGAATGAGTGGAACAACAACAACACCCAAACAAACAACACTGACCTAAGAGAAGTATAAATAAGTAAATAAAATAAAATTAAATAAAATAAGATAAATAAATACATACACAAGCACATAAACACACACTAGTCACCCAGCAGACACAACACTATACACACTAGTCACACATCACACATAACACTATACACACACGCAAACGCATGCGCAAAGAAGACAAAATAAAATAAGATAAACAAACAAGCAAATAAATAAATAAATATATAGACAGACTGAACAAAAAAATGGCGTAGACATACAACACAACAGGAGGAACAATGAATATAACACCACTGACGATGTTGCAGATGTGCAACGAAAGATTTATGTAAATTATGTAAACTATATATATGTGTTTGTGTCTATATTGTATCTGTATTATTTTTGACCACCGGTCAGTCAATGGCAACATTGAGGACCGAGTAAGTTAGATCGCAGATATATATATATAAAAGACAGCGAGAAGCGAAAACCAACCAAACAGTGAGTGTGTTCTGTTATTAATTCTGGCAATATTACGCAAATATGACCCTCCCCAAATATAACAATATATATATATATATATATATATATATATATATATATATATATATATATATATATATATATATATATATATATATATATATACACACATATATGATGGCATGTATATTATGTCTTCGGGTATACATAACATCTCAATGAAAAGATATCTTTAAAACACCCTATTCAGGGATTTAAATATATATATTTGTATAGAACATCTTCTACATATCACTAATGTCACTAATTTGTCGATAAAATATCGTTCCCTTAATTTCGAACGCATCATGCTGGATGGCTGAGAGACAAGATCTCTCTTAACAGGTATATATGAGTCTTGTACTATATCAGAAAACTCCATCGGAAGTAGACTACGGATACTGGAAATGATGATCATATCATTTTATTGATTGGTATTAATTATTCTCCGATTCAGAAACTGTAAAATTAGTCGAAGAATTTGATCGGATAACGATGACTACATGAAGCTATTGAAGTGATCTGACTTATTTATTTTTCAATTCATATGCTGTTTTTACGATCAGGAATTTAGATCAAGCTCCTTAAATTTAAGTTGCTTGAGATTTTTTTTATATATCCCAAGGAACGATATTTGATCGACCCGTGTGTGCTATGTATAAGATGTTATATATATATATATATATATATATATATATATATATATATATATATATATATATATATATATATATATATATATATATATATATATATATATATATATATATATATATTATAAAGAATTAGTATATCTAGTAACATATATATACACAGATGCATACTTATGTTAGCAAATATATAGGTTTTGTCTTAGTAACTATGTGGTTCAATGCATGGGGTTGCAGAACAATAATATGAGAGACGTAAAATAAGAAAATTATAAAATTAACTTTCTTACTTAAATTTCACTCCCAACTAATTAGTTTCTGAAAGGGATTAAACGTACTATCCGAAGAACGCACGGAGAAGCCTTTCGTCATCAGGGAAGTCTATTCTCAGCTAAGTTTCCAGGCAATACGTGGACACAGGGAACTTATACAAAAATAATTCAGTGGATGGAAAAAGCAAAGCGAGGACTAATTCCAAGCCATTGATAAAATCACTGCCTACTGCGTCGGTGGCAAATTCAAAAGAATCAATCACGTGACATCGAGGTCAATCAGTAGATAGTGGTTTGTTAGTAAGACAGCAGCCGCACTGTTACTATAGCAGCAGCTTTGGCCATTTTTGCTCGACAAATAATTTTGGAGATAATTATAAAGAATTAGTATATCTAGTAACATATATATACACAGATGCATACTTATGTTAGCAAATATATAGGTTTTGTCTTAGTAACTATGTGGTTCAATGCATGGGGTTGCAGAACAATAATATGAGAGACGTAAAATAAGAAAATTATAAAATTAACTTACTTACTTAAATTTCACTCCCAACTAATTAGTTTCTGAAAGGGATTAAACGTACCATCCGAAGAACGCACGGAGAAGCCTTTCGTCATCAGGGAAGTCTATTATCAGCTAAGTTTCCAGGCAATACGTGGTCACAGGGAACTTATACAAATTCCATACTTATACTAATTCCAAGCCATTGATAAAATCACTGCTATAGTAACAGTGCGGCTGCTGTCTTACTAACAAACCACTATCCACTGATTGACCTCAATGTCACGTGATTGATTCTTTTGAATTTGCCACCGACGCAGTAGGCAGTGATTTTGTCAATGGCTTGGAATTAGTCCTCGCTTTGCTTTTTCCATCTACTGAATTATTTTTGTATAAGTTCCCTGTGTCCACGTATTGCCTGGAAACTTAGCTGAGAATAGACTTCCCTGATGACGAAAGGCTTCTCCGTGCGTTCTTCGGATAGTACGTTTAATCCATTTCAGAAACTAATTAGTTGCGAGTGAAATTTAAGTAAGTAAGTTAATTTTATAATTTTCTTATTTTACGTCTCTCATATATATATATATATATATATCATAAAATATGTCGTTAGAATCACTAATATAATATATACCATTTCCTCTCCCAATTAGTATAATTAACCATATAAAAAATCAATTAGATCAAGCTATAAGAATAAAGGCTCCTATGAAGAAATCTCCGACAAATAACCGAAAGCAGCCCCTTCGCGGTTGCTATAATAGATTATTTATCTAACATTTCGATAGCATGTAAAAATCGACCAGATATACAGTCAACTAAACACAATTATTTGTAAAATTGAACTTAGAAGAATTGCGTACATACCTAATTATCTCTACCATGATTTCATCCGAACTTTAAGACATCCGATAACAAAGAATGTCCAGAGCTTCGGAATCATCAGGAGCGAGCTCAAAATAAGACATTTAATTTTCCAAAGTGATCGCGCCAAAAATACATCAATTTAATTTATTAATTTCTCATTGAGCCACAACGTGACCGGTTGCAAAACACATATATATCTATGACTTTATATATATATATATGTAAATCTGTATATGTAATATTCTCCCGTTAGGTTGAGATACAATTTGGCGGTATTAGGCTGCGCTTTCTAGCAATAAGCCTACCCGCCGTAAGCAACTAATCTAACTTTACGCTGCCACGTCACGATTCTTAGACATTTTTGAATGTATTTTTGGCGCCATCACTTTGCAAAATTAAATGTCTTATTTTGAGCTCGCTCCTGATGATTCAGAAGCTCTGGACATTCCTTGTTATCGGATGTCTTAAAATACGGATGAAACCATGGTAGAGATAATTAGGTATGTACGCAATTCTTCTAAGTTCAATTTTACACCTAATTGTGTTTAGTTGACTGTATATCTGGTCGAGTTTTACATGCTGTCGAAATGTTAGATAAATAATCTATTGTAGCCACCGCGAAGGGGCTGCTTTCGGTTATTTGTCGGAGATTTCTTCATAGGAGCCTTTATTATTATAGCTTGGTCTAATTGATGTTTTATATGGTTAATTATACTAATTGGGAGAGCAAATGGTATATATTATATCTAGTGATTCTAAAGACATATTTTATGATATATAGCTCTGATTATTTCATTTAATTTATTAATTTCTCATTCAGCCACAACGTGACCGGTTGCAACACACATATATATCTATGACTTTATATATATATGTAAATTTTTATATATATATATATATATATATAGAGAGAGAGAGAGAGAGAGAGAGAGAGAGAGAGAGGGAGTGAGAGAGAGAGAGAGAGAGAAAGAGAGTGAGTGAGAGAGAGAGGATTGGATAAAAAATATATCTACTTTTTCTTCAAATTCTCTTGACAAGCTGAAACCTCGCCACTTGAGTGCACCTTAAATGCGCAGTGCACAGTCGGGACTTTAAAGAAAAATAAGCCATATTTTTGTCTATTTTCTCTTTACACTTATATTTTTATTTAGCGATGATTAATTGATAATTTATTTAATTCATTCATTTATCAAGCAAAACTAGTAACATTTGACACCACAAATACATGTGTTTACAAGTATGTATCTAAATGTATATGTGCTTCTATAAATTGTCCTTTTTCGTTGAGTAAAACTTTGGGGTGAAATAGAGGGCTTTTATGCCAGCTCTATTACTCGACAACAGGCTACACTTTCCTAAACTTCTGGATGACCGTAAAACCACTTGATAATTTTCACTTTCAAAAATGACTCTGGCAAGCAACGATAAGTTCGGAGAATCTGTCCTTACACTGGGGGAATCGTTTGACAAGCGGATACCTCACAGCTTGAGTGAATTGTAGATGCAGTACACAAGATTCTGAAGAACAAGTTTTGTGTATGTCTTCATACTTATAATTTTATATATATATATATAGATATATACGTGTGTGTGGGGGGGTGCATGTGTGTGTACATATATATATATCAGAGTGTTGTAGTTTGATTGAACCATTGTTGAATAGGAAACACAAATTTAAATTTAAATAATTTAGAAAACCGTAAAATGTACTAAAAATTAAATTAGCATACATTAGCAAATTTTCCAAGGTAAGATTCTTTTATTATCTTAGCAATTTCACTTTGCTTCCTAGTGAATTGTGTGGTTTTCAAAATTATTTGTGTGTGTGTGTGTGTGTGTGTGTGTGTGTGTGTGTGTGTGTGTGTGTGTGTGTGTGTGTGTGTGTGTGTGTGTGTGTGTGTTTATGTGTGTATTTATATGTATTTTAATTTCGTATTCCTAAAGAAATACGGTATGTCTATGAATAAACATTTGGAAAGCCTTAGCTATGAAAATCGCAGCCAGCTAACGCCACCCAGTGGCGTCCAGCAGAAGCAAGGAGGACAATCGTCGATGCATTTCGAACTCAACTGGTACTCATCATGACGACTCCTACCGCTCTTGCAACTGCTGGACTTTGAAAACAAGCGAAAACAGATTTTTTTGTCTGCGTAAATGAGATGATTAATGCCATTGGCATATGAAGCTGTATAAGTTGGCTCAACTTATAATAGAATAGAATTAGAATTTAGCTTCGAACATAGCTGTAAACAAATATGTATTATAGTTTCGTATTTCTAAAACATACGGTATGTTAATAAATAAACATTTAGAAAACCATCGCTATGAAAAACACTGGCAGCTGACGCCACCCAGTGGTGTCCGGCAGAAGCAAGGGGAACAATCGTCGATGCATTTTGAACTCAACAGGTTCTCTTTAGGACGATCTCTCCCACTCTTGGTACTGCTGAACTTTGGAAACAGCCTAAAATATATAGTTTTTTCGTCTGTGTAAAAATGAGGTGATTAATCTCATTTGTATATGAAGCTGTATAAGCTGGCTCAACTTATAATAGAATAGAATTAGAATTTTGCTTCGAACATAGCTGTATAGAAATAATTTATTAGAATTTCGTATTTCCAAAGAAATACGCCATGTTATTATAAGTTGAGCCAATTGATACAGCTTCATTTGTAAGAAGTTGTTCAGATTAAAATAGAAATATATAAAGAAGTAATAAAGTTTGCCTCTGTTGTTTTGAGTCATTTATATGCTCCGAACTGATCTTTGGTGTTAATTTCTCAAAGCACAGGTAACTCCCAGCATCAGCAAAATGATTATGTAAAGGTCACTATCTATTGGCCAGAGTTAGTTTTACAACGAAATCCTCAAGTCATTTGAATTCCTTAGTGGCACAATTATCAGAGATTTGGCTTCATCTTGTTCAAGAATCAGGTCTGTCAGGGATTTGATCCTTTATTGTCGGCAAATCCATTCAGATCATTCTTGAATTATAGGTTTGAAGTTCGCCCAGGGGCTGCTTTATACATCCCGATCCTGTCTATTTGGTCACAACCAGAAAACTGCATGCGGTGTATAAAGTGCTGTACATGTCTCTTTGACTCTCGCACATGCGGGAAACATTTCTCATCAGTCT
>OZ024741.1:327944839-327962339 GCA_964016885.1 Eledone cirrhosa
TCAACTTATCGTTTTCGGTATGCCTGACCGACTTAACTCACTCAATATGCAAATTAAGCTGCTCAGCCGTTAATTTTCATAAGGAAAGTATATACTTTCGAACGTTCAACTATCTGGCAGATGGGTATACGGTGCTGATGATAGCTAACAAGCTTGAAACTAGTACATCGTTCCTGTGTCAGTGTTGAACAAAAAGGTGACGTGGTTGCCTTAACACCGTATGGCATAAATTGAGGCTGTTCAGTTTGTTTACAAACGAACAAAGCGGCGTTATAATAAGCGTCCGCTAAACTGATGCGTGCATATATGAATGTGTACCTGTATGTATATATATATATATATATATATATATATATATATATATATATATATATATATATATATATATATATATATATGCATGCTACTGTACGTCTGTATACATATATGTATGTACGTATACATACATACTTACATTTAAGTAAGTGCCATACTAAGAGTGAGAAATGAAATTTCGTTTTCATTTTTTTCAACTTATATATATATTTATATATCTATATCCAAAATTAAGATAAATCAAATTGAATTTAGTCTAAATCAAAATTATGGGTGCCATGCCAGAAAGGCATGCGCCATATCACCCGTAAAATAATCTCCAAGATTCTAAGGAAAATGTCCGAGCATTTTATAACAACTAGAAATTGATTAACATATAAATAAACATATGAAACAATCACAGGGGATAATTTTTACATATATTACACACTTGTAAAAATTATCCCCTGTGATTGTTTCATATGTTTATTTATATGTTAAACAATTTATAGTTGTTATATATATTTATATATGAAGGCACATGGCTTAGTAGTTTGAGCATTGGCCTTGCAATCGAAAGGTTGTCGGTTCAATTCTCAGATCGGGTGATGTGTTAAAGTCATATATAAATATATATATATATATATATATATATATATATATATATATATATATATATTTATATATATATATGTCTGATGTGTGAATGTGTGTTTCTTTATATATCTATATACATAGGGAACGGGTGAAGAATTCAAGAGCACCCGCTTTGTCCGTTCCCTTCTCTAATCAGTTTGGATTGTCTCGGGAACGTAACCTTATTATATAAGAATCTGTCTGATAATGTCACGGCACTGGGTACACGTGATGAGCAAGACACTTTATTTCACATTGCTCCAGTTTACTCAGCTGTAGAAATGAGATGATAGGGACTGGGAGTCCCTATCATTCCACCGCAAAGTGGACGTGGAGGTGCCACGGCAAAAAAGCACCCAGCACTCACTGTAAATGAGGTTGGTGTTAGGAAGGGCATCCAGCTGTAGAAATCAAGCCAGAATCAATTCCCGTCCCGCCCTTGCAATCAGGGAAAAAGGGGACGTAAAATGATGATGATGATGATGATGATGATGATGGTGGTGATGATATATATATATATATATTTATATATATATATATATATATATATATATATATATATATATATATATATTTATATATATATATGTCTGATGTGTGAATGTGTGTTTCTTTATATATCTATATACATAGGGAACGGGTGAAGAATTCAAGAGCACCCGCTTTGTCCGTTCCCTTCTCTAATCAGTTTGGATTGTCTCGGGAACGTAACCTTATTATATAAGAATCTGTCTGATAATGTCACGGCACTGGGTACACGTAATCGTGTGGCCTCTGTCGTCATTGAAATATGTATTACAGCATTATAAGGACTTTAACATCTGAAACTACTTCGTGTTTTCATATCCTCTCTCTCTCTATCTCTCTCTCTCTCTCTCTCTCTATATATATATATATATATATATATATATATATATATATATATATAATACATGTGGGTGTTTGTGTATATATGTTGTTATACAATCTTATATGAATATTTATCGGCTTATTTACTGAGGTATCTACAAGCTTATAGGTGGTAGCTTATATGTCGTGGAATAATATACATATGTTGAGTTTTCTGCACGCATGTATCAATAGGAATATATATACACATACATACATTTAAAGATATGACTATATTTACACAAGCACACAAATATATATACCCCCCCCCCACATATATATATATATATATATATATATATATATATATATGTATATACGCACACATACACAAACACACACACACACATATATATATATGTATACATACACACACAGATGTGTGTGTGTGTGTGTATGTGTTACCTATGGGAGTGTGTCTGGGTGCATGTGAGTGGTTCTATATGCGTATACGTGCCTTGTGTATAGGTAATTTTTACATGTATTATATTTTTCTAGGAAATTGTTATTTACCTGTATGTATAATATATATAATGGTATTAATCTCAATACTCGTGTAAATACGATTGTGAGTGTGTGCTTGTATATACGATTGTGTAAATGTGTTTCTCGTGTGAACGGGTGCTTCTTGCCTGTTTGTCTATATATGTGTCAGTTTGTGCATTTGTGTCTGTCGGAGTGCGTGTGCGATAATTTGTTTGTGTGTGTGAATTTTTTCATGTATATGGCTCAGTACGTTCGTATATCTGGGTGTGTATTCTTAATATACTAAGAATGAACATAAGTTAATGTTTTATATTTTCTTAGATACGAACGCAATTTTATAATTATATTAATAAATGGATACTGTTATAAATATAAAGTGGTTAGGACATGTTGTTGATGCTCTCAGCATAAATATATGTTTATATTTTAATAAGAGTACACAAGTATGAATAAGAAAAATGTTATATGCATACATTCCTACGAATACATACACACTAACACTAACATGTGCACACACATATATGTATATATATATATATATATATATATGTGTGTGTGTGTGTGTGTATTACGTTATGATATACATAGTTTTATAAATATATAGATTATAATAAAAATACCTTTATATATACCGTTTATATCCAGGTATATTTCAATGCACATACCACTAAGTGAAGATCGGTTTAATTTCTATAATGTACGTACACATAATTCTCGTACAATACCTTGTTTTACTACAATAACCACAATATATATTTCTGAGAAATTACATATTACGTAAACCAGCTTAGAATTGCGATCTTCAAATGATACGTTCACATACTTTCTTTCCTTGAATTATACATATGATATTATTTTCTTCATCATATTTATCTGTCATTATGATAGTCGTAGTCTTGCTAATGCAGATGATTATTGTAGTGATTTCGATTCTCGCTGGTGCATTTTCTGCGCTCATCTAATCTACATCCCTGCTCACTGCTATCGGGGCGGAGCTTGCTGCCCGCAGGAACAAACTTCGCGAGGTGGAGTGACTGTTCCAGCACGTCTCCCTCGCTGTCGTCCGAGGCAATGTCTTCTCCGTCCTATCGGCTAGGACCAGGAGGCAGATTCACATTTAAATGTCATTGATGTTAACCCCATGAGAGACTTAAATAACCGATCTGATTGACTTGCTTGTTTGTAGAGCAAATTTAACTTAAATCTCTCCAAACAAGCAAGTCAATCCGATCGATTTTTTAAGTTTCTCATAGGGTTACTCCCTTGATAATGGGTTTTTAAACCCGAAAATATTTAGGAACGTAAAATTTGCAAAGGTAAGATTCTTTTGTTATCTTGGCGATTTAACGTTCTTCCTAACGCATTGTTTTGGTTTTGTAAATGTGTGTTTCCTATTCAACAATGCTTCAAGCAAGCTACAAAACTCTGATATATATGTATGTATGTATTCAGTCAATAAACAGAAGTAACAAAGCGACGACACAGTACATTGAAGAAAGATATTACATTAACGCTTTATATAACAGGTAAGGAGTGTTAATGCTTCTGACCACTAGTCCTTCATCAAAAGATACAATTAGAAATAAAAGATGAAATAGAATTATAAAGTTCGAAAAAAAGGAAGGAAAGAAAAAATTAAGAAAAAACACACGTACGTATTCAGTCACCCATTTTAGAAAGGATATAACCATTGTATTTTTGCTCAGAACACTCCCTGAAACATAAGTATTACGTGTGTAAAGTTTGAAAACAGTCGGTTGGGTGGTTCTCGAGTTTTAGGGATTCGAACTCACACACACACAGACAGATATCCTCAGTTTTATATATATAGATATATAAAAGAAAATTTCGCTCTACATGGCTGAATACAATAAATGTAATCTGAGTTTTTTGAATATTAATAATTCTTTCTACTTTAGGCACAAGACCAGCAATTACCCAGTGCATTACTGGTACTTTATTTTATCGACCCCGTAAGGATGAAAAGCAAAGTCAACGTCGGCAGGATTTGAACTCAGATCGTAAAGGGACGTAACTATGCTGGAAAGCATGGCATCCGACTCTCTACCGATACTGCCAATCCAATATTAATAATAACATTCGATTCGTTTGCAATTTTGCAAACAAGCATCAGTTTTATAGACATGTCAGAAGAATGAACACTTTATTCTTTCTCTTCTTTTGACAGGCGAACAGAATTTCAGACACTAATGTTTCTGGGGATAACCCTTCATCAGTATAGCTCACTGTTCACCTGCCAAACTCTCAGAGCTAGTGAAAATATATGCTATTTTCAAAAATACACAGTGACTGATCGGCCTGATTTGCATATTAGCAGACTGGCTGATAACTCAGATCTGCATATTAGCAGATCCATTGATCAGCCGGATTTGCAAATCTGCAGACAGGTCAGTCAGTTTCCTGTATACGAGCGATAAATGGCCGGCTTTGCCAAATTTAAATAAAAAAGAAAATTTCGCTCTACGTGGCTGGATACAATAAATGTAATCTGAGTTTTTTTAATATTAATAATTGTTTCTACTGATGAAGGGTGATACCCAGAAATATTAGTGTCTGCAGTTCTGTTCACATGCCAACACAAGAGCAAGAATGAAGTGTTCATTCTACTGACATGACTATAAAATTGAGGCTTGTTTGCAAAATTGCAATCGAATCGAATGTTGATGGATTGGCAGTATCGGTAGAGGGTCGGACGCCATGCTTTGAAGCATAGAGTTACCTCCCTTTATGATCTGAGTTCAAATCCCGCCGGGGTTTAATGGGTCGATAAAATAAAGTACCAGTAATGCACTGGGGATGGCTGGCCTTGTGCCAAAAGTATAAAGAATTATTAATATTCGAAAAACTCAGATTACATTTATTATATATATATATAGAGAGAGAAGTTTATGAAATGGAAATGCGGGTATAAAGAATTTTTTAGGTAACAATTGTTTCTATAGCGTATGGGTTACCTATACCTCGCTATTTGAATAATATAAAAATATTATCATAAACCGAAGGTACACTGTAAGCAGACACACCATGTCTTCAGACCTTTGTATTGGAATGATATGAAAATATTTTATACACTAGATAAAAGAGAAAGAAGGAGGTATGAAGAGAAGGGGAAGAGGGAACTGAGTAAGGGGGAGGGAGTCCTAGGATTTAAGACTGTCAGACTAGTAGAGATTGTAAGGAGAGAATGTGTTGGCAGCAGTTAGCTTAATGAGGCTTGTTAGGGTTGGCGGGGGAAGTAATTTCTTCTAGTGGTGTTGTTTGGACAAAATTTAGTTAAAGGGGTCAAAGAGGTATAGAGTTACAGACAAGTTATTGGGGCTATTATAGTAGCAGGCTATTTCTAAAGGGGTCCAGAAAACAGTGTTTAGTACTATTATTATAGAAAGCCATATCTTGTGTATAAACATATAAAACAGAAATTTGCAAACGGTGGTGTAAAAAGGTAACATTATATGCATTTAAAAAAGAAAAAGTCGTTTTCAAACGATGGTTACAGTATAGTGAACGTTCAATTTTGCTGTTCAAAAGTTTGTTTACCGACGTTAAAATGCAGTATATCTCCAAATTGCATAACTTGCAGAATCGATGATTTTGCTTATATGCAGGCGCAGCTGCAATAATTTGCCAATCAAGGGAGAATGCTTGATTGTTCCTCCGGAGCTGCCAGGCTTTATCGGCGAGGGTTGTTACGGAGCGCATTTTCTCGTGCCTGATCGAAGATCGATGTTGGTATAGGCGAGCTTTGAAAGAAGTTGCGGTACATCCGACGTAATACCATTTGTTGGGTCCGGAATTTATTGTACATCGGTAGACAATATTGCGTGCTAGGCACTGGTTATTCAGTGGGCACGTACCTGGTTTGGTGCAGTTACAATTATTCTTATGTTTTGCAGTAGAATCCTGGATAGTTTGGTGGGGTTGTAGTTGCGTGTTAGTGCGTTGTATGTTGCTATGCTGGTGCGCTGAGTCATTAGGGATGTACTTATTTAGTATTGCTGAGCTGAGTTTTTTAATTAGTTGTTCTATGTTAGGTGCAGTGGAGTATGAGAGTCTAATGGTGCGCGAGTTAAAGATGTTATAGTATTTATGTGAAGTTGTAAAGTGTTTATTGTACAGAATTTATGTGAAGTTGTAAAGTGTTTATTGTACAGAATTGTGAGATAATCTTAGTGCTAATAGAAGTATTGTACACGGGGTTATACCATATGTACTCTCTACGTCTGACTCTATTTGCTGGTTTGCACCTATTAGTATGCCTATTGATGTGTGTGTGTGGTGCAATACTAGTTCGAATATAGATGTGTTTTATTCATAGTACTTATGTGGTTATCGTCTAGATATTCTATTTTCTCGCAGTAACCAGCTTTTCTAAGTGCGTCATTATAATATTCAGCATGCTCGTTGAAGGTCTGCAAATTAGACGACAGTCGGGAGATCCTTATGGATATATTTTTAGGGATAGATTTAATAATGGA
Source organism: Eledone cirrhosa (assembly GCA_964016885.1). NCBI lineage: Eukaryota > Metazoa > Mollusca > Cephalopoda > Octopoda > Eledonidae > Eledone > Eledone cirrhosa. The sequence continues at coordinate 327,951,640 of OZ024741.1, forward strand.
ATGGGGATGGTTCGATTTTACATTAGCGTACTTGAGATTTTCATTAAGTTTGTGAAATGGCTCTATATTACCGTTATTAAGGTTGAAGGTGACATCCAAGAAGTTGACCACCTTAAGATTGTGTTCGAAGGTAATATTAAGCCCTAGTTCTAAGAAAAGTTTCCTAATGTTTTTACGTCGCCTTTCTAGGTTTTGTTTGTTCATATTCTTGACTAATAGAAGTGTATCGTCGCGGTAAATTCCGCCGTGGAGGTCCGTAAATTCGCTCTGGAGTCTGTGGGCTATATAGATCCCAACCAGATCCGTGACCTCCGCCGAATCATTAGAACCCATCGTAATGTAGAATTCCGAGGGTCTATCTCTGCGGACCCAATAACTATTTTCAAAGTGCACTACTGTGCGTCTAGCTTCAAGTATAATATTAATTTCCTCGTTTGTGAGGTCCAAGTTAGTCTTAGCGAAAGAGAGGGCCCTATGCAGGGTTTCGGGTGAAATAGAGGAATAGTATTCATCTATATCGAATTGAATAAAAGAAGATTTGTTTTTGTTCCTAATGTTATTGAACCATCTTATTGCCTGATGAGTATTACCCCATAATTTAATATCTACCTTAGCCTTAACTTGGGGGATAATACGATCTAATATGTACTTACTAATTCTACCTATATCGGACTTTGAAGGACATATTAATCTAAGTTTTAATATCTATTTTGGATTCTTTCGAACAGGACTTAATGAAAATGATAACCGGAATCAAATTTACAAACGGAAGGAAAAACGAACTGCAACGAGATATTAAAACTCTACTCGACAACCTAAGGAATACCAAAGGAATTATCATAAAGGCAGACAAAACATCGAATCTATACACCCTGGATGTAGAAACATATAATAATTTTATACGTAAGGAATTAAATAAGAAGTACAAAAAAACAAACGCAACTACACTAACCAACATTAATAACGCAGCATGTGATATTGTTAAGAAACTGAAAATTGACGACAGAACGGTAGCCCTATCTCCAGCTACACCGACTTTTAATCTGAAGACCATAAGGATAACTTCGAAACTAACCCTAAAATTAGATTAATATGTCCTTCAAAGTCCGATATATGTAAAATTAGTAAGTACATATTAGATCGTATTATCCCCCAAGTTAAGGCTAAGGTAGATATTAAATTATGGGGTAATACTCATCAGGCAATAAGATGGTTCAATAACATTAGGGACAAAAAAAATCTTCTTTTATTCAATTCGATATAGATGAATACTATTCCTCTATTTCACCCGAAACCCTGCATAGGACCCTCTCTTTCGCTAAGACTAACTCGGACCTCACAAACGAGGAAATTAATATTATACTTGAAGCTAGACGCACAGTAGTGCACTTTGAAAATAGTTATTGGGTCCGCAGAGATAGACCCTCGGAATTCTACATTACGATGGGTTCTAATGATTCGGCGGAGGTCACGGATCTGGTTGGGATCTATATAGCCCACAGACTCCAGAGCGAATTTACGGACCTCCACGGCGGAATTTACCGCGACGATACACTTCTATTAGTCAAGAATATGAACAAACAAAACCTAGAAAGGCGATGTAAAAACATTAGGAAACTTTTCTTAGAACTAGGGCTTAATATTACCTTCGAACACAATCTTAAGGTGATCAACTTATTGGATGTCACCTTCAACCTTAATAACGGTAATATAGAGCCATTTCACAAACTTAATGAAAATCTCAAGTACGTTAATGTAAAATCGAACCATCCCCATTCCATTATTAAATCTATCCCTAAAAATATATCCATAAGGATCTCCCGACTGTCGTCTAATTTGCAGACCTTCAACGAACATGCTGAATATTATAATGACGCACTTAGAAAAGCTGGTTACTGCGAGAAAATAGAATATCTAGACGATAACCACATAAGTACTATGAATAAAACACATCTATATTCGAACTAGTATTGCACCACACACACACATCAATAGGCATACTAATAGGTGCAAACCAGCAAATAGAGTCAGACGTAGAGAGTACATATGGTATAACCCCGTGTACAATACTTCTATTAGCACTAAGATTATCTCACAATTCTGTACACTAATCAATAAACACTTTACAACTTCACATAAATACTATAACATCTTTAACTCGCGCACCATTAGACTCTCATACTCCACTGCACCTAACATAGAACAACTAATTAAAAAACTCAACTCAGCAATACTAAATAAGTACATCCCTAATGACTCAGCGCACCAGCATAGCAACATACAACGCACTAACACGCAACTACAACCCCACCAAACTATCCAGGATTCTACTGCAAAACATAAGAATAATTGTAACTGCACCAAACCAGGTACGTGCCCACTGAATAACCAGTGCCTAGCACGCAATATTGTCTACCGATGTACAATAAATTCCGGACCCAACAAATGGTATTACGTCGGATGTACCGCAACTTCTTTCAAAGCTCGCCTATACCAACATCGATCTTCGATCAGGCACGAGAAAATGCCCTCCGTAACAACCCTCGCCGATAAAGCCTGGCAGCTCCGGGGGAACAATCAAGCATTCTCCCTTGATTGACACATTATTGCAGCTGCGCCTGCATATAAGCAAAATCATCGATTCTGCAAGTTATGCAATTTGGAGATATACTGCATTTTAACGTCGGTAAACAAACTTTTGAACAGCAAAATTGAACGTTCACTATACTGTAACCATCGTTTGAAAACGACTTTTTCTTTTTTTAAATGCATATAATGTTACCTTTTTACACCACCGTTTGCAAATTTCTGTTTTATATGTTTATACACAAGATATGGCTTTCTATAATAATAGTACTAAACACTGTTTTCTGGACCCCTTTAGAAATAGCCTGCTACTATAATAGCCCCAATAACTTGTCTGTAACTCTATACCTCTTTGACCCCTTTAACTAAATTTTGTCCGAACAACACCACTAGAAGAATTTACTTCCCCCGCCAACCCTAACACGCCTCATTAAGCTAACTGCTGCCAAAACATTCTCTCCTTACAATCTCTACTAGTCTGACAGTCTTAAATCCTAGGACTCCCTCCCCCTTACTCACTTCCCTCTTCCCCTTCTCTTCCTACCTCCTTAGTTCTCTTTTATCTAGTGTATAAAATATTTTCATATCAATCCAATACAAAGGTCTGAAGACATGGTGTGTCTGCTTACAGTGTACCTTCGGTTTATGATAATATTTTTATATTATTCAAATAGCGAGGTATAGGTAACCCATACGCTATAGAAACAATTGTTACCTAATAAATTCTTTATACCCGCATTTCCATTTCATAAACTTCTTCTCCATATTTTCTCCGGATTTTAAAACTCACTTTATTATACGTTGAGCAATCTCTGACGTCCGTTGACTCCACCAATGCAACTACTTAGTAACATTGGAATATAAATTTACTAATTCTTATATATATATGTATATATATATATATATATAAACCAGCTCTGATTCGTAGTTGACCACCAGGCTAAAGTCTCCCAGGTTGGCCACAACTCACTTTCCCTATTTTTCCACTGTTACTCTTTTGAGTGTTTCTCTCACCTGTGTCTTCCCACGATGGGACCTGTACACTTTTTTTCTCCTATTCTTTTTCTATTTTTCCCCATTTTCCCTTCCCCCTTTCTCCCCCCCCCATGTTCTTCCTCTTTCCCTCTCTTTCCTTTTTTCACTCCTTTTTTCTGCCTTTTTTTTCCTCCCTTTCTCTCTCCATTTCCTCCTGACCTTTTGATTAATAAAAGGCCTCGGGTGCACCCGAACTACACAGATGTCCTGTAATTCAGCGCTGAAACATCGGATCGGAAAATGTTTACAGCTGACGATGGAAACACCTTTCTTCCTTTCTCCTCTTGTTCCGTCCTAACCACCACCCTAAACCTTGTTTTTAGTAACCACACAGCTCCTTTCGTTTCATATCATTTTATATATACATATATAAGAAGGTGTGTAAGATACCAGGTGGACCATAACACACCAGTGTACTTGATACTTAGAGTAGTAGAGTGGGTATAGGAAAAGAGTCAGCATCCCGACGGCTGAGCTCTGGCCATCTCGACAGCTAGATCCGAACTGAATTCGGATGTACCTGTCGAAGCGGACGGAGCTCAGCCGTCGGAGTTCTGACTCTTTTCCTATATATATATATATATATATAAATGAATGCATACAAACACGCAATGTACAGTGGTCACTGGGCATGTTTTGAATTTTAAACAAATGGATTGGAAAAAACAAGCCAGAAAACTTATTCGTTATTTAGGAGGTATAAATTACACTCATGATTGAATTTATTCCTTAAGATGAGAAATCAATCTTGTTCACCTATAATTTCATTTATTGGCTGCGGGTGATACCAATAATACATATATACCTGTGTAAATTTAATTTCGAGAGAACTGGGGCACATCTAATTATTCAAATAACATTTTTTTTGCGCGTCATGCAGGCGAGATTTTAATTAAGTGTAATATACACGCACACACGCATAGACACTGCATCATATAAATAATATATATATATATATATATATATATATATATATATATGTGTGTGTATGAAAGTGATATATATATATATGTGTATGAAAGTAATAGTGCTCCAAGTTTTACATAATATTGTTAACCAAGGTGAAAACGAATTTATAAACACCTAATAAAATTATTTTTATTTCCTCTCCCGAGTTAATAATTGATGTGTATATGATGTGTTTATGTAGAATTATATAACTATGCAGAGAAATACATACACACACACACACACACATACATATATGTATATATATATATATATATATATATATGGGAGGAGGTTATAGTTCACTTGAAGCATTGTGTAATGAGGTATAAACGTTTGAATATGTGTAATAAGGCCAAAACAATGCAGGTATGGACATAGAAAAAAGAATGCAATAGTAAAAGATATTGTTGAGAATTTGTCTTTCACCTTGAATTTATTTAAATGTCCTTAATTTTCGAGATAATATCTCTTCTTCGGAGGGAAGTAAAGGTCTCAAACCAGCGTCTTAAATCTCCAGCCAAGCCATGCTGACCGGAAATAGTATAGAGTATCTGTTCTAACTCTAATATCAAAGAATTAAAATTAGGTGGATAAAGAGTAGTCTCCCTTTAAGAGGGGTTTGTTTAGGGTTATTTTTTATTTTTTTATTTTTTTTTTTATTTTATATACGTGCCTGTATATGTGTGTGGGAGAATGCATGAAGGTGTAGGTATGTGGGTGGGTGTGTGTGAGTGTGGGAAGAAAGGTCTAATCGTAAAAGTGGGGGGTAGGTGTTATCTGGTGTTAGAACTGGTTTTGTGTGTGTATGTGTGAGAGAGAATAAGTGGAGGTGTAAGCGTGTGTGTGGGGTGTGTAAATATGGGGCTAAAGGCCCTATCAGGTTATAAATTGGGTGTTGAGCTCTAGTCTATTATTGATTGGAGGATGTGTTTTATCTATAATAAGTGCTTCCTTAATTCTAAGATTGCCGAGGTTTTTTTTCCTTAGTTTCTATCCTAACTGTTATGTTTTTATCGGTGTTTTTGCATTTAACTAGGTGTTTCTTAAATGAGGAAGCGTTAGTATTGAGGTGTTCTTTTATTCTTATGTGGAGTGGTCTGGTGGTGCTACCTACGTAGAAGTTGTTGCATTTGTCACACTCTAGTCTGTATACTACGTAAGCCTGGTGGCATAGGTCTGTGTCGTTGATGGGGCAGTTGGCTAGTCTGCAGCAGTTGTCATGTCTGGTGGAGTGTCTCTTGGCCAGCCGTCCGCGCAGAGAAGGACCCGAGTGGGCCAGTTGGATATCCAGTCCCTCTCGTCTGATGGCTCTGCGGATGGCTGTTGTTGTTTCTTCACTGAAGTGTGGGAGCTTCAGGAAGCAAGTGTTAGTGCCTCGGGTGTGGTGTCCTCTGTTCTTTCTGGCACGGTTTGTGGTGGATGTCATGTATCCGTTCAGTTTGAGTACTTCCAGGAAATGTGTGGTGTGTGTGTCTCGGTCTCTGGCGTCGGTGCATTTGTTCTTGATACGTGCCAGTTCGTTCTTTATGTATCCGAACTTGGCACCGAGTGGGAGGGCCGATCTGAAATGTACGAACAGGTCCCTGCTGGCGGATTTTTTATAGAAGCAGGTGTGGATGTTGCCTTCCTCTGTTACCCTGAGTTGGAAGTCCAGTAGGGATAGGGATCCGCGGTCATCGGGGTGTTCCATGCTGAACTTTATACTGGCGTCCATGCTGGAGAATGTTGTGTATATTTTCTCTGCCTCCTCACGGGATGATGTAAGGATGAGTATGTCATCTACATATCGGGTGAAGAAGGCATGGGAATGGCAGGTGTTGAGGGCTCGGCATTCTAGCTGGTTCGTGTAGGTGATGGCCAGCAGGCCCGAAAGGCTGGATCCCATGGGTAATCCTGTTGTCTGTCTGTATGTGAGGTGGTGGAAGGTGAAGTACGTGTTGTCTACTGTGAAGGACAAAAGCTGGTGTATGTCCGTCGGGTGGAGGCCGTAGCAGTGGATGTTCTCTGCGACCACGCAGTCCGTCAATAAATCGACAGCTGGGTGAGCGGGGACTGTAGTGTAGAGGGAAACAACGTCGAGGCTAAAAGCGTATTTATTTAGTTTAAGTTGTTCTGGCTGGAGTTGGTGTAGTCTACGTATAACTTCGTCGGAGCTACTGACATGCCCGGGGAAGGTGGAGAGTAGAGGCTTGAGGACCTGGGAGAGAAGCCAGGAAATTTTGTATAGCGGTCCTTCTATGCTAGAGACGATGGGTCTTATTTGCGTCTTAGTGCTATTCTTGTGGGTCTTGATGAGGTGGTAGAAAGTGGGCAGTCTGCTATTTCTAGTGGTGTAGTTGAGCTTAACTTAATTCGGGAGTTGTCTTCTCCTACAGATATCGAACCAAATGGAGTTGGTCTGTTTTTCGATGTGGGCTGCAGTCATGTCCGGGATCACTGTGTATAATTCACTGTCGCTTAGGTGTTCGAAGGCTAGGTTATTATATGTGGCTTGAGAGATGACGCAGAACTCTTTACCTTTGTCGGATGGTAAGTAAATAAGTTCCTTATTCTGTAGGCTCTTCAGGGCGAGTTGTTGTGTCCTGGAGAGGTTTGGGGCCAACTTCTTCTGTTTCCGTAAGATGTTAAATACGGAATGTTTTAGTCTCGAGAGTTTTTCTTCCAGCTCGCGGTTGGCGGGCGGTGGATAGAGTGGGCGATCTAGTTGGTATACCGGGAATCTGGGTGTGGTGGATTCCGTGGAGAGTCGATATCCATTTCAGTTGGTAGGCAGCCCGACAGAAATTCGTTTCTATGTCGAGCCATAGTCTGTCGTCCAGTCTCTGTTTCAATATGAACTTGGAACCCAGGCTGAGGAGGTCTAATTCCTCTCGGGAGAGGGATCCTGTCAAGTCTGTGACGAGGTGTTTTGCGTCTGGTGTGTTGTTGGTCGGGGTGCCGCTAGGTTCGGTGTTGGTAACGTATTGTTCGCCTCTGTTGGTGTTTAAAAAAATAAAAAAAAATAAAAACCCTAAACAAACCCCTCTTAAAGGGAGACTACTCTTTATCCACCTAATTTTAATTCTTTGATATTAGAGTTAGAACAGATACTATATACTATTTCCGGTCAGCATGGCTTGGCTAGAGATTTAAGACGCTGTTTTGAGACCTTTACTTCCCTCCGAAGAAGAGATATTATCTCGAAAATTAAGGACATTTAAATAAATTCAAGGTGAAAGACAAATACTCAACAATATCTTTTACTATTGCATTCTTTTTTTTATGTCCATACCTGCATTGTTTTGGCCTTATTACAAATATTCAAACGTTTATATATATATATATATATATATATATATATATATATATATATATATGACAAGTAAGTATGTTTTCAAACAGTGAACGAGTTTGAAATTAGAAAAAGAATAGCTTTCCCCGTATTTTTTACTAAAGATATTTTAGCCTGATAATGGGGTTTAGAACCCTCAGATAAATGGAAAAAGATGAGTATTGACGTACATATATATATATATATATATATATATATATGTGTGTGTGTATATATATATAAAGGTATACTATATTATTATGCAGACACATACACATATATGTATATACATATATATATATATATATATATATATATATATATATATATATATATATATATATATATATATATATATGTATATATATATATATACAAATATAATTTCAGCGAGATCGCATTTCGGCTGTGGTCAAAAACAAAGCGAAACGCAATTTTCGAGATATGGGGCAAGCGCTCAATGGACTAAAAGAAGACCAGAGCAATTAACATACGTTATAGAGGCGAAATAACTGAAAACAGCGGTCATGAAGCTATTAGCCACCGGAGCCGAAAAAACGAAGCAAGCTAAACAGGTTAAAGAAAAGAATTTACTTGGACCTCCTGATATATATATATATATATATATAGATAGATAGATAGATATATAGATAGATAGATAGATAGATTTCTTTATTAGCCACAGAGGCACAAAAGAAGGGGACAAATACAAAGGGGGAAGTTTACATACAATAAAAACGTGTAAAATGTTATCACAGATGGAATTTAAAAGTTAGTGGATTTTCCCCAATAGAGGGAGACAGTTTATATGGGTAACACATACCCCCGAAAAAAAATGTGCAAGCCTCATCTCCAGGAGTACGAAGAGCTTGTACTCCTTTCCTCTCCTCCTCCTTTTCCTCAACCTACAGGCTGATATAGAGAGAAGGCCCATTCACTCGGGCCATTCTCGCCACTTTCACCCACCTTTCATAAAACTTGCTGGGGTACAGCACCTCTCTCTCCATCCTGATTCTTCTTCCAAAGTGGTATTTGAAAAAAAGAATCAGTTGTTGGCCGGAGAGAAAGGTGTCTGACCTCAGCCCTTTCAGCCTTGTCCACCATACAACCTCTTTCGCCATAGCTATCACACAAAGGAAAACCGCGTAGAGATGCCGCAGCCTGAGCGCGTGTTTGCGCATCGTCAACCACGGCATCCCCAGCCCTCCGTTAGAAGGGTGTTGGCAGCAGATGGATCTTCTTACCAAAGGAGCCCGCCTCTTCCAAAGGAATCGGAAGAGGGCGCGCTCCATTTTGGCGAGCGTTTTGGCTGGACAAGGCACGACGGTCAAACGGTAGTAGATGGCGGACGCTATAAAAGTGTTCGCCACCTCCGCTCGACCTTTCAAGGATAGTTTGCACTCGGCCCACTTCTGGGTGAGTGCAAACACCTTGGCCGTCACTTCGTTCCAGTTCTTCTCCACCTGGAGGTCCGGACCAAACCAGACCCCGAGCAGCTTTACCGGTCCTTCCGTCCAGCGTCCGACGACGCCATCGGAAGGCATCGGTCTGCCTCTCCACGATCCGAGTTGCAAACCGATGGACTTGTCCCGGTTCAGCTTCGCTCCTGTGAGACTTTCGTATTCCTTTAGTAAGGTGCCGACTTCCTCGATTTGCGAGGCGCTCGACACCATTACTGTCACGTCGTCGGCGTAGGCCGACGCCGCTTTCCGCAGTCCCGGTTCCAGAGGGATGCCCTGCAATAGCTCCAGCTTCCGCAGTAGTGGCTCGAAAGTCAGTACGTACAGAAGGGAGGAGAGAGCGCATCCCTGTCGAATGGATCGCGTAATATGGAACGGCTCCGAGAGGTAACCGTTCACCTTGACCCTTGAGCAGATGTTGCTGTTGTGCATTGCAGCAGTCCAGCCCCTGAACACGGGTCCGAAGCCTGCCGACTCGAGCACCGCATTCAGGTAACGATGGTCAACCCTATCGAAAGCCTTAGACTGATCCAAGTTGATCAGGGCCCCACCGAAGCCGGGTTTACACCCTACCCTCTCTATGATGTATCGCATGAGGTGGAGGTTATCGTGTATGGACCTGGTCGGGATCGCGCATGTCTGCGCTTCTCCCACCAGGTTTTCGACGACAAGCGCCAGCCTCTTTGCCAACACCTTGGCCAAAATCTGTAACTCTGTGTTTAGCAGAGTTATGGGCCGGAAGTTGCCTATGTCATCCCCCTTATTCTCGTCCTTCCTGATTAGTGTGACCACGCCCCCGGTTACAGAACTGGAAATTCTCCCGTTCTGTTGCCAGTTGCAGTAGACCGCTTCCAGGAGACCGGAGAATAAGTCCGGCATTGCTACGTAAAATTCGTAGGGTAGACCGTCGAGACCTGGAGATTTGCGTTTGCCGCATTGGCTCAGCGCGTCCCCTATCTCAGTGGCTGAAATCGGCTTTTCGCAGAACTTCGCCTCACTGTCCGAGAGTCGCGGTAGGCCGTCGAGCTATGGACCGAAATCCATAGCCTCTCCCGGCGCGCCGCTCCCCCCGAACAGCCGAGCAAAGTGCCGCTGAAAAGCCGCACACATCTGCTTCGGCTCACGTATCACGTGTCCGTTTTGGTCCTTCAAAGACCGAATCGTGGACTTGTTACCACTTTTTGCCTCCGTCACTCGGGCCCAGGTAACAGCTTTGGCTCCCTCGTTTCCCAGAGCACGTATTTTGCTTCTGACAACGCAGCCCTCGTGCTTTGCGTCAAAGAACTGGTCCAAGGCCGTTCTCGTTGCTAGCACGCTGGCTACGTTGCCACTTCTAATTGCCTCTTCTACTTTATCTA
>OZ024741.1:327969839-327994839 GCA_964016885.1 Eledone cirrhosa
ATTTAGGCTATATGGTATACCAGCCCCTTTTAAATCCCAGATATCGTGTACTAAAGAAGTAGAGTTCTTAAACTTGATATGCTTAAAATTGGATATATGTGAATTAAACCTAGTTTTAAAAGTATTAGAAGCGGAGCCTATATATGTTCTACAAGAAGAATTAGTCTTAACTTCACATGCATAAACAATATTCTTAGAGAAGCAGTTACCATTCAGAGGGCAGTTATTACTTAATTTTACAGTTACACTTCCGGGTATTAGTGTTTAGCTGGTTACGCGATGCACTATTCCTAGGGTTATTAGAAGATAAGATCTGCTCGGGTGGTAAGTTGTTGATAGAGCTATCTAGATTAGTGGTACGCAAAGAGCAGTAGCTGTCCCTAATTTTCCTATTATTAGTGCTAGCTAGATGAGAATTAATGTTAGGGGTGGTAGAGAAGGAGAGTTTAATTACATTCTTATTAAAGATACTCTGATATTTATTAGTAGGAGGGAAATTTTTCTCTAAAATAGAAAAGAAAGATCTAGGGATATTAGTTAATACTTCATGATTATAAGGCGGGTTAAAGTAAGTATTGAGTCTCCTCCTATTCCTACCTTTACTATTTCTATTTCTATCTCGTATCCTATTAATAGGATTAGGGTTAATACTAGGACCAGTTGAATTAACATTATTAGAAGCCGTTAAAACATCACGACTGGGTGAACGTTCAGAGCGCCTATCCTGTTCACTAGAACTAATCTCAAAAAGTGCACCATTAGACTCACTATTACGATTATTATTGTGGTAGTTATACATATGGTTCGGTTTGGATGAACCAATAACATTTCTATGATTCCTAGATTTTCTTCTCCCATTCAAGGCTATGTTATGGGATATTACGTTATTATGGGTAAACGGAGTCATTCCAAGGTAGTCATCTTTATAGTGTATTCTACCAGAGTAACCGGGGTTAGCTAGGGCATTATTATAATACTCAGCATGTGAATTAAATATTCCTATATCTTTAGAGAGTGTGGAGATTCTATTAGATACACCATTAATTATAGAACTAATCATAGATTTCGGGTGGTTAGAATTAGGATTAACGTAAGAGAGTGTCTCATTTGGCATGTGGAAGGGTTTATAATTATTAGTGACCAAGTCTAATGTCACATCTAAAAAGTTAACAGCTCTATCATTCTTATCAATCGTGATCGAAAGGTTAAAATTTAAAAAAAATTCATACAACTTCTTCCTATTATGTTCAATGCTATTGGTATTAGAGTTTATTACAAATAATGCATCGTCACGATAAAGTCCACCTTTAAGGTGCGGAACGCTAACATAGAGTTCGTTCAAGAGGTACAGCCCAATAAGATCAGTTACCTGCGCAGAATCACTCGAACCCATGGTAACGTCAAAGTTGTTGGGTGTGTTTTTACGCGTCCAAAGTGTATCCTCGAATTTGATGATAGTCCTACGGGCGGCTAGTATAACATCAATCTGGGGTCGCGTAAGACTAGACATTCGCATGGCCATAATTAGGGCTTTATTAAGGAGGATAGGTGAAATCGATGTGTAATAGGCGTCTATATCAAAATGGATAAACCTACTAGACTTAAGCTTATTTATACCAGAGAACCAATCAATAACATCCATAGTGTTCCCCCATAGATTAAAATGAACCTTTTCTCTAACGGTGGGTATAATCAGGTCAAGAATATTCTTACTAATTATAACTATATCAGACTTAGAAGGACTAATAAGTCTAACAGCAGGATTACTTAAGAAGTCCACCTTATGATCCTTAAGTGTGAATCACGGTTCCCTGGGGTAATAAGGTTGGGTATACTTATCAAGACCCAGATCCGAAACTATCTTGAGGCCCTCATTATTAATTTGATTTAAATTATCCTGCTTTGTTTTTTTGTAATTTTTATGCAAATACTTATAAATAAAATTACGGTAGGCAATATAATCCATAGAGTAAAGATTATTAGTCTTGTCAGCCGGGACAAGAATAGACCTATTCCCTTTAATATCCCTAACAATATTCTTAAGTTTAGACTGGAACTTGTCAAAATTATTATAGTTCCCATATTTATTATGCGGCTTATATTTAATATTTTTGACAAGGGAAAGTAAATCGTTCTCAAAACTATCTAATAGAATATTATGCGGTGGACTTTTATAAGTCTTGAAGCCAAAGTTATTGAATGGAGTCTTACTACTGGGGTTATTCCTATTCCTATTACTATCAAAGTGGAAAGCACGCCATCTAATCCGTTTTACGAATGAGTTAACGCTAGCAATCAAAAGTTTTTCATAAGTATTTCTAGAAGGGATGGGAATATTCTTCAGAGATAAAGGCAAGTAGCTCTTTGTTAGCATACTGTCAGATGTATATAAAGGCCAAAATACCAGTATATAGGATGACATCGCATTTGTATACGATATCATTTGTGAGGCGTTTGTTTTCAAGTGGGTATGCTTCCTTATTTAGGCAATTACACAAGGCCCCAGTCCGGGGATTGGGTTCGGAGGTGGTTGGCTTATTTAATTTTTTAGAATTGTGGTTGTCTATATTCCTAGTTAGGTTAGGTGTGGTGGAGTAAGAGAGTCTTATTGTGTTCTTCTTACAGATGGTGTGGTATCTATGTTGTATGCGGAAGTGTATTTTCAGCAAAGTGAAGAAAATCCTAGCTATCGGTGTAGAGACCTCTCTATTGAAATACCTATGCCTATTCCTCCTCTGCAAACTTGCGGTGGTTTCTAGGTAGGTTATCTTTTCTTTAAATCCGCTGCGGGCGAGGGCGTCATTGTAGTAGGAGGCAGAGGCGTTAAAAATATCTTTGTTGGCGGAGAGGCCAGATATTCTAATAGAGACGCTTTTTACTAGGTTATCAGTGATGTTTTGGGGGTGGTTTGAATTAACATTAATATATCTAAGGGACTCGTTAGGTTTGTGGTACGGGTAATAGAGGGTAGTATCTAGGTTGAGAGTGACATCTAAGAAGTTGGCCCTAGTCAAATTAGATTCTATAGTTATACTAAATCCTAGGTTAGAGAAGAACGAGCTTAACTTTTTCCGAAACCCATCGGTGGTTCTGGGGTTAACCTTGTGCAGGGCGAAGAGGCCGTTGTCTCGGTATAATCCTCCGGTTAGGCCGGTAAAGTGGTTCTTCAGGTGATGTAGGATGTACAGGCCCACAAGGTCGCTAATTTCAGCCGAGTCACTCGCTCCGAAGCTAACGTCAAATGGGGTCTGAGATTTCTTGTTGATCCAGTAAGATCCATCGTGGTATAGAAAGGTCTTACGGGCGTGGAGGATAACAACTTGCTCGGCATCGGTAATGGTGGTAAAGTTCCTGGCAAAGTTAATTGCGTCCTTCAGGAGGGGCTCCGAGATAGAGGCATAGTAGTTTTCTATGTCGAGTTGCAGGAAGCGAGTGTGGTGTTTGTCGGGTAATTCTTGGAACCAGGATATTGCCTCAGATGTTCTGCTCCAGAGTGGGAGTGGTGAGGCAGCCCGCAATGATGGTAGAACTCTATCCAGGATATTCTTACTGATAGAGCCGGTGTCTGAACGAGTGGGGTTGATAATTCTGACTGATGGTTTGTTGAGGAAGTTTCCCTTATGGTCCTTCAGAGTAAAGTGCGGGGTCTTTACCTTTAAAGGTTCGGTTCGGTCGTGTAATTTAAGGGACTTCGCGATTTCTTTTCCGGCCGCGTTTGTCTCAGTCAATGCCATATCTATTACCTTTTTGTAGGTGGTTGTGATGGCATTTTTTGCCAGCTTGTGGTAGGTCTGTGGGTCTACCTCAGAAACGTTTTGGGTTTCATCGGAGGAGACATAAAGATTAGGGGATTTTTTATATTCAGCAATTCGGCATTTATTGTGTGTATGTATATATATGTATATATACATTGTGTGTGTATGTATATATATATATATATATATATATATATATATATATATATATATATATATATATATATATATATATATATATATGTGTGTGTATATATATATATATATATATCTATATATATCTGTATATGTGTATGTATCGGTGTATGTGGGTGCGCGCGAGTTGTAAGTGGGTGTGTTTGTGAATGTGTCTGTTGATTTTTGGCATATAATTGAATAGTTTAAGAGAAATTTGAAGATAATTGTATGATATGCACTCAATATTTTGAATTGGTCTACAGAATTCTCTAGGCATTTGTCACTTAGTAGAACCTTAAAGAAATTACCTTTTAAAGAATCTGTGGAAAATTAAAAATAAGGAGTGGAACCCCATCCTGAACTTGTTTATAGAATTCTTTCTGCCTTTGTTATTCTAAAAATAAACTATAGCTTTAAAGAATTATCTTTTAATGAATTCCCTTTTCTATCAACCAATGACCTACACCCATCCACTCCCTACCCTCTCCTACCACCTGAAGAGACCTATAAATACCATACTTATTTTTTGATACCCAGATTCCTGATGTTTTCTAAAGAATGAAACAGTTCTAGTCCTGTAGAATCTCATCTATATTAAAACACACATATATATATATATATATATATATATATATATATATATATAAACGTTATTGTTTCTTTTTTCTTAATGGTATCCTTCTTCCCAATTCTTACCATGAAGTTTCTATCACATGTAGTTATTTTTTTTTTTATTATGTATCGATCTGTTACGTGTCTTTCGCAGATGAAAGGCTCAGGGTCCCCGATAGAATTTTTGGAGCCTACTCCAATATCAATCTGCTCTTCAGACTGGCAAACAGTACTGTGTAATTCTTATCGAGAGGCCTTCAAATGATTTTCATAAACATCCAAAATATTGTTCATAATACAATACGAACACACACACACACACACACACATATATATATATATATACATATATATACATATATATGTATATATATATATGCGTGTGTGTGTGTGTGTGTGTGTGTGTGCGTACGTATTGTATTATGAACAATATTTTGGATGTGTGCGCGTGTATATATATATGCAGTATATATGTATATCAACGAGAAATTGATTGACATACATATATATATATATATAAAATAAACATATGAAACAATCACAGGGAATAATTTGTAAAGTGTGTAAGCACACACAGCTAGGTAGGTAACTAATGAAAATTTAACTAGAACTTCAAAATGATTAATCTCCTTTGTATATATTTCATTAAAGAAATATATACAAAGGAGATTAATCATTTTAAAAGCTATCTATATTTGAAGTTCTAGTTAAACTTTAACTAGTTACCTACCTAGCTGTGTGTGCTTACACGCTTTACAAATTATTCCTTGTGATTGTTTTATATATATATATGTTTGTGTCAATATATGTTGATATAAAATGCTCGGATCTATTCATTGGAATCTTTGATCATATTCTACAGTGGATTTGGCGAATGTCTCTCGGACATGACACCCTTAATTTAATTTTGCATATATATATGTATATATATAAATGTAAACAGAAATAACGAGGCAAATGACACGAGACATTGAAGAAATATATTAGTTTAACGCTTGAAATAGCATACATATTTTCGCTATGGCTGCGAAAACAGAATTAAGATTTTACAGTTGAATCTGAAATGATTCAAAATTCACGTTATACTGATAATTGAAATTTCCAGGTTTAAAAATATTCAGCTGTGCGTATGCCTATGTTTACGTTTGCATTGGTGATTGTGTTCCGTAACTTCTCGTATTGATATAAAGTTGATCAATACAATATGTATAAGACTTGCAAAATAAAAACTGGAACCGAGTGTAAAAGAATAAAAGAACAAAAAGATATTCGTTGTTGAAATCAGCCAATTCTGGAATAGAATGATTTTCAACAATTTCGCTGACCTTTTTTAAACAAAACGTGAATGGCGAAATTTGCAAGACTGGAGATTGATCATGTTGCCCACCGGAACCAGCATCCAGGTAGTTCAGGCACCTCATTGTCAAGCTTGAGATGAGGAATGCCTTCAACTGCTTGCGCCGGGACCATCTGCTCGATGTCTGCCTCAGTCGAGCCCCCTTTGCCTACCCTCTGGACTACCTGTCGTATGGAGCCCCGAGCATGCTCCTTGCTGCTGATACGGCCATACCTTCGGCTACTGGGGTCCAACAGGGCGACCCTTTGGGACCCCTCCCGTTTGCCCTTGGTATAGACCACAAAGCCCGGAGTATCATGGCCCCTCTCAACGTTTGGTATCTGGATGATGCTACGTTGGGCGGGTCCGTATAGACTGTCTGCCATGACCTTCAATCGGTGGTTCCTGCCCTGGCGGGAATCGGCCTCCGAGTCAACTCGGCAAAGGAAAAGTGGGTGAATGTCAGCCACGATGCTGACAGCTTTGCAACCTCCGTCTCGGACGTGCGGTCCATTCTCCACCAGGTGCAGGTGACCCCCAAAGAGGATGTCCTCAACTTCAGGTCAACAATCCACCCGCCGTCCATCCGCCCCACCATCAGGTCCAGGCTTCAACAACTCCATACTCTCACGAGCCGACTGGGCTTGATCGACGGCCACCCAGCTTTCTTTCTGTTGAGGAACAGCTTCGCCATGCCGAAGTTCCTCTACACCCTCCGCAGCGCTCCGTGCTATACCCAGACACCTCTTCTCGCTGACCTCGATACTTGTATCCGAACACCAGCCGAGGAGATATCCAACGTCAAGTTTGACGACATTGGATGGCAACAAGCCACTTTACCTCTCAGGTATGGCGGCCTTGGCCTCCGGTCCCCGATTTCGCTGGCTTTGCTAGCTTATCTTTCGTCGGTAACCTCGTGCCGCGTCCTCGTCAGCAGGGTTCTTCAATAGAACCCTCTGTGTTAAGATAACGTGAGGCCGCCTGTGAGACGTGGGACCGACTAGGACTTAGCCCAGTAGACGTCCCTCCTCCCTCTCCCCCTTTTGACGTCAAGTCCCCCCAAAGCATTTGGGATGCCATCCAGTGCAGCCTGGCCTCAGACAGGCTCACGCGCCAGCTCGATCAGTACCGCCTTGCCTGCTTTCGTATGGCCTCCAAACCCCAAAGTGGTGCCTGGCTCCATGCCTGCCCTCCTTCCCCACTGGCACTCAACTAGACATCAATAGCCTGCGCATCGACGTTTCCTTGAGGCTCGGCCTCCGGGTCTGCGAGCCACACCAATGTCGCTGCGGATCCACCGTGGACTCTTTCGGCCTCCACCCGCTATCCTGTCCCCACAGTGCCGGCCACCTTCCACGCCTTACTGCCCTTAACGAGGTCATAAAGCATGGCTTGGACGCTGCGGGCTTCCTTCCCAGCTCAAGCCGGTGGGGCTAGACCGAGGGGACGGCAAAAGGCCAGATGGCATGACCATCTTCCCGTTCTGCGGTGCCAAACCCCTCGTCTTGGATGCTACTTGCACCTACACTTTCTGCAGCCGCAACCTGGTGCTGTCTGCCACTAACCCAGGTTCTGCTGCACATCGGGATGAGGAGGCCAAGCTCCTCAAATACCTGTCGCTCTCCGACAGGTTTGCGGTTGTACCCCTGGCAGTGGAGACTTCTTGTGTCCTCGGCCCCAGGGCTACCTCCCTACTCACCACTATAGGCGCTGAGCTGGCCAGCCTCAGGTGTGAACCCCGCGAGATGGAGTCGCTTTTCCAGCGGGAACGCCTTCACCATCCTGTCCGCCGGGGCTTTGTGTGCGGGCATCGCGTAACATTCCATATTTAGGTATCCGAAACATAAAACTTTGATGATACAGATGTACGTGATCTGCATGAACCTCATTGAAACATAATAACGCCTCACGATATTCGTAATTTTGATCAACAGTGTAGAAACCAACGTGTTGGAAGTGGGGAATATATAATAAATAAAAGAAACCACCACAAAAATAATTTTGATTTGAAAAGTTCAAGTAATTAACGTTGAATCTTGAACAAAGCATTTAAGTTCTGCAAATCTTTGACAAAGGACCTGGCTGTCAAACTCACGTGTATGTGGACAAAGAGAGAACGAAAATACAAAAGAGGGGATAAAATTTACCCCTGATATGTTCTTTACAACGAATTTAATTAGTTAAACAATATCTATTTAACCCTAGTGTTATGTATCAAACGAGAGTGGGCTGAAATGTTCATAGGCTGACTAATAAGGAGTGATGCTAGCGGTTTGAAATCTCCATGCATTAATTTCATCTCTTCATATTGTTCATTTTCAGGGATTATGTTGAAAAATTAACCTCACTTCGTAATTCCAAGCGTGTATCTTGGTCAGCCAATGAACATTTCAGCCTATGGACTTTTCAGGCGACCTTCGTTCTGTGAATGATAACGCTTAATTTCAAATAAATTGGTGACTATTGAACGCATCATCATTCGTTTTTTCGCCTTTTGACATATCCGGACAAATCATTCTGCACATTTGTTGTTAATTAACTTTGTTATGCGATGTTACTGCTGTTCTTTGTTTTGTTTTGTTTTTACATTTTATATTATTTTGTTGTTAAATTAAACGGGATGCTGATGAACCGGTCGGTTTTCTTCTTTCTGGCTCATTTCGCATACATAATCCCACCAAAATTCTATTTTGAGAAAAACATGGCTGATGAAAAAAGGTCATCCGCTGAGGAAAATTACAACAGATTATCAAAAGCATGTGAAGCAAGTGCAAATTACAAAATTAATTTCCCACCATTAGAAAAATCTGTTACTGCCACCATGACCAACACCGCCAAAACAACAACACAAATTTAACACAACTAAAAACATCAAAACTAGCACCAACAATAACATCACCTACAATAACAACACCATCCCCATTACCACAGTGTTAAAAACCATATTGGCAACAACAACAATGATAACAACAATAACACATTTGTAGAGACGGCTGCAAAAGCAATAGAAGGTTTTGTCTTATTAAATTAGTAAAAAATCTTGGTCATATGGAAACCGAGACTGGGTGCTTGGCTTCCCTAATGCGGTGAAGCGCTCACAATCCTCTACCAGTTCGGTAATGTGGTCTGTGAAAATTCCACATTAGAGTTCTATAGCCGACTAGTGGTGGGTAAGAGTAACGATGAGAATAAGTCAACTAAACTACGCCGAAGAAACCTCGGTCAGTAGACTATTGTCAATTTGGTCAATTTCCAGAAATCCCTGTTCTGACAGTACTATCGATGGCGATTTTGGACGCATTCTAAAGTTAGGAAGGACTATTAGATGTAGTTGTCCGAGGTGCGGAATTAGTATTAATATCATTAATGAATTGACAGATTCGGTAGAGCGTCGGACCACATGGTTAGTGGCACAGAGTTATGGCCGTTTGTCTTCTGAGTTCAAGTGCCATCGAGGTTAGCTTTGCCTTCCATCTTTACGGGGTCGATAAAATAAAGAACCAGTAATGAACTGCGGTCGATTTGATCAACTTTTTCTTTCTTCTTCGTTAGCCTTGTGCCTAATTCAGAAAATATCATTATTAATATTATTATAATTAACATACGATAACATGTCTTTCCGATCTCACTGTCGAAACGGCCGGAGCTCAGCCGTCGGGGTCCTCACTATTTTCCTATATATATATATATATATATATATATATATATATATATGTGTGTGTGTGTGTGTGTGTGTGTGTATGTGTGTGTGTGGGTTTGTGTGTGTGTGTGTGTGTGTGTGTGTGTGTGTGTGTGTGTGTGTGTGTATGTGTGTGTGTGTGTAAGTATCTATACATCTATATATTTCGAATATTAATAATAACATTTGATTCGTTTGCAATTATGCAAACATGCCTCAATTTAATAGCCATGTCAGTAGAATGAACGATTCATTCTTGCTCTCGTGTTGTAATGTCAACAGAACTGCAGACACTAATGTTTCTGGAAATAACTCTTTATCAGTACAGTATATGAATCGAATGTTATTATTAATATTCGAAAAACTCAGATTATATTTATAAATATATATATTTATTTTCCTGAGTTCAGTTTTATTCGTCGTTTGGTCACTGCGGCTCGCCTATCGGTCGCTGTCTTCAATTTGCAAAGCTGTCTAAACGTAATGTTATAACTCTATACCTTATTGAGTGCTTAGCTGCACACCCCGATTGCATTCGTTAGCTTGGCTGCACCCAGAGCTTCGATTATACTGTACTAAATTTTGTATATATATATATATATATATATATATATATATATATATATTTATATTTATAAATGTAATAGATATGTAAAAATAGCAGTAAATAAAGGATTTTGAGTTCATGCAATTGACTTATGTTTCGTCACTATATATATATATATATATATATATATATATATATATATATATATATATATATATATATATATATATATATACATATATATATATATATATACCTCGGTTATTTTTTATTTTGTAAAAAAAACCTCACTTTCTAATATATATATATATACATATACATATATATATATATATATATATATATATATATATATATATATATATATATATATATATATATATATATATATATATATTAGAAAGTGAGGTTTTTTTTACAAAATGAAAAATAACCGAGGTGTCCTACACGAGTGGAAGTATAAAGAAAAAGGGATGAAATCGAAAATGCAACTGAAGTCTTATTTTTTTTTTAAATATATATATTTATTTGGTTCCTTTACCGGTTTCGCAGTTCTTCTGCTTTTCAAAAGGTGAGTTGAGATGGAGGGTCTGTGGTTTGTCTCACATCTGAGATGTGAGAAAAACCACAGACCCTCCATCTCAACTCACCTTTTGAAAAGCAGAAGAACTGCGAAACCGGTAAAGGAACCAAATAAATATATATATTTTTAAAAAAAATAAGACTTCAGTTGCATTTTCGATTTCATCCCTTTTTCTTATATATATATATATATATATATATATATATATATATATATATATATATATATATATACATACATATCATATATATATATATATAAATATATATACATACATATCATATATATATATATATATATATATTACTTCAAAATATTAATAAATATAGACATTCATGTGATCATATATATTTTATTATACATAGTTCAGAGGTACTGAGCTATTTCATCAGTACGTCCTCATCAGATGAAATAAATTGATGTCTGACATACCTCAACTCTGCTGATGATTCAATTCCAGTCTTGGCAGTGATTAGTTATGACAAAACTCAATATTTATATACCATAAGTTGTAACATGAAAAAGTACATATAATAGAGAGGGTACGTCGGAAATTGTGTATGAAAAATATATAATAATAAATATAATAAGTATATATAAAGGCAAGTAAGAAATATAAACATATAACTACATAACTGTTAAAAATTTAAATAATAAAATATGTATACCTCCGTATTATAGAAGGAACAAATGAGAGAGCGAGAGAGCTAACTAGAGGAGAGAAAGAAAAGGAAAGAGAGATGATACTAAAACAGATGAAGGGAGATATGTGTGGTAACATACAATTACATAAGGAGAAGGAGAATCAAGCTATATGATGCGTGACCGTTTTTTTTTCAAATATTAAGTTAATTAGAACTAATCTATTAATTTAATAACTTGAAATTTTTAGATTATAATATTTGAAAGAACCTATATTATTGTATATTATCAACATTAAAACAAATATATAGTGGAAAGGATGAATTTAAATTTAACATAATTCCGAGGGTAATCAAGAGTATATTTAAATTATTAACTATAGTCAATAATTTAGTTAGAAAGATCAAAATTAACAATGTTACTAACTAAACATAAAACGTATAAATGTAATAAATATGATATTATTAAACCAGATTTATTTAGATATAAGCATTTGTATAAACTATAAGATTTAAATCGATATTTGTCAATTATATATAATATTAATTATTAGTTATAATTACACTTAAGAGTGTTATAATTTTGATTTCACTAGATTTTACTGTATTCAAAATTATACATGGAGTTAGGTACAGATTATTAATCAATTATAAAACGAAACTTTTATACGATAAATGTAAACAATGTCTTCGTAAGACGTAAACAAATATATAAAGTAATAAAACGGTTTACGAGTCTGAAGACATTAGAGGTATCAAATTTATAAGATACAAGGTTTAAAAAATACAAAATCAAAACCAAGTGTATTTAAATAATCTAGAGATGAACATATTCTATAAGAGAGCAGGTAAACAATTTCTATGGTTAGGTAGAAACCTTATATCCAATATTAATAATAGCAATATACACATACACACATACACACACATATAAATATATATGCATGCGTGCATACATACATATATCCATGTATACATATATACATATATATATGTGTATACATATATATGCATATATATATATATATATATATATATATATATATATATATATATATATATATATATATATATAACGAAGGAAATGTGGTAAGGAACCATATGGACCATAATGCACCAAAGTACTCAATACTTAGGGTAGTAGAGTGGGTAATAGGAACAAGTATGACCCCGACGGCAGAGCTCAAGCCGTTTCGACGGCTAATTCTGGATTAATAAGAATTTTTAGCCTGGTAAATAAATAGCCGAACTTCTCAGGGGGTAATTCCTTATATGGGAAGATAGTAATTGTCAAAAGGATTGGTCAAAAATGTGTTGTAAAGACAGATGTTTCTATCATGGCATTTGGTGGGAGGTAGGGGTAGCTGAACTTGCCGGAAGAACAAAGAGGGAGTGGGGGAACCCAGTCAAACGTTGAAAGTGAAATCTATACAGCAGAATTAGCCGTCAAAACGGCTTGAGCTCTGCCGTCGGGGTCATACTTGTTCATATATATATATATATATATATATATGAACAAGTATATATATATATATATGAACAAGTAAGTTAATTTTATAATTTTCTTATTTTACGTCTCTCATATTATTGTTCTGCAACCCCATGCATTGAACCACAATGTTAATAAGACAAAACCTATATATTTGCTAGCATTGATATGCATCTGTGTGTATATAAATGTTACTAGATATAAATTCCTTATAATTATCTCCAATTCATTTGTCGAGCAATATTTGGCCATGACTGCTACTATGGTAGTAGGCTGGCCGCTGTCTTATTAACCACTCGCTTTCCACTGATTGACCTCGATGTCACGTGATTGATTCTTTTTGAATTTGCCACAGAGGTAGAGGCAGTGATTTTGTCAATGGCTAGGAATCCAGTCCACGCTTCGCTATTTCCTTACCACTGAATTATTTTTTTAATAAGTTTCCAGAGTCCTCGCTATGCCTGGAGACTTACACGGAAAAAGACTTTCCTGATGACGGAATGATTTTCCATATGTTTCTTCGGAAAATATATTTACTCCATTCCAGAAACTAATTAGTTGGAAGTGATTTTTTAGTAAGTAAGTTAATTTTATAATTTTCATATTTTACGTCTCTCATATTATTGTTCTGCAACCCCATGCATTGAACCACAATGTTAATAAGACAAAACCTATATATTTGCTAGCATTGATATGCATCTGTGTGTATATAAATGTTACTAGATATAAATTCCTTATATATATATATATATATATATATATATATGAAAATTAGAGTTAAAACTCAATTGGAACCCTGTAACTATTAGGCTCAAAGTATAAATACTGAGCCGATTAATAATATATAGTAAGAAACACAGTAAACCGTGTGTCTAAAATTACAAGGGTTGAAAAACCACATTTGTTTGAAATATTTAACCAAGAAGCAGACAGAATGATAAAATATACAAACCGCCTCAATAACCATTATATCTCTCGGACAGATTATCCCCAATCTGTTTCGCCCTGAGTGCGTTTGTAACAGATAATCATGGGCTTCATCAGCGAGAGAATCTGATTAAATGCCACAAACACTATTTGCCAACGTTCACACAGAAAGATGAATTTGTCACCTCGTGCGCCGCTAGTCAAACGTGGTAAGCGTGTATTGAATAGAAATAACAGTCCAACACACACAACTTAATAAGCTCAACTTGTGAGGGAGCAGAAATATATATGAAAATTAGAGTTAAAACTCAATTGGAACCCTGTAACTATTAGGCTCAAAGTATAAATACTGAGCCGATTAATTATATATATATATATATATATATATATATATGAAAGACGAAAAATAAGAAAATTTTAAAATTAACTTACTTACTAAAATTTAGTGTCACGTGATTGATTCTTTAGAATTTGCCACTGACCAAGTAGGCAGTGAATTTTTTCAGTGCCCTGGAATCTACTCCCCGCTTGCTTTTTTCTATCCACTGAATTATTATTTTTATATGGGTTCCTAGTGTCCGCGCATTGCCTGGGAACTTAGCTGAGAATAGACTCCCTGATGACGTAAGGATTTCTCTATATTAGCGTTACGTAACTATATTTATTCCCTTACAGAAAGTAATTAGTTGGAGCGAAAATTTTAGCAAGTGAGTTAATTTTAAAATGTTCTTATTTTATGTCTTTCATATAATTGTTCTGCATCCACTTGCATATAAGCACAAAGGTACTAAGACATAACATATATATTTACTAGTATGAGTATACATCTGTATACATATGTTGGTAGATATACTAATTCTCTCTCTCTATCTCCCTCTCTCTCTCTCTCTCTCTCTCTCTATATATATATATATATATATATATATATATATATATATATATATATATATATATATATATATGCCAACTCATAATCGTGAGGGTATATAAAATTGAGAATTACTTGTTCATATATATATATTTACCGGATATAATCTCTAAATTAATTCTCAGGAAACGATAATCAGCGTTATATTATAATACTGTAATGTTGTAATTCTGTAATGCTTCTGGTAGTTCTAATATATCAGATGCTTTCTGAATTCATTATGGGGATGAAAGCTTGCTATATTCATAATGAATATCAGCAATATATGATACTAATTATGATGTAGTGATATGCTCTAGTGTATGTTTTTATTTTAAATCAAATGCATTCACACATATTCACAAACATACAAACATGGAAACACAATCATACGCAAATATATTTACATATATACATACACACATATGTACATATATATATATATATATATAAATATATATATAGATATATATATATATATTCATACATACATGTACATATATGTGTATATATATATATATATATATATATATACATATATATACACACATAAATATGTAATACTAGCAGTGGTACCCGGCGTTTCACGGGATAAGGTATTTTGGAACGCAGGCTGCCAACAGACCTAATCGTGGAAAAACTGCATGCCGGGACCATATGTAAAGAAAATAAACCGAATACTCAGATGGGTGGATAATCTTAAGGATTTTCCTCGGTGAAGCAGGATAAATGCTTGTTTTCACCTATGGGATCATAAAATAAATATTTTATGTGCATAATATGCCTTTAAATTTCGGGAAAATCAGCTTAACGTAACGCCTCCAAAAAGCCCTAATGCGGGTGCTAGGCCATAAAGAAGTTGGATTTTCTTTGCTCACGGTATGAAGAAGAGACTGACTAATACATAGTTACAGTTTCAAGGAAATCGGTCTGACGTAACGCCTCAAAACACCCATAAAAAGCTTTAAAAACCCAGTTTTTCACCTAATGCCTGCCCTAGGATATCAAAAAGTTGAATTTGTTATGTGCATAACACTCCCAGAAACAGAAGTAATACAGATGTAAAGTTTGAAAAGAATCGGTTGGGTACTTCTCGAGTTTTAAGGATTAAAACTCACAGACCCCACCCACACACACACACACACACATACATCCTCAAGGAGGTGACGTAATTCTGGCAGCGAGACATACAGATAAATATTATAAGGGGACGACGATATATGTATATATCTATCTAAAAAGAGAAAGACTAGAATTATAGAGAGAGATTGCTAAATCGCCTAATGCGGTCTCAAGGGCATTGAAAATTGGAAATTTCTTTTATCAGAACACTCCCTGAAACATAAGTATTACATGTGTAAAGTTTAAAAACTGTCAGCTGGGTGCTTCTCGAGTGTTAGCGATTCAAACTACACACACACAGACAGACATCCTCAGTTTTATATATATAGATAATATAATATATATACATTTATCTTTATATATATGTGCATATACGTATGTATGTATTAATATACATATAAGTATGTATATGTATATAAATATATATATGTGCATATATATATATATATATATGTGCATATATATATATATATATATATATATGTGTGTGTGTGTGTGTGTGTGTGTGTGTGTGTGTGTGTGTGTGTGTGTGTGTTTATGTGTGTGTGTGTGTGTGTGTGTCTGTGTGCGTGTGTGTGGGTGTATGTGTTCGCGTCTGAGTCAAATTAATATAAATTGTATATTCAAATATATAAAACAATGCGAAATCAGTCAGTGATAATTGTTAATTGTATGTTAGATATTTAAAAGTAGTTTTAATATACTTTGTCAAATTTTCTGAAAAGAAATTTTATCATATTTAACTATAATAATATTGATAATCATATTCATTAATAATATTAATCGTAATTCCGCACCTCAAACAAGTCCATCTGTCCCGAACTGCCACTAGTAACAGTGACATACCAGGGATTTCTGGAAATTCACCAAATTGACAACCATCCACTGACCGAGAGTTCTCCGGCACAACTTTGTTGAATTGTCCTCATCGTTTCTCTCGCCTATCACCAGTCTTCTCTAGAACGCTAACGTGGAATTTACACAAACTACATCACAGGACTGATAGAGGGCTGGACAGTCAAGCACCCAGTCTCGGTTCCGTTTTACCCAGATTTTTTCTAATTTGATTAATTTGATCTCTTGTGCCCAAATTGCACATGCACAAAATGCCGTGCATTGTAACTGAATCCCGAATCATGTGCTTGCGGACGAACTTCTTATCCACAAAGCGATACCTACACATATACAACATACATCTCTGACACTACCAGTTGACCACACAGTTTTTTTATTGGCTATGTCCGACAGATTTAAATTGTCGATGTCTTTGAATTACTAATGGATGTTACAGATTCAGCCATATTCGTAATGCATACAAACATTTTTTAAGCGAAATCGTATGTAAGATTTCTATATTTGATGTCCTAGAGAATAAAATAAGTTCTCTTTAGATGGCGGGACAATTTATTTGGATTGGCAGTATCGGTAGAGGGTCGGACGCCATGCTTTGAAGCATAGAGTTACCTCCCTGTATGATCTGAGTTCAAATCCCGCCGAGGTTAACTTTGCCTTTCATCCTTCCGGGGTCGATCAAATAAAGTACCAGTAATGCCCTGAGTATTTGCTGGCCTTGTACGAAAAGTAGAAACAATTATTAAAGTTTATAGAACATGTTTGCTTATCTACGTTTCCGACAATATATATATATATATATATATATATTGGTAAAAGGAAAAGAAAATATATGTATATATATATATATATATATATATATATATATATATATATATATATATATTTATTAAAATAACATTAAAGTTTAAGCTTTCAGCCTTAACGGGATCTTCCCAAGCTAAAAAAGTCAATCTGTGATCGCACAAGTAAATATTTAAAAAAAAACTTTGCAACCGAAGGAAGACGAGAAGACGATACTTTGGATCGTGGAAACATTCCCTGGCAAAGAACGGAAAAAAACGAAGATAATACGACATTATTTGGTGCGGTGAAAATAATTACACGCAAAGACAAAACCACGTCTATGGTATGAATCAAGTCGTAGACTAATATTCTATTAGGTGGTCATGGAGACGTTCTCTGGCAATGAACGGAAAAAACGAAGATAATACGTCATTATGTGGACAGAGAGAACAATTACACGTAAAGACAAAACCACGTAAATGGTATAACTGAAGTCGAAGACTAAAATTCTATTCAGGAAACCGAATGATTCTCGGCTTCAGAATTAAGAATAAAGTAAATAAAATACAGAGGTAATTAAAATTAAATATATACATACACGCATCCATATACGTACATACACAAGCATACGCGAAAATACTCGCCATGGGTATGCAAATACAAGCACGTACACAAAACAAAAAAAAATCGCAAGCACATACTAGAACCTACGCAACGCCTGTACACGCACATATAAGAGCGTATACACCAAATGGACATAAAAATATATATAAAAACATATATACATATACATGCGTGTGTGTGTGCGTGTATACATAATTAAATAAACCTATATAAATATACACACATAAATTCGTATATAACGCGTGTACACACACACACCACCAGGTAAATACACATATGTTCGCGGACCTACGTCAACCAAATCACAAAGTACACATATACACACACCCTACATACGTACGAACCCGCATACTCACACAGGCGCAAAACTCACGTATACACATAACCAAATGCACATATACCAGTATATATAATATATACGCCAATAATATATACAAGCAAATATACGTACGAGAAAGTATACGTACCCCCACAAAACATACAGGTAATATATACTTACCTATACGAATAAGTAATGGTATTAACATAACAAATACTTAGCTACCACATCAGGACGCAAATTACCCGCGTATAGTTCGTACTATCCGTTCTCTACGGTTCTTATATATTTGATATATATTTATCCTTATCGAGCCCTCTTTGGATTTTAGTCTTCAAATTTATTATTATTACTATATATATATATATATATATATATATATATATATATATATATATATATATAACGAAGGAGTTGTGGTAAGGAACCAGATGGACCATAACGCACCAGAGTACTCAATACTTAGGGTAGTAGAGTGGGTAACAGGAGAAAGTATGACCCCGACGGCAGAGCTCAATCCGTTTCGACGGCTATTTCTGGACTAAAGTAAGATTTTTTTTAGACTGGTAAATAAATAGCCGAACTTTTCAAGGGGTACCTCCTTATATGGGAAGATTGTCGTTGTCAAGAGAATTGGTCAAAATTTGTAGCAGACACAGAAAAGTCTATCATGGCAGTGGGTGCGGGGTGGGGTGGCTGAACTTGCATGTAGAACCATAGAAGAGTGGCTAGAGCCGGTCAAGCGTTGAAGGTGAAATCTACACGGCAAATTCTAAGGAATGTGTATGAAAGTAGGCCAGAGGAGGTTGGCGAAAAAAGGTTTCTTTAGAAAATGGAAGAGTGGCGTTATGGAAATATAAATCAAATGAGATTAGGGGACAATGAAAAAAGAATATAATTGGTTAATTGGTTAAAATCTCAATGAAATCGTGGACTGTTATATTCTAATTTCAAAAACACAATTGATATAAGGCATTGTCAAACTGATAAATTTGCCAGAAACATATGTCAGTTTGGCAGTGCATTCAGTCTTCGGTGTTTTTGAAATTAGGATATATATACAATATACAAAATCAAGATTGTGTAGGCGAGAACAAAGGAGCGATATAAAATAAAAACTCATTCACTGAGGACGTTACATAATGTGTGACGAAAGATCTTTGACAATATATAAACAACCATCCGATTATCAACCCAATCAATCGGAACCTTATAATAAGTTGAAGTTAAAACCAATAGGTACGTTTGCTTTTATTGGCAGTATAATCCTCCCAAACATATCAATAGTTGTTACAACGCACGTTTTCAGTTAAGAAATCTTGCAAAACAAATTAAGAATGAAGTATATATATATATATATACTTCGCTTTTTAATTTAAAAGCATACGTGCCAATTAGTTTTCACTTCAACTTATAAGGTTCCGATTGATTGGGTTGATTATTGGATGGTTGTTTATATATTGTCAAAGATCTTTCATCACACATTATGTGACCACCTCAGTGAATGTCCCCGACGGCAGAGCTCAAGCCGTTTCGACGACGATTCCGTCGAAACGGCTTGAGCCCTACCGTCGGAGTCATACTTTTTCTTGTGGCGTTATGGTCCATCGGGTTCCTTACCACAACTCCTTCGTTATATATATATATGTATATATAGGTATATATATATATATATATATGGAAACTATATTTATAAAACCATATTTATTTTATTAAGTGTATTTCTAGGGTACCAAGTTAACATGTTGTCTTGGTACCCTAGAAATATATATAATAAAATAAATATGGTTTTATAAATATAGTTTCCATTTATTTAACTTAATTGAATATTTACTCCAGTTAACTATTGAGTGCTCTAAATCAGTTGTAAACATTTAAATTTCTCGGACTTCCAACAAATTAAATACTCTTTCTACTTATATATATATATATATATATATATATATATATATATATATATATATATGTGTGTGTGATGTGTGTCTAAATGTGTTTATATGTGCGTGTATGAATGCGTGTATGGACGCGAGGGTCTGTACATATGCGGTTTTGGTACATCTACGAAAAAGAGTAGATGGTGACTGCACCTATTAGTAAACGAAACCGGTACATATGGTTAACACAATAAAATAAACTCTGATAAACTATAGATATTTTTAGTCATTACTTTCTTCCATAGACTTCATAACATTAACGTTCAAAAAGCTATATACTGATATTAAAGTTAAATATAACTTCAATAAATACTAATATAGTTCCACTAATGACAGACATCAATTATATTAACATCAGAATAGGACTGCTGGTAATACCATGCAGCACAACTATTATTAAAAGTAGCGTTAAATATTTCTGGCAACCCTCCATAACCTTAGAAATAACTTTGTTTACAGATACGGCTGAGAAATATGGTTACGGAATGCATCGATATCCAATTAAACACTTTTCAATATGTTGTATACATGATTGATCCTGAGGATTTCTTCATAAGAATATTGTAAATGATATCCAAAACAAAAGAAAGACATGTATTTCAAATGAATTATGTATTAACATTTGAACTTGGTGACTTATTTCTTTATTATCAATAGATATAGATATATAGATATATATACACACACACACATATATATCTATACATATATATATATATATTTATATATATATATATATATATATATATATATGTATAGATATATATGTGTGTGTGTGTATATATATATATATATATATAAACGGTATCAGAAAGAAAGAAACCAAAAAAGAAAGAACACTCACCCTTCCCCCTCCAAAAACAAAATACAGAGGGAAACAAATAAATTATCAAACAAAAAAGTTAGGATATGTCACCATCCACACCAGCATCACCAACCCTATCACCCCAAACACCAACACCATCACCATCATTAACCCCAACACCACCATCACCAACACCACAAAAGTCACCAAAAAGCGTAACAGAAAAAAACCCACAACAAACACAAACAAAACAAAACAACCAAAACGATACACACTACACAGCATTAAATTTGAACAACAACCAATTATTACACTACATGCAACACAACACCAGCATCACAGAAAAATACTACACAACAATCCAAAAGTTCACAGCCTCTCCACACATACAAATCACTCGCATCACACAGAAAACGTACACGACACTAAAACAAAATTTCCCCAAAGACATCGGAGACTTCCGACAAAAATCTCCAGGAGGATTTATAAGGACATCCTTCCGGAGGAGGCCACAAGCAGTGGAAAGGATGGACAAACCATCCTTCCTCTACGAGAAGTAAGGTAGGTGGTCTTTACCATCTTTTCCACTCCATTTCAACATGACCTCACTCACAATAGGCAGCATAAATGCGCGTGGCTTGGGGTCATCATGGAAGCAGGGCCACCTGCTCAACGACCGCAGGTTACTAAATATATATGTAGTGGCCATCAGCGAGACCAGAGTCTCCGAAGCACGGGCCTTCACACCGATCTTCGGCGGCTACGATGTGTACGCATCTCCCAGCCGTCCTGGATCGGGAGGGGGCGGTTGCTGTGCTTTTTCGGAGAGGTTTGGTATCGCCATACGGGCCATCTTCCTGAACCCAGAATGTAATTTGGTGGTGCTGGACGTGACCAGCGGAGACGGGCAAGCTTTCAAGCTAGTGGCCGTCTTTGCGCCGACAGGAGCTGGGCGGCCTGATTTCTTCCGGCGTCTGGAGACCTTTCTTGGAACGTCCCGCTCTTTAGTGTTAGTGGGCGACTGGAACGGGATCTTAGATGCACGCTGGGACTGTGTGGGATTAGCGGATAGGGGAGGAGGGTGCAAGGGCCTCACCAACCTGCTCAGGCGTTTTGAACTGTCTGACAGGTAACAATTGGATTTCCCGAATGTGCCAATGTGGACTTGAACAAATCGTATAGGGTCATCCAGATCAGATCTAGATAGAGTATTTTGTAGAGAAATAGATAGGTCTAGCATAGGCTGTCCACAATTCAAGGTAGTCAGCTACACGGACCACAAATTCGTGATCTGTGTGCTTGATTTAGGGGGCTTCATAGACGAGGATCCGGCTACTGGAATTAAACGCGTCCTTACCAGAGACCGGATTAGCGAACTAGTTAAGCGGGCGTTGACGGGGGCCATCGTCAACAACAAGTGGTGATTTGCTCTGAAAAGAGCAATTACAATAGAGTTCATTAGGTTTAGTAAGGCTTGAGCAATAGAGAAAAATAGAGCAGAGGGAGAGTTAGTTAGAAAATTAGACGAGGCGCTTAGCAAAGACATCGTGACCGACGTACTTGCGGCGAAATTGGCCCTTGACCAATTCTTCAATGCAAAGCCGAAGGCTGCGTTGTCAGAGCTGAGTGCGTACTCTCAGCCACGAGGGGACGAAAGCCGTTCAATGGGCCCGAGTGGCGGAGGCGCGTCGTGGCAACAAAGTCACGATCCGGTCTTTGGTGGACTACGACGGGCGCATGCTACTCGATCCCGGGCAAATGTGTGAAGCTTTTCAGCGACAATTCGCTCAGTTGTTCGGGGGCAGCGGCGGGCCGGATCGAGGAATGGACTTTAGTGTCTACCTCGACGGACTGCCGCGGCTCTCGGCCACTGAGGCGAAGTGTTGCGAAAAGCCGATAACAGCCGCTGAAGTACGGGAGGCAATGACTAGCTGCACAAGGGGTAAATCGCCTGGTTTGGATGGTCTGCCCTATGAACTTTACGTACGGATGCCAGACTTGTTCGGAGGCCTCTTGCCGACGTCTACTGCAACTGGCAACAGAACGGGAGAATTCCCAGCTCTGTGAGCCGAGGAGCTGTGGCGCTGCTGAGAAAGGATCCGAACAAGGCGGATAACATAGATAATTTCCGGCCCATAACTCTGCTAAACACAGAGTTCAAGATTTTGGCCAAGGTGCTAGCAAAGAGGTTGGCGCTTGTCATTGGTGGTCTGGTGGGAGAGGCGCAGACATGTGCCATTCCCGACAGATCCATCCACGACAACCTCCACCTCATGCGATACATCGTAGAGAGG
Source organism: Eledone cirrhosa (assembly GCA_964016885.1). Classification (NCBI taxonomy): domain Eukaryota; kingdom Metazoa; phylum Mollusca; class Cephalopoda; order Octopoda; family Eledonidae; genus Eledone; species Eledone cirrhosa. Next base: position 327,993,229 of record OZ024741.1, read on the forward strand.
GCAGCTAGGGAACCTGGCACGGGTGGGTCCTTGATCAATTTAGATCAGTCGAAAGCTTTCGATAGGGTCGACCATCGTTACCTAGCGGCAGTCCTGAGGGCGGCTGGCTTTGGGCCCGTCTTCAGAGGCTGGATCGCTGCCATGCACAGCGACATCTGCTCTGTGGTGAGAGTGAACGGTCACTTTTCGGAACCGTTCAACATCATGCGCTCGGTCCGCCAAGGATGTGCCCTCTCGTCCCTCTTGTACGTATTGACTCTCGAGCCATTACTGCACAAACTGGAGACGTTGAGGGGGGTCCCGCGCGAAATAGGATTCGGAAGATTTGTGTCAGCATATGCGGACGATGTCACCGTAGTGGTTTCGAAAGACCAAACACATCGAGGCGATCGGCACTACACTCAGAGAAAACGAAGCGGTGACAGGAACAATGATCAACCAGGAAAAGTCAGTGGTGGGCCTGCAGCTCGGCACCTGGAGAGACAGGTCCATGCCGTCCAACAGCGTCCTCGGGCGCTGGACGGACGGACCAGTTAAATCGCTCGGGGTCTGATTCGGTCCGGATCTCCAGACGGACAAAAACTGGGACGAGGTGACGAGCAGGGTGGTTTCTCTCACCCAGAAATGGGCCGAGAGGAAGCTATCCCTGAAAGGTCGAGCGGAGCTGGCTAACGCGTATATCGCGTCAGTCATCTACTACCGCCTGACCGTCGTAACTTGTCCTAAGCCCCGCCTGACTGCGCTGGAGCGTTTGCTCTTTCGCTTCTCGTGGAAGGGACGCGCTCCGATGGTCAGGCGGTCCATCTGCTGTCAACACCCGCAACGTGGAGGGGTGGGAATGCCGTGGCTGATGATGCCCAGACACGCGCTCAGGCTACGACATCTCCACCTCTTCCTCGACGGTGATCAGGTGTGGTCTCCGTTTGCTAGACGCGTCTTTCCCCAGCTCGTCTCCTTGACGGAGCTGCAGTCCTGGGTCAAGCGAAGACCGAGAGGGAGCGCTTGGAGACTGGAATGTCTTCAGGCGCTCACAGCCCTCGACCAATGTGGCAATGTGATCGGTGGAAACTCCACCCTGGCGTTCTATATAGTATTAGTGGAGGGGAAGAGCGACGACGTACTTGTGGAAACTCTAGGCGTCGACGAAAATCAACTAGCCAATCTCTTCGGAAGAAATTTCGTGCCGGGGCCTATGGACAACTTCTAGAAATCCCTGGCCTGGCAGTGCTACCGAGGAGCTTTGCAAGTTCGGGATAAACTCTACAGGCATGGAGGGGCCGTCAGCCGGGAATGTCCGAGATGCGCGCAGGGCGACGAAACCGTCCTGCACGCACTCGTCCAGTGTCCGAGCATTGCTGACTTGTGGGTTTATGTCGAACACATGCTGTCGCGTGTAGGACGGATCCAGCTATCAGCTGAGTCCATCGTGAGGATTGCCCCGCCCTCTTCCTTTAGCTGGGAAGGGCAGGCAGTTTTTATCTGTCTGGTGGCCATGGCGAAAGAGATAGTATGGTGGACACGTTTGAAAGGGCTGAAGACGAGCACTTAACTCTTCGGTGATGCCCTGATTAACTTTTTAAAATTTCATTTAAAAAGGAAAATCAGGGTAGA
>OZ024741.1:327999839-328022339 GCA_964016885.1 Eledone cirrhosa
GGAGTGGTTGTCTTTTAGACTCCAGATATAAGCTGAAAGTGACGTCATATTCCTTCTTAGAGGGTAACGAAAAGAATGGGTATGCATGTAAAGACGCTGCTTGAAACTATTGGCGGTTAACCCTATGTAGGCCCTACAGGACGTGGGTATTACAACCTTATATTTGTAGACAATGTTACTAGAGAGGCATGTGGTTTTGTCTTTGCGCGTAATTGTTTTTCACCGCTCCTATTAATGACGTATTATTCGTTTTTTCCCGTTCTTTGCCAGCGAACGTTACCACGAACCAAAGTATCGTCTTCCTGTCTTCCTCCGGCTGCAACGTTTTTTGAAATATCCAGTTCTGCGTTTTCAGATTGACTTTGTTAGTTTCAGAAGATCCCGTTAAGGGTGAAAGCAGCGATTCTTTGCTTAAACTTTAATCTGTTATTTTAATAAATATATATATATATATATATATATATATATATATATATATATGTGTGTGTATATATATATATATATATATATATATATATATATATATATATATATATATATATATATATATATATATATAGTAATAATAATAAAATTGAAGACTAAAATCCAAAGAGGGCTCGATAAGGAAAATATATATCAAATATATAAGAACCGTAGAGCAAATATTTATTAAAATAACAGATTAAAGTTTAAGCAAAGAATCGCTGCTTTCACCCTTAACGGGATCTTCTGAAACTAACAAAGTCAATCTGTAAACGCAGAACTGGATATTTCAAAAAACGTTGCAGCCGGAGGAAGACAGGAAGACGATACTTTGGTTCGTGGTAACGTTCGCTGGCAAAGAACGGAAAAAACGAATAATACGTCATTAATAGGAGCGGTGAAAAACAATTACGCGCAAAGACAAAACAACGTTTATGGTATAAAAGAGGTCGTAGACTAATGTTCTCTTAGGTGGTGCATATAGACGTTCTCTGGCAATGAACGAAAAAACGAAGATAATAAGTCATATGTGGAGCGTGGAGAACAAAAGCACGCAAAGACAAAACCACGTAAATGGTATAGCAGAAGTCGTAGACTAAAATTCTAACTAGGAGACCAAATGAATCTCCGCTACAGAGTTAAGAACAAAGTAAATAAATACGATACAGAAGTAATAGAAACAAATAAATACATACATGCAAACAGATACGTACATACACAAGCATACGCAAAACCTTACCATAGGTATACAAAACCACGCACATATAAATATGTGTGCGTGTGTATGCTTGTGTACAAATAAATAAATCATTATATAAACGTATATAAGTAAATAAATACGTATATAACAAGCGCACACACATACCTACATATGTTCGGAGACGTAAGTCAACTAAAACAAGAAGTACACATATACACACACCCACCATACGTACGAACCTGCATACTCACTCGGACGCAAAACTCCCGTATACACATAGCCAAACCCTAAATACCAGAATATGTAAAAATGATACGCCATAACAGTCAAATATACGTACGAGAAGGTATACATACCTTCACAAAACATATGGGTAATATATACTTACCTATGCAAATAAGTAAAGGAATAAACAAAACATATACTTAGCTCCCACATCAAGACGTAAAATATCCACGTATAGATCGTGCTATCCGTTAGGGTATAACGTGGGGCTGTAATACAGGAAAGTTTTGTGTAATTTATGTTTACAAGCCGAAATTGCCTCAGATTTTTTGTTTAAGATGTGGTCTGTGGCGTAGAGTATTTCCAGGGCCTCAGCGGCGCAGAGGTCACATGGTCTTTTATTTCCGTTATACGATCTAGCCCTAGCTAGGATCTCCCAGTGTAACTTATATTGGGAGTGGTTGTCTTTTAGACTCCAGATATAAGCTGAAAGTGACGTCATATTCCTTCTTAGAGGGTAACGAAAAGAATGGGTATGCATGTAAAGACGCTGCTTGAAACTATTGGCGGTTAACCCTATGTAGGCCCTACAGGACGTGGGTATTACAACCTTATATTTGTAGACAATGTTACTAGAGAGGCATGTGGTTTTGTCTTTGCGCGTAATTGTTTTTCACCGCTCCTATTAATGACGTATTATTCGTTTTTTCCCGTTCTTTGCCAGCGAACGTTACCACGAACCAAAGTATCGTCTTCCTGTCTTCCTCCGGCTGCAACGTTTTTTGAAATATCCAGTTCTGCGTTTTCAGATTGACTTTGTTAGTTTCAGAAGATCCCGTTAAGGGTGAAAGCAGCGATTCTTTGCTTAAACTTTAATCTGTTATTTTAATAAATATATATATATATATATATATATATATATATATATATATATATATATATATATATATGTGTGTGTGTGTATATATATATATATATATATATAAATATATATATATATATATGTGTGTAACGCTGATTTTTAAAACAAAAAGATTTAAATAACATGTGTTATAAATAATTGTATTTCCTATGAAGAGACGAGAAATAACAAGCATGGAACTAATTAAAAATGCAAGCTAATTAACCGTGGGCCATATTTATTTTAATAAATATTTGGTGAATTGTGATATGAAGAGAAAACAGAACTAACTAGAAATGCGTTCAATTTTAAAATATATATGGAGGAAATTGTAGTTTTATCTGATTCTTTTTTTATTTTGTTCTATTATAATTCCACTTATATTATGTCGGCGCAGTTTCTAAAATGCCCCCAACTGTTAACTTTTGCATTGTTTTATCGTTCTCAGAAAGAGTAAAAAATCGGTGCTAAGTTTTCCAAATTTCTTCTAAAATATGATCCTTTTAATCTCCTTAACCATAAGAAACCATATTAGCAAAAGTTTTCAACGGTACGTGACGACATATCTCCTTCATAATAAACAATAATGTACATATGATAAAGATTCCGTAAATATTCCAATTAAGAAACCGTCTGAAATCATACGATCTAGATATTCTGGAAAAGTACAAAACAGCTATTTCTTGAACACATTAACAATTATTAAGCCCATACGTTTATTATTAAGTCTATATTCTAAATGTGCTTATTGTCACAGCGGACTATTATATCGTATAAATATGTATATTTTATTTCTGAAAAAAAAAAAAGTTTTTATAAATTTTCTACTAAACCATTATATGATTCTAAGTGTTATACTCAATGTCCATTACATTTAAAATGTCTTGTTAGACTATTTTCACGTAACAAACCAATATTCTGAATGTTGTAGAACATCTTGATATTTACCTCATATAAAGTATAATATATATTAACATAGAAAGTTAATGCCTGCTGTATACACGGCATTTTTTCAACACAGAAATATTTAAATGAGAATACGTTATATGAAGCATTGTGAGATATCTTGTTATGATAATTTTCGGAAAGCCAGTTCAATGCAAATTCGAATTGCAAAAGAGAAACCTTGAGTAACGTAAGATAAACCGAGGGATGGTATAAACCTTTACATTATTTTCGTGCTATTTCAAGATTTGATAGAGTGTTATTAACTAAGACATAATAAGTTTAAACTGATCCTTGTTTTGCTTTTCTCACTTCACTTTGTTTTTATCATTTTGTGTGCTTTTATAGTGTTTACATTGAATATGGTAACGTGTTTAGCAATTAAATGGTTGGAATTATGAGACTGTGGGCGTGTGGGGAAATGGTAGTGTTACTTGATTGTCGGCCAAAACCCTTTGAGGTATTTCTTTACCGCCCTTTACATCCTAAAGTAAAACCCCTCAGTAGGTAACGTTGTCTTTTATTCTTCTGAGTTTGATAAAACAACGTAATGTTTAAGTACTGGGGTGGATTTGGCGTTGTGCTTAAATTTGAAACTATTAGAATTCGAGATTGGGTTGTTTAAATTGATATTGTTGTTTCTGCTTCGTTGATATTTCTTCTTAATGAAATACATCGTGTAGTATAATCATATCTCAGTTGATCATTTGTGTGGACGTTAAACAACAATAGCGACAATACACAACCCTGCAGTAAACTACTTCTTCGGCATCTCTTGTTCTATTTAGCATCACAAATGATCGCCTATTTTCTATCATAACACAAATGGACCGTGTTAGTTCAATTTCATTTGTTAAATTGTATATCTTTGATAATATTTTGGTGGTGATTAACCTTATCTTAAGCTGCAGTCCAATCAGCAAATCTGTTGCTGTAATTTCCCTTTGCTCAAATCTATTCTCTGTACATTGACTGAGATTAATTATTTAGCTTTTAGAAGAATTTTCAGAACAGAATCTAGTTTGTACGTTAATGCTCTGTGATTTAATAACGTGTGAGATTATGCTTAGAATTAAACGCTTTAAAAGATTGTAACTGTGACAAAGGAGGGAAATCATTAGCAAGCTATTTGATGGAACCTTCCCTAGTTTCAGAAAAGCTGTTAGCGTGGCCTTCTCCAACACATTAAATATTTTATATGTGAGTAGATAATTGTGAAAGGGTTTGAGCAGATATTTCCGTGTTTCGGTTCACTTTGATTTAACTCCTTCAGAATAAAGTTAGTAAAGCTTGTTGCTTAAGGCAAATGGCTTCTTTATTTGTTTAGTTTATTGAAACTTGTTACCAGTTTTACATAAAATGTAGAACTTCTAAACATAATTTAAGATGCTAGGTGCATACGATTGTGTTAATTTTTGCGGGGAATTGACAGAATCTTTGAGTGGAAAGTGAGGTATGTGACTTGCAGTTGACCCGTGAGATGTGTGCATGTGTGCAAGCATTCATGGTGCCATGAGTCTTGAGGGAGTCACAACGGTGCCGTATTAGCATACCACGGTTCTAGGGCATTTTAAAACCCTGGCAGAGTACATCTCTCCTGGTCTGAATGCAGCAGATCTCTTTCAGAGAAGAAGTACAGGGGTTGAGAGAATGGAAGTGAGAAATGAGAAAGATATAGAGGAAGAATTCACCCCACTAATTGACTGGTACTTTTTTATCGACCTCGAATGATTGGCAAGTGAGATATGTGCATCCTGTTATATCGTAGAGCGCGTAGTAAGATAGATGTGTGTGTGTGTGTGTGTGTGTGTGTGTGTGTGTGTGTGTGTGTATAGTAAGTGAGGGGTGTATGTAGTATGTGAGGTGCGAGTGTGTAGTATACGAGGTGCGTGGGTGTGTGTATGTGTGTGCTAAGTCAGATGTGTATGTGCAGTAGGTGAGGTTTGTGGGTGTGTGAGTATGTGTGTATCTGTATGTGTGTGTTGATGTATGTTGGTCTGTAGATATGTTAAATTATGGGATGTCGATTATATGAAATATGTGTTGTCTTATTTCAATGAGAAGTGAATATTTAGATTGTCTGCTGTGATGATTGAATTGTATTAACGTGAAGTTATTTTAAATGTCTATGTCAGGTCACTCTTGAGTGCTACTGGTAGCATGTAACCCAGTACAACCTGTCGCATGGTCGGTTCGTCGACGACTAAACCGACAACACCACTAAGTTTACTTGGTGAGTAGCGTGATTTTGGACACTCTGCAGGACAAAACACTAAACCTGTCAAAGGGCGGAAGAAATCATTAGAGTCAACGGCCATCTACAAAAAAAAAAACATCTTACCAAATCAATGGATGGCAATGGTTTCAGCTGCACGCATCGAAAGACAGGTGTTGGATTCTGACAAATATGTGACTTTGCAGATGATCAATGCAAATTGACAATGGAAAGGCGCTCCCGCTTGAGTTAGAAGAGAACTATTGACCTTCAGGAGAAGCAGCGACCCCTGATTCTATTTAGTAACCGTAACAAATATGAACTACGCCAAATACAATGCTCCTAGGGGCGGCCCTGGTTCTTCTTATTTGCGAGTGTAAACTCGGCCGGATTATTTTGAATGTTAAGTGTAGTGTGAGGTGTGTTATTCATTTCCTACATAACTTCCTAGTCACGTTCTATACGTTGGTGTTTGTCTGTGTGAGTGTCTGTGTATGTGTGTTTTTGGAAGATTCTCTATGTCTACATGTATATAGTTTGTAATGATGAATATTCAGCTGTTCAATCGACTTAACTATATATATGTTAAATAATCATTAATAGCACATTACTGGGGCCCCACGGACTTATATATGTGTATATATATATATATGTCTATGTGTGTGCATGTATGTGCGAGTCCCTCTCTATCCATCTGTGTGTGTGTGTAAGGATGCATACACACACACACATACGTATATATATATATATATATATATAGTATATATATTTATATATATATATATATATATATATATATATATATATATTTACCTGTGCACGTGTACGCACCTGTGTCTGTGTCTATACGTATACGTCTAATGTATATACATATATTTTGACAAATATTGTCTTTTATTCCCTTACATTTAGAAAATTCATTTATGTAATGACTTTGCATTCATCATCCACCCGTAAAGAAGAAATATTGTGTAAATAGAATCTATTTCTTTGAATGGATAACGTTTCCTCTGAATACAGTACTGACGTCATATTTCGTGTTATACTAACTTGTTTGGCTTCTATAGTCAGTGCAGCCGAATGGGCCATTCAGTATGTTTATTTTCATATTTTGTCGCTGATGTTACTGTATATTTTGTAGTAGTAGCATTAAATCTAGTGAAGGAGCATGTCATAATGGTTAAACTGTTGGACATACGACCGCAAGGCTGAAGTTTCTATTCCAGGGCCTGGGTACACATTAGTATCTTGAGTTTTATTTATAATTGGTTATCACATGTAACGCATTGTTATCATTAAACTTCTCAAGATATTCTCCGCGAGATACATTCTCGTATGTATATATCTACGCCTGCATAATATATCAAGTGTCGTAGCCACTTACCTTTACCCAGTGATTGTTATTTAGCAGTCCAGTTCACGTCTAAATACGTCCATGGCATAAGAAATTTTTTTAATATCATCATCATCATCATTATCACCACCACCATAACCATCACCATCACCATCACCATCATCATCATTCTCATACTGTTCTCAATCTAGTTCCCCGAACTGTCATTTTCCTTCGCAAAATCAGAAACATGGCAGCCCGCCTAAGGTAGGAGCCCCGTGAGGTAGAGTGACTGTTGCAGCGGTTGTGGCTGGCCGTATTCCATGGCAATGCCTCCACCATTTATTCCTCAGCATACAGCTGAGATATACCACTCAGAGTGAGGTGTAGAGTATGTCACTCCCTCCCCTTTCCCTTCCTTCCGATGTTTAATTTCTTCTGTCATTTTATTTCTTTTATTTTTCTTATCTTCTTCACTTTCTTATTGCATTGTATAATTTTTCTCTTACTTAAATATCTAATCCACTTAGGTTTTCGCTCCTTGATGGTGTCGAATATCATTCTCTTAGTATTTGCAATGTTTAAAGTTCCATGGTTAGTATTGTGTTCTCAGAGCTATAGTTTTAATGCTGTCGAATGCGTGTTGTTTGGAGTTTCACTCCCCGCTCATGTGTTCCTGGTGTCGGCCGCACTGCGCGAGTTGCGTTGCTATTGCGTTGCTTGAACCAAGTCTTAGTTTGAAATTAGGTAGGAGGCGGCTGTGGAAGCCCCGTCGGAGGGAATGTACCTATAATTCAAGCATCTACCCTTGTTAGATCTTTTATCGAACAGCATCTCCCACTCACGGGGATCTTCTCGATTCAGGCTTCGATTCTTGAAAATCACACCTATCCACCTTTTCCGTCTCCAAATTTTATTAACTGTTATTTATAGAGATCCACTATTATTACTGTTATCGTTTGAGTTGAGACGCTTACATTAATCTTTTCTAATGCTTCTTAAATTGATTCCTCGCATGCGCATGCTATAATGTTTTCACTCTTCATCTGGATGGACGTGAGTTAATTTTATCACCTGTCATTTCCGATGATAGTTGGGACCTGAACATTTCAAATTTCACACAAAGGCAGAAATATATATATATATATATATATATAAACTTCTACAGGACTAGAACTGTTTCATTCGTGAGAAATCATCGGGAAGCCTTGATGATTTCTCACGTAGATGATTTCCTGTAGACGTTTTTCTATAATAACAAATTTATACTCACCTATGTATTGAGTATCTTACTTACTGTGGTTACCCCCGATTGAACCCGGAATAACTTATATATATATATATATAAAACCTATCTAACTGCATAATAGGCAGTATGGACGTGGTATCACAGTACCCATCCATTAACATTGATTTTGCTGTTGAAAAATGTGTGGAGATGATCAGTGAGGGTGAGGTGGAGTCCTGCGACGTCGACACAGATGAACTGGGCCTCCTACTTAGACTTACCTATGACAGCGACTACCTAGACAGCCATGACTTTAGCGGTTTCTTCCCCAGTAGACCCATAAGAGGTAGACCCCCCCCACCATAACCTCAATGGCAAAAAATACTCCCATGGGAAGGTGGATTGGGTGGACCAAAGCCATACAGACCACCAAAACAATGATCAGGTAAGAAAAATGGTCGCGCATGCACTAGGGGCTAGTATTCAAACGCCACATATTCAAATTCAACGAGAAGATCTACACCCAAAATGAGAGAGAGCAGTCATTGGCGTCAGTATAGCTGGTGACGTTGCCAACCTTTTTATGGTATGGTGGGAGAGGAAACTCAAAATCTCCTTGATGAGAGCTCCATAGACCTCATCATGTTGTCTCGTTACGTAGATGATATTAATATAATAATAAGGACACCCCCATAAGAGAGTACTAACAAGTATGATTTAGAATGTAGCACAATGGAAAGCATCCAGCAGATAGCTAATTCCATACACCAGAGTATAACTGTAACTATCGACTACGCTTCCAAACCCGCTAACAGTAGACTGTCTGTATTAGACACGGAACTCTGGATTAACACTATAGACGAGAGGGCCCAAATTCTCCACTCACACTACGCTAAACCCATAGCCACCAAATACCTGATACTCAAAATCTCAACAATGTCCTGTAATGCTAAGTTTAATATTCTGATCGCAGACTTGGTACGAGTGATGAAGAACGTTTCCCGCATGTGCGACTCAACAGAAATGGAAAGACACATCCAACACTTCATCAACCGTATACAGTTCTCTGGCTACAACCAAAGAGACATAATCAGAATATACGAAGGAGCCACGCGGTGGAGTATAAGACCCTCATAGAACTGAACATGAAAGGAATTTGCCCATTATACAGGAGCAAATTATGGAATAGCTTAGATAGGACTAAACATAAGATAGGGAAAGCCACCTCATGATACGACAACCAGAGATACCAGAATGTCATGTTCGTGGACGTTACCCCTTGAGGGCAATTAGTTAATCAGTGTAGAAAGGCCTTGAGAAAGACCTACTTAAAGATTGAAGCTGTAGAAAAGGCAGGAACTACCATAAAATCCCTGATCAGCAAAACACCCTTTTAAGAAAACCCACTGTACTAATAGGAAATGTATTATGTGTAAAATAAACCCCCGGATAAACTGTAAAACTAGAAACGTAGCCTATAGAATAAGATGTACAGAGGGTACTTGCAGAAACATAAAACAACATACATAGGCGAGACTGCTCGTAGCATAGGTGAATGAATAGACCAACTCTGGGGGGGGGGGGACTAAAAGGACGAAAAAACGGTTCAGTACTATACGAACACACCAGACAACAACATGACGGTAGCATAGACAACATAGAAATTAAAATAATATCTAAACATAGAAATGACCCAGGAGATAGGCAAATCAGAGAGGCAAGTGAAATAGAACTTAGAAGGCCAAAACTAAACAGAAAAAATGAATGGGATAACAACACCCAAACAAACAATACTGGCTTAAGAGAAATATAAATGAATAAATAAATAAATAAATATATACACAACCACAATAACAACAAACACATATAAGCACACACTAGCAAACTAAGACAGAATACAATAACCAAAATACAGTCACCCAAACGCGAACACACACCAAACACTATACACACACGCAAACGTATGCGCAGAGAAGAAGCCAGGAACAAATAAATAAATAAATAAATAAACAGATAAAATAAAGATGGCGTAGACATACAATACAACAGGAGGAATATAATAGCACCTCTGACGATGTTGCAGATGTGAAACGAAAGAATTTTGTTAGACTGTATATATGTGTTTATATCTATATCATATCTATATCTTTGACCGTTGGTCAGTCAATGGTAAACTTTGAGGACCGAATGAATTAACTGATATAAAAGATACAGAAGCGAAAACCAACCAAACAGTGAGTGTGTTCTGTAATTAATTCTGGCAATATTATTACAACAATATTACCCTGCCCAATATATATATATATATATATATATATATATATATATATATATATATATATATATATATATGTGTGTGTGTGTGTGTGTGTGTGTGTGTGTGTGAGAGAGAGAGAGATGGCTGCAAACTCTGCTAAGAGTACTGCAATCGCTTGTCAGATTATCGAGTTTGGGGCACCTTTAGTCTACAGCCAGCCACACGAAACTGTAAGGTAACCTGAACAGGCATGCCTGTGCTTTGAAGGGTTTTTTATGGGAAAGGTCTTCACTCGACCAATCACACTCTCTGAGAATCGAAAACACTACCCAAAAATGAGAACTTATCAACGTCATCGGTTGCTTCCGAAGCCGCATGTTTTTTTATTTTCAGAGTTTCCTTCACTTAGAAAGGTGTTGTGACAATAACTCGAGGCCTTTCACTCCCAGGTGGGGAAAAAAACTATTTGTATGGCCGATGACTCTGTTGAGTTCCTCTTCCCTTTGCCGTGACTTGTATTTCATCCCGCCGGGTGTCCAAATATCACCTTCCTCACCAAGCCGACGACTCGACCATGAGACAGGTTATATATATATATATATATATATATATATATATATATATATATATATATATATTTATATGTATATGTATATATATATATATATATATATTGGTAAACGGAAAAGAAAATGCTGACAAATTGTTCATAGTGAAAAATAGATTAATTAGGAATAAGTGAGAATTAGTAATAGTATTGGTTAGTATATATATATATATATATATATATAATTGAGATAAGCGGAACAAGTAAAATTCAAACAATCTTTCAAAGTAAATTCAAAAAATATAATTTAAATATTTACCTTTTACCGACGGTTTCGTCTCACAAAAGATTGGAAATCCGAGGGATTTCCAATGGAAAGTTCGGCTCTTCAGAAAGAATTTTCCTTTACACAGGATATAAAGTCCCACAGCCGGTAAATATATTGCCTTCAGCCAGCTAGTGCAGGATCGAATGGGGCCGTAAACGTGACCTACACGTGAACTGGTCGTTACTAGAAGCGGGATAGCATAGACGTGTTGTCTGCCACACCACTAGAAATAGCAGCTAGGTAAACAACGGATTGTTTCTCTAGACATGGGAGAACTTACATAAAATGAGATCAATATCCCCACAGGTTCTAAGTACCCTCGGAAATATATAACGAAGGAAATGTGGTAAGGAACCAGGTGGACCATAACGCACCAAAGTACTCAATACTTAGGGCAGTAGAGTGGGTAATAGGAACGAGTAGGACCCCGACGGCTGAGCTCAAGCCGTTTCGACAGCTAATTCTCGACTAAATGCATTTAGTCCAGAATTAGCTGTCGAAACGGCTTGAGCTCAGCCGTCGGGGTCCTAGCATTTAGTCCAGAATTAGCTGTCGAAACGGCTTGAGCTCAGCCGTCGGGGTCCTACTCGTTCCTATATATATATATATAATGTTGGTGATATTAAATATTATCCAATTACAAGTATGAAAATAGCTCAATGTAAAATAACAAGTATACTACAAAGCCAACATTCTTTATAAATAACAATCAAAGTGTGTTTAAAATATGTAATCACTTCCGATCGTTTCATCCTAGCACAAGGTCGGAATATCGGAGTAGATAATAAAGGGGAAACATAAATAGTATATCATAACTTTGTCATAAGAACATTAGGACGATACATAATATGGGAAGTAAGCATAAGTATCAACATTTATATAAAAAAAAAGATAGCAAAGGCGGAAGAAGCATATGAAAAATATGTAATAAAAATATGTAATAAAAATATGTAATAATAAAAATATGTAATAAAATTAGGAGCGAATGAAAGCATTAAACAATTTTTAAAAAATAAAAAAAAAAAATACAGAAAGGTTAAGTACGGTGCAAGATATATACCATAAGTAGTAAATAAACATATATCATAAGCATTTTTTAAAATTATAAAGTTAATAAGAGTAGGTATGCATTTGAAATATAAATTAAACATTTTAAAAATATATCTCCAAAATATATTTTTAACAATGGATATAAAAAGTTCGAATACGTAATTCAGTCATAAAAATCAACTATTATTTTTCAAACCATTCAATGGTAATAATATTGAAGAAGTATAATCAGCAAAATAAAAATCAAATATAGATTTAAGCGTTATTATTATTAATCAAATATGGATGTGGATTGTCAGTATCGGTAGAGGGTCAGACATCATGCTTTGTTGCATAGAGTTACGGTCCTTGCCAATCTGAGTACAAATCCCACCGAGGTTAACTTTGCCTTTCATCCTTACGCGGTCGATAAAATAAAGTACCAGTAATGTACTGGGTAATTGCTGGTTATTACTGGCCTTGTGCCAAATGTAGAAATAATTATTATTAATCAAATATACATATATTCATTTTTAGCAACTAATTCTCAAGAATTTGCAACCTTTTTTACATTGGGGAATAATGCCTAAATTAATTTAATCGTTGTTTGGTACTTATTAATCTACAGTATCGGCAGATTGTCGGACGCCTTGCTTTGCAGCAAAGAGATACGGCCCTTTATGGTCTTAGTTCAAATCCCGCCGAGGTAACTTTGTCTTTCGACACTACGGGGTCGATAAAATAAAGTACCAGTAATACACTGAAATAATTGGTGGCCTTGTGCCCAAAGTAGAAACAATTATTAATTTCAAACTAATTATGGTGCTCTGATACAGAAGGTATAAAAGCACATAAATAAATCCCACAAGATATTGTGTCTTTTAGTTAGTTTTTTTCTATCAGCCGAGACTTCTATATAATATATAATATATAATATATGACATCTGATTCTACTTTTTTAGGAAGCATTTAGGCGTGAATATATTCAAATTTTATAGAAAATATTCCATTAAATGCATTTTGTTTTATTGACCATAAATTGCTATAAAGTCAACGATACCTCGGGCTGCATTTTGAAATGCGGAGGTAGAGAATACAAATTATAAATTGATTTAATTTCTTTTCTGTACACGCAGGGAAATATTATAGAAATATAGTGAGTTTGAGTGCATATAGTCGATTAGAAGGCCGGTAACAAATGTATGAAAAGAGGAAATATAAAAGGTAAATATTGATTCCAAAAATCTATGAGGACCTATAAATGTCATAGGCATTTTTCATAACAATGACGAATTTTAAAAAAAAGTACGAACAAAAATGCTTGAAGCTAAATATGTTAATGCCTATAGTTATGTCTTCTGTTGTATGTCTCATTCTTCCACCTACAATTTTAATATTTAATATTCAGTTTGTTTACGATGATGGATTGACAGAACTAGTATAGCTTCGTAAAAAAGGCCATTGCGGTTTTCAGGCTGTTTACATTCTACGTTCAAATCCCTCAGAGATCAACTTTGCCTTTCATCATTTCGGAGTCAATAATATAAAGTAGAGGTAAAGTGGGTTTGATTTATACAAATTTGCTCTCATCTCAGATTTTGTTGAACTTGTGTCAAAATTAGAAATCAATATTCTGTTTGATTGTTCGTTTGTTAGTGTTAATATCAGAGTGACATCTATATTTATCGATCAAATTAAACTAAATTAGAGGTATGTATTTTTATTGAACACGGAGCCCAGTAAGGAATATGTCGGCTCATTTCATGTGTTCTTATATTCTGGTGGAGCCTTTAAAACTGCCGGAGCTCATCCGTCTCCAGGTTTAACGAGGTCTGAATACAGCCCATTTCTTAAATATGGAGAGAAAGAAAGAGAGAGAGAATTTTTCTCACTTCCTTTCAATCATTATATATCCTTCTCTGGCAGAAATCTGCTATATTCAGACCTGGTGAGATACTAGCTCCGTTAGGTTTTAAAATGTGCTAGAAAGATCGTGTCTAATTATGGCACCCTTACTACTACATGGTGTGTAACGCACCCATACCATATTATTTGTATGGAACTCAGGCGTATGACAATCACAATCCAAATTGAAATATCTTCTTATCAGAAAGTAAAGTTCTGTAATTCATTACACTAATGCTATTCTACTTATGCCATATATCGTCCCAAGCTTTACGATGATTTCAAATCTTCAGTGACAATGTCATGTAGCATTCACGATTTTCGTGAAGATATTAGCTGTGTAATTACAATCAAACTAATGAATTCTTACACGTGCAAAGACAATCTTTTTCCAGATTATCATTTAGTATAATCTACAGTTTTAAGAATATACTGAGGTTTCTCTGGCAATGATTTAGGAAATACGATTTAGGTTGTCATCAGGATGCTTATAATTAACAATTTTGGGTGAGGGTAAGGTCGATTAAATCGATCCCAGTATGTGATTGGTATTATATTTTAACGAACCTGGAAGGATAAAAGGCAAAGTTAACCTCGGCGGGATTTGAACTCAGGACGTAAAGGGACGTAACTCAATGCTGCAAAGTATGTTGTCTGACGCTCTAGCAATACATCCTATCCACCGCGCTTTATTATGGTGCTTATAATAAGCAACCTTTGTTTTGAATTAAAGTCTGACCGGTTTGGATTCTCTTGTTCAACATATATTTTGGGGAAATAAATGGAAAATATGCCAGAATCAAATCTCATGCAGTATGTTTCCATTGAATAATTACGAAACACCGTTTTTTTGTGAAAAGCGTTCCTCCAAGAGGATCCGTCAGACGCAACCATTTCCAATTGAACCGACTGAATCCTCCAAACGAGACCAGCCGAGCTCATGTATGTTATCCGAACAATTTGCCCCTGCGTCTCCCACCGGCAGGTTTTGTCTGTAAAATATGTCCAGCAAACTCTTATACGTACCCCCCCCCCCCGTATATATATATATATATATGGGGCGGACGTATAAGGGTTTGATTTGAAATGGCGAGTAAAGTTTGTAATTTAGTAGAAATAGAAGCTTCCGGTGTATTTTCGTCTAAAGAAAATTTAGTGTGATAGTGGGGTTTAAAACACTATAAAATGGATAGTGGGGTTTAAACACTATAAAATGGAAAAGAATTAGAATTGACGTACATGGGAGTCGAACCTACATCTTTATATCTCTATATATATATATATAGAGAGAGAGAGAGAGAAACAGAGAGAGAGAGGGGAGAATGAGAGAGAGATAAATAGATAGATCAATAGATAGATATTTTTAATGAGCTACTTCCTGGTGTCTGAACACCTATATGCTTGTGTGGTTGTGTGAATGCGTTTCTCTGTGTTGTCTCGTAACATAGCGCCGCCACAATAACAACAACAAAAATAGATTGGTCGAGAATATAAGCATCAAATTGAAAGAAAAATATGTAAGTAGATGGATCTAGGGAGGTGCCCATCATGGCCACCGTCTAATGCCTGAAGCCGGGAAAATGAAATAAAAGAGTGAATACGGAAATAAAAAAAGATAATGGTAAAATATAATAATACCCCTAAATATCTTTTGCTAATGAAATTGCTATAATTCCCTAGCTTTAGGACAAATGTGATACTTTGGTAACACTTGTTAAGTGATAATGTGTTGCAGGAAATGGCGCGAGAATACACTGAGAGAAAAACAGAAAGTGACAATAAGAATGAAAAGAAACAAAAACCGTTATACTACAATGGGACCTCTAATGAAGTAGGCAATGTGAAGCATTGTATAATTAGTGATAATTTTCAAATAATTGGTTCTTTAATAGAATAATGCTGTTAATAATTCAGTGACTTATACATAAACCTCTTTCGTTCTTTCTTTCTCTCTCGCCCTCTCTCTCTCTCTCTCTACATATATATATATGTATAAAGATATATATGTATATTGTTAAACATCTCTCTTTCCCTCTCTCTCTCTCTCTCTCTCTCTATATATATATATATATATATATATATATATATATATATATATATATATATATAAATATATATATGTATATATTTATGTATGTATAATATATATATATATATATATATATATTTATATTTACACACACATACACATACACATGTGTATATATATATATATTAGAAAATAGAATAGCTTTCACCGTATTTTTGACTAAAGGAATTTTAGCCTGATAATGGGGTTTAGAACCCTCAGATAAATGGAAAAAGATGAGTATTGACTCCCATGTACCTCAATACTCATCATTTTCCAATTATCTGAGGGTTCTAAACCCCATTATCAGGCTAAAATTCCTTTAGTCAAAAATACGGTGAAAGCTATTCTATTTTCTAATTTCAAACCTGCTCACTGTTTCAAAAAACATACTACTTGCAATATATATATATATATATATATATATATAATATTAGGGGTACTATTTATGGTTATGTATATATTAAAACTGTTTATAGTTATGTATATTTTAAACCCTAAACAGTGAAGGTCAGTAATTTATTACTACCTTATTACCAGTAAGATAAATAGCTCAATGTAATAACATCAGTTGTTCTACAGAGCAGTTATATATGTATGTCTCTTGCGTTGTACAAATATTGAAAAATGCTCCGAAGTTCCCAAGCCTAGGTTAGGATGAAACAATTGTAAGTGAATAAATGCTTTGAACATAGCTTTGATTCTTGTGAATTCTATATATATATATATACATGTGTATGTGTATGTGTGTGTGTGAATATATAGAATATGTGAGTGTATAAAGATAGATAGATGGCATTCTTTTATATTTAGATGTTCTTGTCATTAAAATAGAAATCTGAAAAGTAAAGGTAATGTGATAATGGAGGTGAGAAAGAGAAAGTTTGTACATAGAGGGAGACGAGAGAGAAAAGGTGATGTATCATAGATAGATTGACGGCATATGCGGAGCAGAAGGAGACAGTTACATATAAAAACAGACATTTAAAAGGTAGGATGGATGTAGATGTGGTTAGAGAAAGAGAAGGAATTTGGGACCAGCGAGAGAGAGATACAGAGAGCGAGCAAGAGAGAAAAAGAGGGAAAGACAGCCAGACAGAGATAGTGACATATAATATAGCCCTGCGGGAACTGTACGAATTGTATGAAATGAAGTATAAAATAAAAAAAGAATAGACGAAGTTAATATAATCGAACGTGATGGGCTGTTAAAAGGTATTCCAAAAAATCAGTAATATCAACATCATTGTACGTCCATTTCCTATGCTGGCATGGGTTGGCATAGTTTGGTGATGGTATAGGGGGATATGGTATAGGTTGGTGACGGTATAGGTTTGTGATAGCATAGGTTGGAGTTGATAGGGGCTGGAAGCGGTATGTATGTAAGACTCTTTAGGTTAGAAATGGTATGAGTTCGAGATGGTATTGATTAAAGATGGCAAATGTTACTGTGGTATGCTGCGTTGAAATTATGGTGTGGTGATGGTATGGAGTAGGGGTGACGTTTTAATGTGGAAATGGTATCCGTTGGAGATGGTATGCGTTGGAGATGCTATAAGATGAAGTTGGTTCGAGGTGGTGATGGTATGAAGTAGTGATGCTTTGTGTTGGAGATGGTATAGGTTCGAGATTGTATGTGCTATTGATGGTATAGCTTCGAGACGGAGTGGGTTAGTGATGGTATGGTTTCCTTATGAAAATATTCCGTAATTCGTCGAGTGCTGAATGTGACGTACTCGACTGTTGTTTGACCAATAATTAAGAACTGTTTACCTAATATAAATCAAGTATATATATATATATATATATATATATATATATATATATATATATATCAGATAACAAGGTATCGTTTAAGGTAATCCCGCTAGAGGTTGTGAGTACGCTGTGTTGAGGATAATTTTAATATACGCAACAGTATTCTGATTATTTGATCAGGCGTAGACTGTAATTAAGGTCAAGTGAGGTAACTTCTAACGATTGGCGGCTTTTCGACTCACCTCATTAAAGAAACAATTGTTAATACTGTAAATTCATTCTTTTATTATATATATATATATATATATATATATATATATATATATATATATATATATATATATATATATATATATATATATAATAAAAGAATGAAGAATAACATGGTCGGCTGTACATAAGTGTTTATATATATATATATATATATATATATATATATATATATATATATATATATATATAAATTTATATATATATATATAAATTTATATATATATATTTATATATATATATTTATATATATATATATATATATATTTATATATATATATATATATAGTTTTGCGAGGTTTTTGATACGAAATCGTGTGTCGAAACAAATATTGTTATACTTGGGGAGGGTCATATTTGTGTAATAATATTGCCAGAATTAATAACAGAACACACTCACTGTTTGGTTGGTTTTCGCTTCTGTGTCTTTTATATCGGTTAATTTGATTTATTGGGTCCGCAAAGTTACCATTGACTGACCAACGGTCAAAAATACAGATATAATATAGACACAAACACATATATATTGTCTAACTATAGTCTAAGACTATATATATGTGTTTGTGTCTATATTATATCTGTATTTTTGACCGTTGGTCTGTCAATGGTAACATTGAGGACCCAATAAATTAAATTAACCGATATAAAAGACACAGAAGCGAAAACCAACCAGTGAGTGTGTTCTGTTATTAATTCTGGCAATTTTATTACACAAATATGACCCTCCCCAAGTAAAACAATATCTCTCGCGCTCTCTCTCTCTCTCTCTCTCTATATATATATATATATATATATATATATATAGTCTAGTTTCTTGACACCGTTGGTAAGGGGATAATGACAGTGTGTTGTTTATTAAATAATTAAATAGCTATGTACTATACATAGAGCACTCTTCTTTTCTTTACCTTTTCTACCGAAATACTTAACACTATATATATATAGATATCAACACAACCTGATCTCAGTTTGACAATCGCCACAGACGAATGCGAGAAAATTCTGCAACCCATGTTAACCAGAATCTTTAAAATCATTCCCACCGAAGTTTACCAAGAACTTACTAGATCTACCAACTCATAATATTATAAAATTAAATCAAAATTGTTTTAACGCTACAAGTGATGTCATTCTTTTCGTTTTTTTTCAAATATATATATATATATATATATTATACTAAAACTGCGGGTGAAATTTATTGCACTGGTGTTTCACTACCTATCACAGGGTCATACGCGATCATCTATTCATCTGCCACGCTCCATTGCACTGCAAGAAATCCTGCTGACGTCTCATTTATAAATTAAATTAATGAAATATTATTATCCACTAGAGGGAACTGTTTAGGAACAATGGCGTTCTGTAATGTATTTCAATCCAAACAAAAATCAGTTTTCCGAAAAATATACACATATATATATAATGTTGATTGTAACAATATTAAAGTTTCTCCACTCTCCAGCTGAAATAAATTGTTAGTTCAAAGATTAGTTGATTACGCCAAGGTGAATGTTATATATACATACATATATATATATATATATATATATATATATATATATATATTAGAAAGTGAGGTTTTGTTTACAAAATGAAAAACAACAGAGGTGTCCTACACGAGTGAAAGTATAAAGAAAAAGAGATGAAATCGAAAATGCAACTGGAGTGTTATTTTTAAAAAAAATATATATATTTATTTGGTTCCTTTACCGGTTTCGCAGTTCTTCTGCTTTTCAAAAGGTGAGTTGAGATGGAGGGTCTGTGGTTTTTCTCACATCTGGTTGGTCTCTGAATGTTACTTGTTTTATATGGAAAAAGTGGCTCGAAATGCCAGGTTTTTCGAGAAGTAATTTGATTGGTTTGACAATAATTATAATAAATTTCGCGCCAGTTCGCGAACTGGCGCGAAATTTATTATAATTATTGACAAACCAATCAAATTACTTCTCGAAAAACCTGGCATTTCGAGCCACTTTTTCCATATAAAACAAGTAACATTCAGAGACCAACCAGATGTGAGAAAAACCACAGACCCTCCATCTCAACTCACCTTTTGAAAAGCAGAAGAACTGCGAAACCGGTAAAGGAACCAAATAAATATATATATTTTTTTTAAAAATAACACTCCAGTTGCATTTTCGATTTCATCTCTTTTTCTTTATATATATATATACATGTATATATTTATGTATGTGTCTGTGATGATACCCAGTAGCTTACCCTGTCGGAAATGTTGAACTTGATGAAATAAGAATCAGACTTGAAAACATAAGTAGTGGAGTACGATATGGTCAGCTAAATCCTTTCAAACAATCACCTCAATATTATGACTAAAACAATAAATAAACAATAGAATATAACTATACATATGGAAACATGCAACCTCTCCCTTATTTCAATAACTATTCCAGTGTTATCTACTACATTTTGATCAAATATAATTGTTTTTACTTTTTGCACAAGGCCAACAATTACCCAGTACATAATGGTACTTATATTTTATCGACCCCGCAAGGATGAAAGGCAAAGTTAACCTCCGCGGGATTTGAACTCAGACGAGAAAGGGCCGTAACTCTTTGCTGCAAAGCATGGCGTCTTACCCTCTACCGATACTGCCAATCCACCAATATTCACTTACAACGGGTTCTCATGTAGGCACATGAAAAACAATTTGGAATGACAGGGAAGAGTTGATCCCATCGACTCCAGTATTTTACTTGTATTTTATTTCACCGAATTATTATGAATTGTAGGGAAACTTGATTTCAGTGAGATATAAAACTAGAATGTAAAGTTTATTAATGAAATATTTATTTCTACTTCGAGCACAAGGCCAGCAATTTTAGGGGAAACGGAAAGCCGACTAAATGGCTCCCGGTGCGTTACTGGTAATTTATTTCATCGAACACATAAAGATGAATGGCAAAACTAACCTCGTCGGGATTTGAATAGAATATAAAAGGCCGTAACCACATGCCGAAAATTGTATTGTCCGTCTCTCTAATGACTCTGCCAATCCACCGTACGACAATTATTATTATACTTTCACGCATTCAAATAGATATAAAATGGCTCCTTTATATAATTAAATACTAAACTTTCTGAACATAGTAAAGTCTCAGGATTTATTGATTAGGATATTCGGCTCACGATCGAACGGGCGTTGGTCTCCTTCATTGTGCCTACTGATAAGGCAGATATTACACACTGTGTCACGTAGAACTTCCCTGAGAAATAATTTCAAATTAAATGTGCTCGCGGAAAGCTCAGTCACTTTTACGGTAAATTGACAAACAAGATTTTACGTTATTTGTACTGGAACACTTGTCGTGTGGATAGGCAGGTGTCCACTCCACGCACACATACACGCACGCACGACACACACACACACACACACACACACACACACACACACACACACACACACACACACACACACACACACACACACACACACACACACACACACACACACCACACACACACACACATACACTTACACTCATATACACATTCACATAATGAATATTCATCTAAGATATAATCTTATACTTGTACACATCAACACATGTGAAGCTTATTAATTTTACCTTACGCTATTTTTGTTTATAATTCTATTCCATTTTGATATACATTATAATTTAACTTATAATACTTCTTATTGTACTTTCATTCAATTTATTTCAAAATGGTTTCTTTATTTCATTTTATTAAATAATAAAATTCTATGAACATATAATAAATTGCTTTAAGCAGCAACATGTCGTTTACACACAGGAATTTTAAAAATATGAAAGAAAACAGTAAAGTATATTATTATATAGAAATGTTTTGATTATATATCAGCATGGATTTAACATATACTAATTGGGTACAAATTGCATCATATATAATATTAACAATTTGACACAGCACAGTAAAAGATATTTTAAGATACGTATGTTTTACATTCAGCATGTGTTCTGTTTTTCATACATTTTATCCGTACCTGGAACCTCTTTTCATATCTTGGATATTCAAATTCATATTAACGATAGCTTATCATTATTTATGATCTAGCGAATATTTCCAATGTATTCATTTTCACTCGATATTTTAACTTAGTGTCTTAGTTTCCTTTATGACATTTTGTTTTATTAAATAACATGTTTGTTTCAACATATACTAAATTGCTCTCAGTAAGAATTGAAATTTACATACATAATTTTGTTAAAATTATACGAAAGGCAATGCTATAATATTTTATATAAGCTTTATATTTAATTCTTTAAAAACACAATATGTCTTCTTACAAATTTTATGGAGATTTATTTTCTTTCTTAAAAA
>OZ024741.1:328034839-328039839 GCA_964016885.1 Eledone cirrhosa
GTACTTTATTTTATCGACCACGTAAGGATGAAAGGCAAAGTTAAACTCGGCGGGATTAGAACTCAGAATGGCAAGGGCCGTAAGTCAATGCGTCAGAGCCTGGTGCCCGAATCTCTACCGATACTGCCAATCCAACACCTATATATATATATATATATATATATATATATATATATATATATATATATATATATATATATATATATATATATATATATATATATATATATATATATATATATATATATATATATATATATATATGTATGTATGTATATATATATATATATATATATATATGTATGTATATATATATATATATATATATATATATATATATATATATATATATATTTATATATATATATATATATATATATATATTTATATATATATATATATATATATATATATATTTATATATATATATATATATTTATTTATATATATATATATTTATTTATATATATATATATATATATATATATATTTATTTATATATATATATATATATATATTTTTTTTTATTTATATATATATATATATATATATATATATATATTCCATACACTGGTGGTTTTTTCCCTGTATTATTGATAGCGCACTATATATCTCTCTCTGGTGTGTTACCTTCTCAACATATTATATTCTAAAGGGCTCAGGATCTCTTCCCCTTTGAGCACATTATTTACAGGGAATAACGACGGCCTATGCCTCCGTTAATTTAACTTGATATATCTATATATATTTATATATATATATATATATATATATATATATATATATATATATATATATATATATATATATATATATAGTATTAGTTATACTATTTATGGTTATGTAAATACAAAACCTTATGCAGTTATAAGTATTTTACACACACCCTAAATAGTGGTAGGCAGTAATGTATTACTACCTTATTACCAATAAGTTAAGTAGCTCAATGTAAAAACATCAGATGATTTACAGAGCAGTTATATGAAATATAAGAATCAAAGAACTGTTCAAAACATTATTGTGCTTACAGCTGTTTCCTCCAAACCAAGGTTTGGATTCTTCGGAGCAATTTATTAATGCATGGACAGTTATATGACCTCCTTTTCAGCCGAGAGACATACCGATACATATTCAAACATTGATACATATTCAAACATTGTGGGTCAACATTCATTACAGAATTTAGAGTGGCAGTACACACTTCGAGATTACATTTATATTAAGAGGTACAATCAAAAATCAAAAATACAGGTTAAAATACAACATGAAGATAAGCGGTTATATAGTGCAAATGTTATATGTGTGGCACGCATGTGCGTCTTGTTTATATAGTGTGGCAGAGAGATATGTGTGGTAGAGGCACTTAGGTAGGTAAACAAGAGTGTTAGGTTGGTAGATCTGGTGGCAAATTCTTTATATGATTGATATAGTCTGTGTGTGGAGAAATGTTATAAGCATAAAAAGTAGTGCAAGCATTAAAAGTGTTAAAAGTATTGGAGATGCACAGCGAAGGGATGTCAAGTATTTCATGTACTTCGGCATTTTCATGGTCAGGGGAGTGTATTTTTCGATTATATGCCCTTCACATAATCCACGACAATCCGATATTGAGCGTTTGACAATCCAGTTAGAGATCGTAGTCTGGTGATCTTTAGTTCAATACAGGAGGCTGTTAAGTTTCGAGAAACGCCATTGAATACCACCCGGAAGTGTGTGTGTGGCTAAGGGGAGTTAATGCATGCGGGGAGGTAACTCTGGGGTTTCTATACCTAGCTATTAAAATGTGTCACAATATAGACCCTAATTTCTATGGTGATGCGCATCCTCCAAGAAAAATGTTTAAAGCATAAAGTGTATTAACTATAGAGTAGTTTAATTAAGTTATGCTGAAGGTGATCATATTATTATGGTGGATTAACCCATCGTAAGGTGCCACAAATGGAAATTATAGATGATGAGCGAGGATTCTAAATTAATGATCTCTGTGGTAAATGTAATCTCGAAGTGTGTACTGCCACTCTAAATTCTGTAATGAATGTTGACCCACAATGTTTGAATATGTATCAATGTTTGAATATGTATCGGTATGTCTCTCGGCTAAAAAGGAGGTCATATAACTGGCCATGCATTAATAAATTGCTCCGAAGAATCCAAACCTCGGTTTGGAGGAAACAGTTGTAAGCACGATAATGTTTTGAACAGTACTTTGATTCTTATATTTCATATATATATATATATATATATATATATATATATATATATATATATATATAAATGTATGTATATATATATATGTATGTATATATATACACAAATATAAATTAGCGAGAATCGTCTTCAGCTCAGGAATTAACGAAAATCAACGTCCGATATGTGTGGCAAACGCTCGATGAATCATATGAATCAGAGCTACAACATACGTTAAGGGCCAAACACACTGAGATGATGGTTAAACATATCATCCGCACAGCCAAAACAAAACGACCAAGTAATTCGGGTCAAACAATAAAAATATATGTGTTGATACTTTCCCGGACCCTGGACTGATGGTAAAATCCAGTATTGGTTTCTGCGACTCCAAATCAGGTACTGTCCGCCTACATAAAGAATGTTGGGCTTCTGGTGAGATGATGAACAAGGCAGTCGTGTTATCAACGGGTTTTGCTCCAAGATGCTATAGATAGTGTGGCTATTACTGACCCCTCGTGGGATTCAGCAAGGGAGGTAACACCTCTATTAAGCGAATGATTCAGTTGTGTATTATTGCGAGAATGCAAAATATCACAAATCGAATAAAGCTCTCGACAGAATGGTTAAATATAACAGAGCTATTCAACAGTCAATATAAGTAACTGAAAAAATCAATAAAAGGAACTGCTCAATAGCTAGACTCTGGAGATTAATACAAATATAAATTAGCGAGAATCGTTTTCAGCTCAGGAATTAACGAAAACCAACGTCCGATATGTGTGGCAAGCGCTCGATGAATCATATGAATCAGAGCTACAATATATGATAAAGTATGACCCTGGCGGCAGAGCTCTAGCCGTTTCGATGGTGCATTATGGTGCATCTTGTTCCTTACCACATTTCCTTCGTTATATATATATATACATATATACGCAGATATACACACATACATACACATATACACACATACACATACATATACATATATACATACATATATATACATACATATACACATACATATACACACATATACACATATATATACACATACATATTGTATATATATGTGTATATGTGTATATTTGTATGTGTATATGTATCTATATATATCTATGTATATATGTATATGTATGTGTATGTATGTGCGTATATTTGCGTATATATATATATATATATATATATATATATATATATATATATATATATGTATGCGTATGTGTGTACATATATATACGTATATGTGTATGTATGTATTTGTATGTGTGTGTGTATGTACCATTATGTATGTTTGGTGTGTGTGTGCCTGCCTGTGTGTGCGTGCGTGTAAGTGTGTGTACATGTGTAACTGGGCGCGTGTGTGAATGTGTTTGTTGACACCTGGAATATATATTAAGAGAAACTTCACTTTAGGGGGTTCACCCCAACACTTGAATCTGTTGATGGAACCTTTCTGCCTTTGTCACCCTTATTTCAGCCTGAAAGAATTTCCCATTTTTTTAAAACCCTTGAAACCCACCCATCCTGTAGACACATGTCTTAGAGGCTGGTATTCAAAATTTAAACTTGTTTACAGTATTCCTTCTGCCTTTGTTAATATTATAGCTTTAAAGAATTAGCTTTTAATGAACTCCCTTTTCTTTAAATCCTTCAACCAATGACCTACACCCATTCCGATCTCCACCCTCTCCTACCAGCAGATAAGGAAATACATAATATTACCATTTACTTGGACAGACAGCGTAGAAGCTCTTCAATATTAAATCTTTTATACTCTTCTATGTATTGAGTACCTTACTTACCTCCGATTCAACCCGGAATAACTTCAATATCCAGATTAGCGAAAGTTGATGCAGAGGTAAATCCAGTGTGTGTGGGGGGGGTGTATGTGTGTGTGTGTGTGTGTGTGTGCGAGTGTGTGTGTGTGTGTTCTGAGCGGGGCGGGGAGAAGGGGGGGGGCAACAAAAACCTACAGAGGATGAGGTGACCCCAAAACAGGTAGTGATTTTATCATTCACAGAAAGATGAAAGGCAAAGTTTTTCCGTCAGAATTTGAACTCAGAGAGTGGAGAGCAAGAATACACGCCGCGATGATTTCTATCCGGCGTTTAAATGACTCTACCAATTTGCCGTCATCTATGCTTTAAGCATTATTTATGTTGAACTCATTTTGAAATGAAAAGTCTGAATTCCAAATAAAATTGCCTTAGTCCCGAAGATGTTTGGGCTTAGAATTTGCAAAATTCTCTAACACACATAATAATAATGGGATTACTGATATCTTTTGTTTAGACACCTTAGTTAACATATTCGTGATAACACGAATGTTATCTTGAATGCCTAATTCCATCAAATTCACACAGCAGATATCTTGTAATTTGTAATTCAATTAAATGTATTAAATATGAAATAAAATCTGTTTATTCCAGCCTCAGAACTGATTTTGTAACCAGAAACAGCGGTATTTTACATCAATAGATATGAATAAGATCATGTATAATTGACAGTCCGACAACCTATCATTTCCACTGCCCTCTTCGACCAGGAATCTTACAATTGCTATTTACGGATGATGAAATTGTAAAAGATTTATAGTGGTAAGATAAGTACTTCCCTATAGTTCATGTTTTATTCTTCTAACTCAGTTATTTGAAATAGTTTAGTATTTAACTGGGAATGTCGGTAATACCATGGTATATTTTCAGATTCTCTGCACACAGAGTTCATATACTTTCATCTCTTGGGAGTTAATTAACTTTCATCTCTCCAGATGGATAAACAATGTGCCAGCCCAGGGTAAAAAAGTGGTG
>OZ024741.1:328044839-328049839 GCA_964016885.1 Eledone cirrhosa
ATATATATATATATATATATATATATATATATATATATATATAGATATATGTGTATATATATGCATATATATATATATATATATGTATATATATGCATATATATATATATATATGTACATATATATATGTATATATATATATATATGTATATATATATGTATATATATATATATATATGTATATATATATATGTATATATATATGTATATGTATATATATATATATATA
Organism: Eledone cirrhosa; assembly: GCA_964016885.1. Taxonomy (NCBI): domain Eukaryota; kingdom Metazoa; phylum Mollusca; class Cephalopoda; order Octopoda; family Eledonidae; genus Eledone; species Eledone cirrhosa. The sequence goes on from OZ024741.1 coordinate 328,045,069, forward strand.
TATATATATATATATATATATATATATATATGTATATATATATATTTATATTAATATATATTTATATATATATAATTAATGTTATATGTTTTGCTTTCTCTGCATCTCAGGAGTATCTATATATTTATTTTTAGTAGACAAATAAACCTTTAAATAATTCTATAGCTGAATGGGTGCAATAAACCTTCAACCAAAAGATAGATATTTACAATATATGAATGCTATTTTAGTTTAATTATCAAACGCATTGAATGCACGAAAGCAAAGATAATTAATATAAATTAGAGAAATAATGAAAAAAAGTTGAACATTTGTAAGTGTCTTTGTGTGTGTATCTGCGTTGATGTGTGTGATTCTGGATGTTTCTCTATGTGTACATGCATACAATATATATACGCAAGCGCACACACACACACACACACACACACACACACACACACACACACACACACACACACACACACACACATAATACTTATATATATATATATATATATATATATGTGTAATGGGACTATATCATTTCGATCTGACACGATAGTGTACACGCGGCAAAACGATACATAGGCACCTAAAAATAATTAGTCTTTTCCAAGAAATATATGACAAGTGAAGCTTTAATTGCTTTTGTATTTCAGTTTACTAAATGAAATACGAGTGTAGAAGTTAACTAAGAATTATTAAATGGGATAACCTACAAATGTTTTCCCTGTATAAGATACACCACTTTGACCTCATTTTTTAAATCAAATTCCGTTTGCGGAATATACAGTGGAAGTACGAAATAGAAACATCATGATATGGAATGAATCTACGTCATTTGTGACAATAAATGTTTAATATCTTTGTTCAACATAATGGCTTGCCCTTGGAATGAACTTCTAAATGATTGTGCATTAAAAAAATACGTGTGCCTGAAACGTAAGTATCATGCAGATTTTCCCTGTCACAGTGTGTGACGAGTCTGATCGTTTGAATTACAGACACTGTCTATAATCGTTATGCGGTACATAATAGAGAGGGTGTTATTTAACTCTATTATGGTTATATTAAAATCTATCGTTCTATTACTAAAATATGCGGTCAACACTCCTTCTGAATTAAATTATTCCTCAAGCAAGAGGAGAGAATATATGGATTTTTACATAGGAAAGAGGTAATATAGATTAACACTCTAATAAGATTTCCCAAACGAATTATAAACGTAAACAATAATGTGTAGCCTAGGTTAGAGCCTGTTTCACGATTGTGCCTCACTAAGATATAGTTTCTTCTGTTTTTTTTTTTTTGTTGCTGTTGTTGTAGGGGGTTGGGAGTTGGGGGAGAAATTATAGTTTATATAGTAAATATCCGTAAATTTTTTACATACTTTCGGAGTGAAATTCAAGAAAATTTCCGCCTAATAATGAATGAACATAAATATTCTTTATGGTTTTAGTAGTAGTAGTAGTAGTAGTAGTAGTGATGGTGGTAACAGTAATTGTAATCCTCATAATTTTTTTCTGCTATCTTATAATCTCTCTTGCTCCAGCCTATCACCTTTATTTCATTTTGTCATCCCCACCACCACAATCACTATCATTACTACCAACATCATTGCAAGACGTATCATACTCTATATGGAGCATTTGTAGTGGCTGCTGTACATCACCAACATCTTGAAGAAAGTAAAATTTAATATACCTCCAATGACACAGCACTGTTTTCAAACATGGCATGCCGTTGCCATGGGGCGGCCAGCACATGGATCCCCATTTGCTCATAATACAGAGAGATGGGGAGGGCGAGAGAGATGGAGGCGATGATAGTGGGAGTTTGGCTCCTCCGTGTTCCCATACATTTATCAAATCTACGTTGCTGTTGATACTTAAATATCCGACCATTATTCCTCCATTAATATATTAGTAAGATCACATTGAATAATATAGTGTACAATATCACTGATTTAAACCTGGAATGATTAACGCTCCAGAGATTCTTAATAATGAACCTGATCAGATATGATTGACCTAGGTCTAAACAGCATCAATAATAACAGCTTATATTAAAGTAAAAATTACCAAATATTTCCCATATCCAATATTCGTTTTCATTTACCCTGTATCACATTGCCAGCGCCTTATCACCTATGAATTTACTCAAAGATGGTTCACACAGTCCCATAGAGGATATTAACGTAAGTCATTTCTAAATGGCAAAGCTCTCCAATAATGTGTAGCAATGCCTAGGCTGCGATAATATCTGTTTACCAAAGCCAACTTTCCTGTATATGATACTACCGAATTTCGTAACCATTGTCTTATAGCATAGTATAGATGGTGTTCATTACTAGAATATAGAGATAATATTAATTTCTCTCATGCCTAAACCCACGTACTTATTATACCAAACATGTTTTATTTTTCCTCTAAATAACATTTTCGATAAAGTTCATAAATGGAAAAATACATTGGTATATATATTTTCTTTTTTGTATTTAACGTTTAGACAGTATGGGAAAATCACTAACAATATATCAATTTAGTCTAAGCAAATTTTCACGCAAGATGTGCCTATAAAACACAAACGGAGCAATTGAGTTGATTAAATGTTGGTGTTTAGCACATTATATTATCTTCTGAAGAAAAGCGATTTGATGGCAGACTGAGAAAAGAGCACGCATTACTTCTTCCACAAATGGACATATTTGAAAATCTATGAAAACATTAAAAGTCTTTATGAAATATTTACTTTAATCCTTACAAAGTGCAACGAACGAGAGCAAGATAAATACTTGGAAGTAATATTTCTTAATATGTGAATAGTTTATTTATAGATAAAGGGGAACAGTTAATCTTCCGTTGTCGTATTATTAAATCTGTGTTCAGTTACTTCAATGTCTATACAACAGGACGAATGATAAGTACACGGCAAATAATGAGATTATAAGATAAGTGGTTAAAAGTGAATTTGCCTGCAAAGACAAATGCGGTTTCAAAACAGTATAATACCGTATACGCTAACGCAATATATTGAGTTCAAAATCTATATTAGTTAGTTAACTCCCATAGTGAATTCTGAAAATCTATAAGCTGAATATTAAAATAGGTTTTGTTCACATTTTTTCTACTTAAATAATGAACATGGCCGTTCTTAGTTGATGCAAATTAAGATTTTCTCTTTAGTCCTTCTGGGTCCTTCTGCCAATATAAACATTATAGCATCTGTCGGTACGACAATATCATATATATATATGTGGGAGTAAGGTATATAAGATCGATAGATGCAATGGTTTCTAATGCCAGATTGTGTAAGTTAATAAAACGCTCGTAAAATGTGTAGATCTTATGCCTAATTCTATGAGTTGGTCCTGCTGGGACATAGCTATGTACTGAAATGTGGATTGGCATATTTGAGAATAAAATCCCATATTTATTACCTCTCATCACTTTGAAATACTTGTGATAAGATGGTAAATTCTCAACAATACAACTAATTATCAAGAACACGTACAATCAAATACACAAGAACAATAGATATATTTACAGATTGTTCCTTTTGAATTCAAAAGTGGAATGGAATACATTAATACAACATAATATGGTCCGACTAATTACTAATCCGCTACCAAATCTTTCCGTCAATGCCAATGAAGACACTGAAAGATGTTATTCACTTGTGTCAACTACCCAGCAACATCATGTTTGTTTCGTCCCATGCCACATTATTATTTTAAAGTCTGAAACAATGATTATTTTAAAGTCTAAAATCAAAGCGAATAATAATCAGAAATTAGTTAAGAGTCGCTGGCTAAACAGATCATATGAAGAAGGCGGTGTAAGTGAAAAGTGTCAGCATAGTTATTAGCACCATTGACGTTTAGTTACGGCCCTTGCCATTCTGAGTTCAAATCCCGTCGAGGTTAACTTTACCTTTCATCCTTACGGGGTCGATAAAATAAAGTACCAGTAATGCATGGGATAATTGCTGGCCTTGTGCCAAAAGGAGAAACAATTATATATATATATATATATATATATATATATATATATATATATATATATATATATATATATATATATATATATTATATAATACATAAATATATATATATATATATATTCATTCAAAATAGGGTTGACACAAGACATAAACACCTCATATATATATATATATATATATATATATAGGGTGTTCATGTAGAGAAATTCGCTGACATAAAAACGCAGGATCTGATAGGTGGAATAACAGCATCTTTTACACAACTGGTTTCATATATTTCAAGTATTTCTATAGACAGCCTCATTGGCATGGAGCGTCGGCGGCCCGTCTGGGGAGGGAACCCCGCGAAGTTGGGTGGCTTTTGCAGCGGGTGTCACTGGCTATCGTCTGGGGAAATATTTTGCCGCCTTGTCCGCGGGGATAAGCACTCCTGTCCCCTTTCCCTAGGCTCAATGCCCAAACACCCTCATCCCCTACCCCCTCTCTTCTGCGATACCAGAGCTCTTGCCTTCCCCGCCCTTTCCTGTTCTTTTTCTTCTTTCTTTCTCACTTCTTTTTTCTATATTTCCCAATTCTCTCTTTCCTTTTTGTTCCCATTTTTAATTTTTTCTTACTAAATAAGGTTTGTTTTTTGCTTTTGAATAAATTCATTTATGTGTAATCTTTTACAACATCAAATAAAAAAAATTCAAGTGTTGTATACAAGGGAATAGTCGCTTCTTCTATGCAACGCAAAGAGAGTTTATCGTTGGTATACCTATAAATTTATGAAACCTACAGAAAAATAAAG
>OZ024741.1:328057339-328059839 GCA_964016885.1 Eledone cirrhosa
AGACATTAATGTAGATTTAGCTCAGTGCAGTTACTGCTGATATAGCTTTCTTCAAACGTTGGTCAGTCTCTCGGCTTTGTATTATTAATTTTTATATCATAAAAAAATGTCTTTCTTCCAACATCAAATAATTATACACACACACACACATATATATATATATATATATATATATATATATATATATATATATATACATATACATACACATATATATATTAATACATACACATTCATACAAATACACACACACATATACATTTATATAATGTAGATATATTTATATACACAAATATACACACGCGTGTATTTATTAGTAGTAGCACAAATACAAAGCATAATTCAAAATAGAGGCGTATAAGGTAACATATACAATATGCTTATGCTTAACAAACATACCTAACCTTGCTGTGAGTGTGTTAAGCTGAGTTCCAATTACAGCTACCTCAGTAACTATGAGAGACTGTTAAATATTAGTTTTTCAGGGTTGTTAATCATTCATAGTAGATGGTTGCTCACTCGGTACTGATGGAGAGAAGCCGATTTGTCTTATATATTTATTTTGCTAATTAAATTGATAAGGTCTAGTGATGTTATGGTAGGCAGCGTAGGAGAGGGTCTATGCCACATATCCTTTCCCGGGACTCTGTTACAGATGGATGGAGTAAAGAATGTATCATTGAACAGGAGGCCCGATTTCACCGTTCGCAGGAGAGTGGAATCTACTAAACAACACAAATATCAGCTGGTTTAAAGATGTATTATTTCAATCTTACACATACTATGTCTGAAACAGTATTTAATGATTGTGGACGTGGTATGAGCGAATGGACAGGTGTCTTGTACCATTATTTGGAGTTGACCCAAAGTTTATGAGTGTAATTGTTTAGGCGGCAAGGATTTGGAAATATGCCGGATGGAGTGAGAATAAAGTACGAATGAAGTAACATATACTTTATTGATGTTTATAATAGTAAAAACAATTTAATAGAAATAGAAAAAAATAAATTGAGAACAAAGCATGGAGGTAAAATACGAAAATATAAAAACGGAAAATTATCCTCGAACTGGAAATATAGCATGACTGCTTGCAACAGAGAGACTTTTGCTAAAGTCAAAATCATGCTGGTTCTACACCATACGCCTACCAACATATTTTTGTTATTGTAATCCAGAATGTACATTATCTGAAAATATACCGGAATGACTATAACTGGAGAGATTTGTACAGAGAACGTGTCAGCATGATCTCCGCTTATCTGTAACTAAAAATAAACATAATAACGAGGACATCAGCAACAACAAAAAAACAACGAAAACAGTATAAGGAACAAGAACAACCAACACAAGTAATCTATATTTCCTGACCTTACATGTATAAAGATACATTACTAAGAATTTCATACCCGACGACAAAAACAACATCAACAACAACGACGAGCATAGAGTTACGGCCCTTTACGGTCTGATATAAAATCCCGCCGAGTTTAACTTTGCCTTTCATCCTTACGGAGTCCATAAAATAAGGCACCAGTAATGCACTGGGTTAATTGCTGGCCTTGTGCCAAAAGTAGAAACAATTATTACAGGTCGCCAGATAGTGAAGTTAATTAACATTGTAATTTCTCTCATGGTTTTTTTTTATTTATTGAAATATTTATAAATCTATTACAATGCAACTTTGTTGGAATAATTGCATAATGTTAATTCCACAGGCATCTATTTCTAAAGATATATAATTCCTTTATCTCTATCTGCTGAATAAATGTTATTGTTTTGCTGTACTAAAGCTGGCCAAAGTGGAATTAGAATAACAATAATGTCTAACAACACATATCACTAAATACTACACACGGTAGGGTTAGGTTTAGGGTTAGGGTCAATTACCGTCTATTAATCTAAAAGGGTTACTGTGTTGTTATAATTTAAGTAAATGTATTCCACGTGTCCCATCATAAATAAAACTTAAGGGTCAGTCTGAGTTGTGAATTTGGCGGTTAATTTGTTTTGTTTTGTCTTTGTATTATACGGTGGTAACCTTTCGTTTTGTAAAGGGCGAATAAATGAGTTAGTGAAGGCAACGAGCGAGGCATACGGACATATAACATATCCTCAGTCAGAAACCCATGATTGATATGACGAATGTCAACACCTGCTTTAACAGTAAAAATAGCCTGAAAATGTTTGTGGTATTAGTGTTATATTTTCAGGACGGCGGTCCCGCAGAATCGTTTAACAGATCAGAATACTTTGTTGTATGTAGTTATAACTTATGACTCATTACATTGGTTATTCAAACTTCGCGGACTTCAAAATTTGTTTGTCGTTATTTCTGGGTCGAGAAAATAATTCCTAATCAAATCATTCGGCCAATTTCAATAGGATGTTGTCCTACAAAGGAATACCTGACTCTGTATCTATATTAGATAATATTAATTTCCCCCTCAAAATCCATTCGTTCCCTGGGTCTGATAAAAGGTACCTGCTTAATGTGCCGTGG
>OZ024741.1:328062339-328067339 GCA_964016885.1 Eledone cirrhosa
GCTCTGGTTCGTCTGAATCATTGAGCGCTTGCCACACATCTCGGAAGTTGTTTTTCGTTAATTCCTAAGCCGAAATACGATTCTCGCTAATTTATATTTATATATTTCGTTTCTGAATTTGCCAAACCCATGACTTCCAAATATCTGATCTACCGAAACTCAGCTGTTTCGGACCATACGAAAATCAACATACTGATTGCGGATTTGGTACGGGTGATGAGAAACGTGTCCCGCATGTGCAACCCCGGAGAACTAGAGAGACACATACAACACTTCATCCACTGGATGCAGTTCTCTGGTTACAATCAGAGAGATACAATCAGAGTGTATAGAGGAGCCAGAATCAAATGGGAAAAAATGGTAAATAATGACACAAATGGGACCTGCCCCATGTATAGGAGCAAATTTTGGAATAGAATAGAAAGAACTAGGAATATGGCTAACAGAATAAACTCATGGTATGATAGCAATAAATACCAGAGTGTAATGTTCATCGATACAACTCCTAGAGGTGAATTAGCTTACAAAGTTAGAAGGGCCCTAGATAAACATAAATTCAATATTAAGATAGTAGAAAGACCAGGTACCTCCATAAAAACACTTATTAGCAAGACATACCCTTTTCAAAGACCTCCCTGTATAGATAAGAAATGTATAATCTGTAAATTAAGCCCCCATAATAACTGTAAAACTAGAAATGTAGTATATAGCATAAGATGTACTGAAGGACAATGTAGAGATAAAAATATAGTGTACATAGGTGAGACAGCTCGTAGTATAGGGGAACGGATAAACGAACACTGGTGAGACTTTCAAGATAGTAAAGAATCATCTGTACTCTACCAACATGCTAAAATAGAACATAAGGGTAAATTAGAGAACATAGAAATAAAAATAGAATCTACACACAGAAAAGACGCAATGTTTAGACAAATCACAGAGGCAATAAACATAAATGAACTCCAACCAAAATTAAATAGAAAACATGAGTGGAACAGCAACATCACAACTTACAATTAAGGACAAAATGAAAACACACACGCACATAGAACAAACAACCAACCAGTAACATGTAAATAAACAAATAAATAAACGAATATAAACACACACAGACACCCAGATGTAACACCAGCGCAAACTAAGCACACAACACAAACAAAAAACAAGATGGCGTAGGACAGAACAAAGGAGAGGCACAAAAAACAAAAAAAACAAAGAAAAGAATCCCCAGTCACTGAAGCGGTCACAGAATGTGTGACGAAAGAACTTTGACAATATATAAACAACCAACCAGAAATTTATAAATTCCTAAATCTATAAATTTATTGTAATAAATTGAAGTGAAAGCAACTGGTGAGTATGTTTCTTATTGGCAACATGATCCTCCCAAAGTATAACAATATATTTATATATATATATATATATATATATATATATATATATATATATATATAAACAAATAGTAAAAAGGAAAAAAAATACAGTATAATATCAAAACATTTATTTATAAAAGTAGGGAATTTCCGCATACTACCGTGTACCGGTTTCAGATGTATATGCTTTTTCAACGATGGACTTTATACATACTTTACTTAACATAATAGCATTATACGACAGGTTTTAACGCGTCCAGGACGAATCATACTCCTCTGATGTGTATTGCAAATTCTTCATTTATTGATACTTCCAATACAGCAAACGAAACCATGGTAGGGATAACTTTATATAAGCTAGACTAACAAAATTATGTTTCTTTTCTATCTGTCTTATACTCCTCAAAATAAAGTTTTCTCACTTAACTTTAATATGTAATATTATATATATATATATATATATATATATATATATATATATATATATATAACAAAGAAAGTGTGGTTACATACCAGGTAGACCATATATATATATATATGAGAGAGAGAGAGAGAGAGAGAGAGGGGGGGAGATGGAGGGAGATCTGTTATCGTAATGTGAACGAGGTCGTTGTGTGATGTGCCCTTTCTGCAGAAACCTCGAAGTGATTTTGCCAGGATATACATATTTGACTCTACTATTGGTGGTCAAACAAGCGATTAATTCCGCTATCGACTACTACTAACATATAGGTATGCTTCTTTATTAATTCTACAGACTTGGCATTTTGATCAAACACAATGCGATTTAACGATTCGCTTTTATATCTACCGTGAATCTATAGCTTTAATTTCAAAGATTTCCTAATATTGTTTATCGTCTTGAGATTATTGCTCTGGCAGACCATTAAGTCTATTTCATTTCCTTACAAGTTTTCTTAAGAAAACTTTGTTCTCTAAAGTAAAATGATAATATCGTGCTATAGAATAGTCATAAAAGCCAGCATATAGAAGTATGTTATAGAATCATGCATATATAGATTCAAGTGTAGACGCAATATGACCAAATGGTTAAGCAGTTCACTTCACAATCATTATATCTCGGGTTCGATCGCTTTGCAGGGTATCTTGGACATAGCCTCGGGACGACCGAATACATGTGTGACAGAATTGGGAAGGTGGAAATGGTTTGGAAGCACGTCGGATGAACGGTGTCTAGTTCAAAGAGCCAATGTTGTCACAAACTTTGTAATGCTGAATCTCACACAGAATTACATTAGGGTTATTCCGTACATGTGCCGTATAATACTGTGTCATGTACGGGTGCTCCAAAGTGTGCCGAATAATGCTGGCTCACCTACACGTGAATTCCACGAGCAAGCTACTTCTTCGGGTGGCACATCGCGTTTTCGAAACCGACAGAGGTCCATTCCTCAAATATTTATGAAAATAACAGTGTAGGTAGGAAGCAACGTAGAGTAAACGAGTGCAACGCGCTAGAAGATTTAAACCTTTGTTGAATTCATTTCCTTGACATCAATAATGCTCTTTTGGTTTAATATATTTTCTTCTACTACTTCTAACAAAATCATTGCATGAATTTTATCACAGTGGTCTTGCAGTATCGGTGGAGAGTTTTTGACCAAAATTGCCTTGCAGTCTTTAATAATCCCACTGTGAGCAAAATAAACTTACCGCACAATAAGTAAAGTTTGATATGATTAACTATTTCCTTCTCCTGTAATTCTTCGACATGCAATTATATTACAAATGGATAGTTTGCAATAATTACATATGTAGCGTGAAAGTAGACAAAGCGGGACCATCTGACCAAATAATAATTGTCACTCAGTTTGTTCCTTCTGCCACAAAACCTGTCACAGACCTGCATAATGAAGAGGAACATAGGATATCCAAATACCGAGACTTGACTAACCATTTACTCTTCGTAGGATTCAGGACCGTGAGCTCCGGTGACCCGGTCTCCGGACTTGCGTTTTCCTATGCAGTGTCTGGAGGAGTGCATTCCGTCTAAGGAAGAAACAACGTGAGATTAAATAGCTAATGCAGGGGGTGTCGCTGGTTGTTCTCCGCAGCGATACGATTACCATCTTCTCCACGTCGCAATACTATCTTGACAAGGGCGTAACATTTATTGTCCCTCTTCGTCATTTCTTTTTGTTTAAGACCCCTATTTTTTCTGTCCTCCTGTTTAACAGCCAAACTTTTATAGGCCCCACCACCCGTTTATTTCTCTCTCCTCGTTTGACAACCAAACGTATTTAAGGACCAGCCCCGTTTTTTCACTCTTCCCCTTTGACAGCGAAACTTAATATTTAGAATTAGAAATGTTTCAAAAATATTTGTAACAAGAAACGAATTCCTAATTTAGCCACCGGGTCTGTAAATTGCGATAGAAGGCCTAAGATGTTGAAATGAAATACTGTACTTGATATTTACGTTATTTTGTCGACCCTGAAATTAAGGATTGTAAGGTTGACCTCGGAGGAAGGTGATCGCAGAATATTAGCGGCAAATCAAATTCAACAATACCATTATATCCTAATGTCTACCTGAATACTGTAACAAGAAATTAAAAGTTTCACCAGATAAATTCTAAGAGAGCACTTTCCAAAGAATTTTCAGTTATGCTAATTATCTAAATACATTAGAGACTCCGAAAATATTCACTCCAGAAATAGATATTTTCAAAATTTATGTATTTCAAGATTTATTGATAAACTGTTGCATAAAATTTGTTTTAAATTAACTAATAAAACAAATAATAGAAATCAATTGAAAACTGTTCAAAACTTTACAATCATTTAAATCCAAAATGTATATCAAGAGATTCTGTAAACCAAAATTGGAAACACTCCCAACTCAAGATAATAAGATAGTAAGATCGGACTACAGTAGACATGTAGCAGTGGTCTTTCCACAGTACTGAACACTATACTTCTCATAACTTTGTGCACACACACACACACACACACACACACACACACACACACATACATAGGATGGTAGAGTGGGTAATATGAACATGTTCAAGATCCCGACGGCAGAGTTCAAGCCGTTTCGACGGCTATTTCCGGGCTCATATATATATGTATATATATATATATATAGAAATATATATATATGAGTCCTTAATATTTAGAATTAGAAATGTTTCAATAACATTTGTAACTAGAAACGAACTTCTAATTTAGCCACCCGGTTTGTAAATTGCGATGGAATGCCTAAGATGTTTAAATGAAACACTGTACTTGATATATGTACTATATATATATATGTATATATATGTACTATATATATGTATATATATATATAAATATAAATATATATATATATATATATAGAAAAAAAGATGAAATCGAAAATGCAAATGAAATCTTATTTTTTTTTTAAATATATATATTTATTTGGTTCCTTTACCGGTTTCGCGTTGAGATGGAGGGTCTGTTGTTTTTCTCACAGATGTGAGAAAAACAAGAGACCCTCCATCTCAACGCTACTTTTGAAAAGCAGAAGAACTGCGAAACCGGTAAAGGAACCAAATAAATATATATATATTTTTTTTAAATCAGACTCCAGTTGCATTTTCGATTTCATCTTTTTTTCTTTATACTTTCACTCTTGTAG
>OZ024741.1:328072339-328074839 GCA_964016885.1 Eledone cirrhosa
TTGTCATTATGAATACGGACTACTATAGGACCCTCGCACTTAACATTTTAGAAAACAACACATACTATGAAAAAACAGAAAACTGCAAACACACCAAAACAATGGGGAACCTTTTGACCTTACTGAATAAATACCGCAACAGCTTAACCACAAAAGAGTTTAACTATAGAAGCCACTTCAAATGCAATACAAGCTCTTTTTACAACTTACCGAAACTCCACAAATGTAAACCCATAAACGATGCATGTGACACCTCAACCAACAATTACATTGAACTAACACCACCAGAAGACCTAAAACTCAGGCCAATTATAGCAGACCCTACATGTGAAACCCACAGACTTAGCAACTTTCTGGACATCCTACTGAAACCCTTTCTACAACATATACAGAGCTACATACGAGATGACCTTGACATGCTGAAACACCTCCCTAAAACAGTAAGTGCAAATACAATTCTTGTCTCCTTTGACGTAATAAACCTCTACACAAACATACCCCACAACTATGGAATAACAGCAGTCCAATACTGGCTTAACACACACCCATCAGAAATACCGACACGCATCAACACAGATTTTATCACTGACGGACTCCGCTTTATCCTACAAAATAACTACTTCACATTCAATGGTTCAACATACAGACAAGTATCAGGTACGGCAATGGGCACGAAAGTAGCACCCACATATGCCAACTTAGTCATGGGATTCCATGAACAACAAATATACAGTCAATCCCTTCTCTTATTTGGAGACTCTTTCCACACACACCTCAAAGCCAATTGGAAAAGATATCTAGACGACTGCTTTATCCTATGGCAAGAAGACATGAACTCACTTACTATGTTTAAAAACATGATAAACAACATAGATAATAACATACAATTCACAATGGAATCCAATCCTAAGGAATTAGCCTTCTTGGATATTCTCATCTCTGTAATAGACGGGAAAGTAGATACAGATATATTCTATAAACCCACAGATTCCAAGCAATACCTCTTTTTCACATCAAGTCACCCAAAACATACAAAACTTAACATTCCTTACAATTTGGCCAAACGTATATGTACCATAGTATCAGATCCACCTAAACGGGAGCAAAGACTAAAGGAACTAAAAGACACCCTTATCTTAAGAGCCTTTCCACTTGAAATAATCAACAATGGAATAGACAGGGCAAAACACCTAAATCCCCATCAACTTAACAATCCAAAACAGAAAACCACACTCAACACCCTGCCATATGTATCCACTTTCAACCCCAGAAATACCGAAATGTTTGATCACCTACACAAAAACCCATCCTACTTAAAGATGTAAAAATGAAGTCTATTCTTGAAACACACAAGATCCTTAAAAGTAAAAGACAACCCAAATCACTTAAACGCATTCTCACTGGACCAAATATACCCAAACCAATCATCAACCCTACAGTTACCAAATGTGGTAGAACAAACTGTGGAACGTGCCTCTACCTCACTGAAGGACAAACATTTACATTCAAAGATGGCCAAACATTTACAGTAAAAAACAATTTCACCTGCAACTCGGAGAACTTGATTTACGCAATAACTTGCGGTGGGTGCAAACACAACTACATAGGACAGACGGGCACCTCATTACGCAAAAGAATGACCATCCACCGCCAACAAATCCGGGACGCTAACACAAGAAAAATCCCCTTGAGCAGCCATATTGCGAACTGCGCAGGAATGACACTACCCAACTTTAAAATCTCCCCCTTCTACAAGTGCTCAGATTCGTCCACACAGCAACAAAGAATAAACAAAGAAAATCTATTCCTTAACAAATTTAAACCAAAACTAAACGGTTATCACCCCAATAGAATTGTCATAAAATATAAACACACATACGCACGGAAACACTACTATTAAAGACCAGAGACCAATTCTGTAGAATCAGGTTTATTCGTTGACAGACCATGCCTTTGTGTGACCAACACATCCATGTTAAACCCTGTACGTGCACACACATATATCTATATATATATGCGCACACAGAATTCACCACTGTCGGTTGCGGGGCCCAATCTACATGAAGAACTCAATGTGATCAGAATGACTTGTATTTTAATTTCACTGTCCCAACTTCTTATATTATGAAAAAAATATATGTGTATGTATGTATATATATATATATATTTGGAGGCCATTTCTCTGTGTGTGGGTGTATGTATGTGTATATGTCTGTGTGTGTGTATGTGTGTGCATGTGGATGTATGTATTGTGTATGTGTGTGTGTATGTATGTGTGTATCTGGATGTATGCGTATGTGTATATATATATATGTGTGTGTGTGTGTGTGTGTGTGTGTATATAGGTGTGTGTATGTGTATATATATGTGTGTGCGTGTGTGTATGTTTGTATGTGTGTATGCATATATATGTGTGTGTGTGTATGTATGTGTGTATCTGGATGTATGTGTATGTATATATATGTGTGTGTATATATATATATATATATGTGTGTATGTG
>OZ024741.1:328077339-328112339 GCA_964016885.1 Eledone cirrhosa
AATTATAGATCAGTCATGCCCAAACTGAGGAGCAGCGAACCGCATGTTGACAATTTGGCTTGCTGAATGTTACGCATCATTTAAAAATTGACTTGCGGCCCGCCTTGTATTGAAATGCATCCTATGCGACTTGATACACCAAATATGTTGCCCATGCTTGTTACAGGTGACGACTTGCGCAACCTTAAACAAATCACTAATATCAGACCCTATTTAGGAGTAGAATACATACATACATACATACACAAAAACACATACATACATGCACACACACATATATACAAACATACATACATACATACATACATACATACATACATACATACATACATACATACATACATACATACATACATACATACATACATACATACATAGAATAAATGTTTTTAATGAAAATCCACCCTCGGCGTCAAACAAACTAAACAAGGTTGTTCGGAAAAATTCTAAATTTCAAACAATTCATCATCAAAAAAAGATGGAATTGAAATGAATTACGTAGCAAAGGTGGAGGAGATATGTTGTAAATGTAAAGCATTCAACTCAGATATTGGATCCAATGGATCTTTATTTACTCCCAGGGAAAGCCTCTGTTTAATTTTAATACACTTCTAAGATTAAAAAACTAGTAACTTGAATTACTGATATGTGTGAAAGCACATGAGAATTAAGATATGGGGTCTCATATATCCTAATATTAGACGTTTATCTCTAGTCAACTTACGATGAAAGCTTCGTATTCCCTGATGCATGCATTCATGCATGGTCTCATGACTCCTGGTGGAGCCGTAGAGGCACCGTATAGGCATACAACGTTTTTATGACATTTTAAGCCTGACGGAGCCCAACCCACATCTGAGCACAGAAGATTTCTTTCAGAGAAGGATAGAAAGTGGGAGAGAGGAAGGGAGAAAAGGATATAGAGGAAGGATCGACGACAGTACAAGATTGGTACGTTTTTATCGGCCTCTTTATGGTGTAGTTAATGTCCATCATCTTCCTGCTGTAAAACAGAACAAAGAGAAGACACAAAATAACAAACGTACCCACTGAAGGGGGCACACAATGCAAGACGAAATGGCTTTAACAATTAACAATTAAAGAACCATCCGGGTTTTAAACTAACCTAACCGACGGAAAATTACAATTATAAATAGAAATGAAACTCTCAGTTTCGTGTGTTTTATTAGCAACATGACCCTCCCAAAGAATAACAATATCTGTTTCAACACAATATTTTATCATAAAGTGCATTTTGAAAGGGTACGTCAATGTTTATTTATAAAACTGGTATATATTGTATTTTGTCTGATGAAGGCATACCATAATTTAACATGGTATCCTTGAAATATGTATAATAAAATAAATGTGGTTTTATAAATATAGTTTCCATTTGTGAATATCGTATATATATATATATATATATATATATATATATATATATATATATATATATATATATATGTATATATATATATATAGAAAAAAAGATGAAATCGAAAATGCAACTGGAGTCTTATTTTAAAAAATATATATATATTTATTTGGTTCCTTTACCGGTTTCGCAGTTCTTCTGCTTTTCAAAAGTAGAGTTGAGATGGAGGGTCTGTGGTTTTTCTCACATGTGAGAACAACCACAGACATATGCACGTATATATGGATGTATGCATATATGTATGAATGCAAGTATGTATGTATGAGGGAAAGTTTCCTTTGAGGCATCTCGAACCGCATACGCAAAAGTAAACCGGGATTTGAGAAAGAGCATTGCTGTTGCATTTCCAGACAGCGAAGGCCCTCCTATGGTGCTGACATGCAGCGTCTGCGCGAGACTCTGCCTAAGCAAAGCTGGACTCGAAAGTCATCTTCGCAGTCATGAAGTAAGACCAGTGGTTGGCTACCAGGCTGCTGTTGGAGATGTAACTCATCATGCTTGCCAAGCATTAGGTAGAGAATGTAAATCAGCAGGAGGGCTCAAAGGACATGCAAAAGTACATGAACTCCAACCACAGCCGGCTATTACCAGCGAATGTTTTGGTTGCCAACTCTGTGCAAAACATTTTAGATCATTGGCTGGGCTAAAAAGCCACATTCGAAAGGAAATCTGTTAATTGGTATCGTGTGTGTGTGTGTAGATATGTTTATGTGTGTGCGCGCGTGTGTATATATATATATATATATATATATATGTATATTATTGTTGTTGTTGTTCTCGTTATTATTATAGTTGTTATTATTATTATTATTATTGTATAATTGTTTTTTTTTCTCCTGCAATGGCCATACTCGATAACGAGGGAGCAGCCATCATGTATGGAAGTATGTCTGACATATCTGTATGTATGTAATTATGTTTCTCTTTCTCTGGTACATTTTTGACCGGCCACCTTCGTGGTGGCAAGGTTGTAACATTAAAGAAATTGTCATCCCTTGAATCGCAAGAATGTTTTGCAAATTTTGAAGGTGCCAGCTACCTAACCCATTTGTAGTCTATGAATTGGGGAGTTGCGCTTTTAGTAATATATTTAATTATGTGTGTATGTATGTGTAAATGTCTGATTCGAGCAGATCTCAGACAGTGATATGAAACGCTAGACACAAAGAATATTAACTATGAGTATATAGTGAAGTTAACATTTTTAGTGTATTTTGAATGGGTAAAATGACTTTTCTACGCTCTTATTGCTTTATTTTTTTGATAATGTATCAAAACATTTTGCTTTCCAGACAATTACACTTCCCATACACACACACACACACACACACACACACACACACACACACACACACACACACACACACATATATATATATATATATATATATATATATATATATATATGTGAGAAAAACCACAGACCCTCCATCTCAACTAACCTTTTGAAAAGCAGAAGAGCTGCGAAACCGGTAAAGGAACCAAATAAGTATATATATATTTTTAAAAAAAAATAAGACTTCAGTAGCATTTTCGATTTCATCTTTCTTCTTTATACTTTCACTCGTGCAGGACACCTCGGTTATTTTTCAATTTGTAACAAAAACCTCACTTTCTAATATATATATATATATATATATATATATATATATATATATATATATATATATATATATATATATATATATATATATATATATATATATATATATATATATGTGTGTGTGTGTGTGTGTGTGTGTGTGTAATTAAAGGTTAAACAAGGTTCAATGAATAAATCAATGAATAAAGTTTCACAATAGATTAGAAACACTCCAGAGTAGGTTTTCTGGAGTTATTAATATTATTTCAAAATATTAATAAATATCGACATTTATGTGATCAAATATATTTAATTATACATATTTCAGAGGTACTGACCTATTTCAACAGTAAGTCATCATCAGATAAAATAAGTTGATGCTTTACATACCATGACTGAATTGTAACCATCAACATAGTCATGGTATGTCAAGCATCAACTTATTTTATCTGATGAGGACGTACTGTTAGAAAAAGCTCAGTACCTCTGAAATATGTATAATAAAATATATTTGATCACATGAATGTTTATATTTATTAATATTTTGAAGTAATATATATATATATATATATATATATATTTAATGGTTAAACAAGGTTCAATGAATAAATCAAAGAATGAGTTTTACAATAGAATGGAAGCACTCAACAGTGATGGTTTTCCGGAGTTATTAATATTAATTCAAAATATTAACAAAATAGATATTCTTGTGATCAAGTATATTTTATTATACATATTTCAGAGGTACTGAGTTAACTTCAACAGTACGTCCTCATCAGATAAAATGAGATAATGCATGGCATACCCTGACATGGTAGATGGTTAGGATTCAGTCATGGTAGTGAATAATATATGACAAAATCCAATATTTATATACCTTAATATTGAAAACATGAGAAAAACATATAATACATAAAATAGTGCGTGTGAGGAAGTTTAAAAAAATACCTGGTAGCAATATAATTGTTTAATAATTTAAATTACTGAAGAAGGAGGAAAGAAAAGAAAGGCGTAGAGGAAGAAACAGATGAGGGGATAATAAAGCTAGTAGGAGCCTAGAAAACAAAGGAGAGGTGATTGCAGAGAGAGAGAGATAAAGAGGAATAACTTATACAATGTAATATGATAGGGAGATATTATACTAAAACAATATTTGGGCTTAGCTTTAGGAAAAAGAAAAAGAAAAAAAACTCAATTTATTGAAATATCTAAAAATATTTAAAAGTATTCATCAATCGTAATTTTAAATATAATTGTGTTTATTCATATGAAGGTTATTATCAAGTCCTTAGACAACTATCCATATATACAATATATATCCAAACATATCTGGTTGACCGTTAACATTCAAAACATTTATTTCAAGTTAAATCAGAGTAATGAATAATATTTTAGGTTATAAAAGTTAATAAATATCTGTATTAATATTAAAGTATACTATCATATTTAATTTCTAAAAACAAATTTTATGAAATTAAATTTAAAGGATTTACAAACATGAGAAAGAAAATATAATGTTTTTATAACCTCACGAAGGTAAACTTTAGTAAATTTATCATATAATATTAAATTATTTATATTATATTTAAAACAGTTTATATTATATAATTTAGAAAATAATTACAGAATTTTAAGATTAACTATTGAATGCCTAAAGGACCAACAGGCCTTATAATTAAACTTTAAAAAGTCTGATTATTAAATTACATATATGCGTTTATCAAAGAAAATACACAAAGATTATATTGTCTAAAGACTTAAGGTGACACCTCTCAAATAGACATAACATAATACCATACAATATATAAGTTACTGAAAATATTGTTAAAATTAATGTTTTAGATCAATTATTGTAATAGGATGATTTAATAGATATATACTATAAATATACAAGTAAAAACTTCATGAGTCCTAAGGATAAGGACTAGATACAAAATAACAAGTGAAAAAATAAAAATAATGAATTGTTTGCGAACATAAAAGTGTCCAATATTAAAAAATAAATAGTTTAAAATGCTAGAGGTTTTTTTTTAATGTATATAATGGACAAACAACACTTTTAAAGTGTCTACGAAGATGATAGAAAGAGGAGCTAAGGATCTCAATGACCCGAATGTAACCTGGATTTAATTAAAATAAGTTAAATTAAATTAAGTAATAATCGTTATATAATTTAGAACATTAAGGAAATATCTAACAATTATAACAATAGAGAGTCATTTGAGTATCCAAATTACTTATAAATGTAACTAGGAACTGTTTTTATACTACATAAACAAGTTTGTTCAAATATATATAGAGAGAGTATTATAGGTATTAGTGAAACGATATATATATAATAAATAAATAATTACAATCATTATTAGTAATGTTATAATTGTAGTTTTACCTCCAGTTCAATGGACTGAAAAAGAAAATATGTTTCGATAAGTATGATTTGTGACATTTATACTTAAATATAAATGTACAAATCTAACTTTCTCAATCCCAAAACATACTCAAAATGAGTAAAATATATAAATGCATGAATAATTTACGGTTCAATTATAACGGGTAATCTTACAAGTTATATATCCAAATTATATATTTAAAACAAATACAAATATATAAGGATCCCAATCTAACTTATATATATCTAAAATAATCCAAAGGTGTGCATATTCATCAACAGAACAAGTTAACAAATAATATGTTTATATACCTAAACAAAACGCTTTAGTCTAACATTAATTCTATCATACACGAATAGAAAATAAAACATTATTAAAGTTTTAAAAACTCCTATAAGGTTTTGGGTACAACAGTTGATAAGAGACGTCAAAAATTAAAACCATTTTTATTTAGTGTTTTTTCGTGACTTTTAAATATATATAAGTTTGATTGGGATCCTTATATATTTGTATTTATTTTAAATATATAATTTGCATATATAGCTTGTAAGATTACCGGTTATAATTGAACCGTAAATCATTCATGCATTTATATATTTTACTCATTTTGAGTATGTTTTGGGATTTAGAAAGTTAGATTTTTACATATATATGTTTATATATATTTAAGTATACATGTCATAAATCATACTTGTCGAAAAATATTGGTTTTTCTTTCCACTGAACTGCAGGTAAAGCTACAATTATAACATTACTAATAATGATTGTAAATATATATTTATTATATGTATATCGTTTCACTAATACCTATAATACTCTCTATATGTATTTGAACAAACTTGTTTATCTAATATAATAACATGCACCTAGTTACATTTATAAATAATTTGGATACTCAAATGACTCTCTTTTGTTATAATAGTTAAATATTTCCTTAATGTTCTAAATTATATAACGATTATTACTTAATTTAATTTAATTTATTTTAATTAAATCCGGGTTACATTCGGTTCATTCAAATCCTTAGCTTCTCTTTCTATCATATTCGTGGACACTTTAGAAGTGTTGTATGCCTATTATATAAATTTAAAAAAAAACCTCTAGCATTTTAAACTATATATTTTTTAATATTTAGCAATTTTATGTTCGCAAACAATTCATTATCTTTATTTTTTGTTTCACTTGTTATTTTGTATCTAGTCCTTATCACTTAGAACTCATGAAGTTTTGACTTGTATATTTATAGTATATATCTATTAAATCATCCTATTACAATAATTAGATCTAAAACATTAATTTTAACAATATTTTCAGTAACTTATTTATTGTATGGTATTATGTTATGTCTATTTGAGAAGTGTCATCTTAAGTCTTTAGACAATATAATCTTTGTGTATTCTTTTTGATAAACACACATATGTAATTTAATAATCAGATTTTTTAAAGTTTAATTATAGGGTATGTTGGTCCTTTAGGCATTGAAATAGTTAATCTTAAAATTCTTTAAAAATTACAACTGTAATTATTTTCTAAATTATATAATATAAACTGTTTTAAATATAATATAAATAATTTAATATTATATAATAAATTTACTAAAGTTTACCTTCGTGAGGTTGTAAAAACATTATGTTTTCTTTCTCGTGTTTGTAAATCCTTTAAATTTGATTTCATAAAATTGTTTTTTAGAAATTAATTATGATAGTATACTTTAATATTAATACGGATATTTATTAACTTTTATAACCTAAAATATTATTCATTACACTGAACTAACTTAAATTAAATGTTTTGAATTTTAACGGTCAACCAGATATGTTTGGATATATATTGTATATATGGATAGTTTTCTAAGGACTTGAATTATATTTAAAATTACGATTGATGAATACTTTTAAATATTTTTAGATATTTCAATAATTCAATAAATTGTTTTTTTTTTTCGTTTTTCCTAAAGCTAAGCCCAAATATTGTTTTAGTATAATATCTCCCTATCATATTACATTGTATAAGTTATTCCTCTTTATCTCTCTCTCTCTGTAATCAACTCTCCTTTGTTTTCTAGGCTCCTACTAGCTTTATTATCCCCTCATCTGTTTCTTCCTCTATGCATTTCTTTTCTTTCCTCCTTCTTCAGTAATTTAAATTATTAAACAGTCATATTGCTACCAGGTATTTTTTAAAACTTTCTCACACGTACCCTCTCTATTTTATGTATTATATGTTTTCAATATTAAGGTATATAATTATTGGATTTTGTCATATATTATTCACTACCATGACTGAATCTTAACCATCTACAATGTCAGGGTATGTCATGCATCATCTTGTTTTATCTGATGAGGACGTACTGTTGAAGTTAACTCAGTACCTCTGAAATATGTATAATAAAATATACTTGATCACAAGAATATCTATTTTTGATACTACTTTGAATTAATATATATATATATATCAAAGGTATATATTCAGTTAGGAACTCAAAATAGTCTCTTACAACAAAAAGCCTAAGAAAGAGATATTTCCGAGTCGTATATTGTAATAGAATATAAAAGAAAAACGAACAGATATATATATATGTGTGTGTGTGTTCAAATCGTAAGGGACCATATTCGCTAAGGTGAAAAGAATACTAACTATAGAGAATTGGGTTTGCTTGTCTCAATTTAAGAAAAAATCAAGAAAATAAATACAAACCGGAATTGTGGTAACTACCAATCACCCAGACAACTTGTTGTTGTTTCGCAATGTTAATTGTGAATGGAATTACCAATTCAAGCTCATCAGTAGGTGATTAATTAGTTTCCTAGACACTTATAAGTATATTAAGAAACTGAATAGTGTGCTATATATATAATAGCGCACATGGCATCCTAGCGCGTCTCACAAACTTACACCACTAAAAATAGCAGGCAGGTTTTTCGACATTTGAAATAGCTCAACAAATTAACGGAGCCGAATATATCAAAGGTATATATTGATATATACTAGATGAGCTTGAATTGGTAATTCCATTCACAATTAACATTGCGAAACAACAACAAGTTTTCTGGGTGATCGGTAGTTAGCACAATTCCGGTTTGTATTTATTTTCTTGATTTTTTGTTAAATCGAGACAAGCAAACAGATTGTGTATAGTTAGTATTCTTTTCACCTTATCAAATCTGGTTCCTTACGATTTGAACACACATATATATATATCTGTGTTCGTTTTTCTTTTATATTCTATTATATTTATATATATGTGTGTGTGTGTGTGTGTGTGTGTGTGTGTGTGTGTGTGTGTGTGTGTATACATAACTAGCACTGACGGAGACCATCACTAATTATTAATATCGATGTAGTTTTTTATATCGATATTGCATGGGCATCCACTGATTAGTTATAAGAGCCCGCCTGTGTATATATATATGGATTATATACAACTTTCTACATAACCTGGACATTATTTATCCTAACTTGTAGAAATCTTATAACGAAACGATCGTATGGAAGGAAAGAGAGATTTATTTAATTATGTCTCATATAAAATAATACAACCAGCTATCCACGGAATACTGTATAGTTAACACCCCAAACACTAAATTGGGATTACACTTAGGTATATCCTAATGTTTGTTGAGTGAGATGGAGTTGGTCAGAGTATCGCTTAAAGCTTTCTCTGTTAATGTATTAAATATTATACTCTTCGATGGCCAGATATGAAAATTCCAGATATTTAGGTATGACTTTCTTTATTTATTCTTTATATGAAATATTGATTGCATTTTCCTGTATCTCATGTCTGATATTTTTGCCTGAGAAAATACCTATATGTGTGTATAGATGGTGCGTACATATATTTCTTATTTTTTTTAATATCTCTATGTGTGTATTGATGGTACATACATATATTTATTATTTTTTTAATATCCAATTGAGTTATTAAACACGTGGTTAAAATACCTAACAGGCTTCAATGAGCAACGTGTGTATGATTTTATATTTTACGATGATCTCCCCTTTCCCTTTTGAGGACATTGTGAATTTTCTTTTTGCAGGACTACTGGCTTTTCAAATTTAGCTGTCCTCTAGCACTGACTGAGACCATCACTGATTATTAATATCGATGTAGTATTTTTATATCTATATTGCATGGGCATCCACTGATGAGTTATAAGGGCCCGCTTGTATGTATATCTATGGATTATATACAAGTTTCTACATAACCTGGACATTATTTATCCCAACTTGTAGAAATCTTATAACGAATCGATCGTATGGAAGAAAAGAGAGATTTATTTAATTATGTCTCATATAAAATAATACAACCAGCTATCCACGGAATACTGTATAGTTAGCACCCCAAACACTAAATTGTGATTATACTTAGGTATATCCTAATGTTTGTTGAGTGAGATGGAGTTGGTCAGAGTATCGCTTATAGCTTTCTCTGTTAATGTATTAAATATATATGTATATATATATATATATATATATATATATATATATATTTAGAAATTAAATGAATAAATAAAAGAATGAGTTTTACAATAGATTGGAAGCACTGAACAGTGATGGTTTTCCAGAGTTATTAATATTAATTCAAAATATTAACAAAATATATATTCTTGTGATCAAGTATATTTTATTATACATATTTCAGAGGTACTGAGTTAAGTTCAACAGTACGTCCTCATCAAATAAAATAAAATGATGCATGACATACCCTGACATAGTAGATGGTTACGATTCAGTCATGGTAGTGAGTAATATATGACAAAACTCAATATTTATATACCTTAATATTGAGAACATGAGAAAAATATATAATACATACAATAGAGAGGGTGCGTGTGAGACAGCTTAAAAATACATGGCGTCAATATAAGTGTTAAAAAAATTTAAATAAAGAGGAAAGAAAGGAAAGCATAGAGGAAGAAACAGCTGATGGGATAATATAGTTAGTAGGTGCCTCGAAAGACAAAAGAGAGTTGATTACAGAGAGAGAGAGACAAAGGGGAATAATGTATGTTCAAGTTTATAAACAATTATCCATATATACAATATATATCTAAACTTATTTGGTTGACGTTAATATTCAAAATATTTAATTTAAGTTAGTTCAAAGTAATGAATAATATTTTAGGTGTTAAAAGTCAATAGGTATCTGTATTAATATTAAAGTATACTACAAGTTTAATTTCTAAAATTCAAATTTTATGAAATCAAATTTAAAGGATTTACAAACACGAGAAAGAAAACATAATGTTTTTACAACCTCACGAAGGTAAACTTTACCAAAATTATTTATAATATTGACAACAGTTTATATAATATAATTTATAAAATAATTACAGTTATAATTATTAATAAATTTATGATTAACAATTTGAGTGCCAAAAGGATCTACAGGCCTTATAATTAAACTTAAAGAGGTCCGAAATTTAAATTACATATATATGGTAATCAAAAAAATATACAAGGATTATATTGTCTAAAGTCTTAAGGTGATAGCTTTCAAATATACATAACATAATACAATAATACTATGTAGTAAATAAGTTACTGAAAATATTGTTAAAAATTAATGTTTTATATCAATTATTGTAAAATGATCATTTAGTTGATATATATTACAAATATATAAGTCAAGACTATATGAATCCTAAGGATAAAGGCTAGATACAAAATAAAAATAAAAAGTGAAAAATAATGAATTGTTTGCGAAACAAAAAATGCCCAATATTAAAAATATAGTTTAAAATGTAAGAGGGTTTTAATATATAGTGGACAAAAGATACTTCTAAAATGTCCAGCGAATGTGATAGAAAGAGGAGTTAAAGACTTGAAAAAGCCGAAGGTAATCTAAATTGAATTAAAATAAATTAAATTATATTAAATTAAGTAATAATCATTATATAATTTCGAACATCCAGGGAATATCTAACACTTATAACAATAGGGAGTCATTTGAGTATCTGAATTATTTATAAATGTAACTACGAGCATGTTAATACACTAGATAAACATATTTGTACAACTATATAGAGAGAGTATTATAGTCCGTTAGAGGTTCTTGGCACTACCATTGTTGATATCGCTTTCCTCTAGCTATGGCACTTGGAGACATGAGCCGAATGCTACCATTCTATTATACATCGATGTTGGACTGCTATTTCTAATAACCATCTTTTCACCTCTTATTAATTTGTGTGTGAGACACGTTGGCTGAAACTTTTGACGGGAACGAAAAGATTTGTTTTCTATTCTCCCGCCACCACGTAAAGTTTGTAAATAGGTGGCTAGTCGAGAGAGAGAATTGTATCGGATTCCAGTTGCTAGTCGCTTTACCGTGTCGGTTGTCACAAACAGTCATGACCGGCATGGGTTGGGGTTTGGATTCTGTCGATCGATTGGTTATTGATTAGCCGATACCCGCTGATGAAGCCACATAAGCCAATTATGCATTGTTGCATAATATACGCAGATGGAGGGTGCAGTGCACCTTAGTGCTGCATTAAGTGTGGCCGAAACTCGAATACGGGAACTATTATAGGGACCCGTTTTACGTGTGTTGTATTGAAGCGAATAACTATGTGTATACTCTGAGAAAGTATTTTACATTTCCCATTGAGTACGCTGAGATACAACCGGTCCTGGCATTGATAGATATGCTGGGTCCGTCAACTCTTTATTATATATATATATATGTATATATATATATTGTTTGGTTGAATGCAAGTGTATGTGTCTGACTGTGCAGATGTGTACAGAGAGGTGTGCGTCAGTATATATCCCCATAGGGGTTGAACTAATATATTCGAAGAAAATACGTTACGGCAAGCATTAATGTCTCTTTGAATTATATTACCATTACGTATTTCTGATCACTTTATCGAAATAAATTGCAGGAAAATTGTAGCGTTTATGTAATAGACTAGGAACAAATATTTAAAGTGATGTCCAGCATGACCAAAAACAAAATCGAATGAAATGACTGCAGCCGATCGTCAGATCGAATAAGACGTATCTACGCGTCCATTTCTGATTCTAATCGGTGGAACGAAACTACCGGCAGAAATATTTCCAATTTTACGATTAACTATTTGAACACATAACGCATCAAGCCGGGAACAGATGCAGTAATCTATAACGTCGGATTACGGCGAACATAAACAGAAAACAGACAATCGAGGATAGGATTCGCTCGGGGATGGCTTACCAGCACCTGCTCGTCACCAAGCACTGGCCACCATGCGGCCCCGTTTCCCACCCGAAAAGCTGTGCCAGGTGCTAGTGAAAGGCCTCCCACATCTACCTGGAATCGCTCAGCTTGCGATCGTTTCAGTCCGTCAAAACGCGAATTGGTGTTTCTTCACGACGCTACGCCTCTGCCACACGGGCCCACCGAACAGATTTGGTTCCCCCATTTTTTAGAATTCGCGCCTTAGCTTTGTCAACGCAACGTTCAAGCTATGCATTCTCAATTGCAATACATTGTCAATTGCACTACAAATAACTTTGTCTAATTTAGCTACAAGCATCCTCTTCTTTCTATATTTGATATAATGCTACTTCTTTGTTAAAACCTATAGAGATTACTCTTTTGAGAGCCTATCACCATCTGTTGTTGACGTCGTCCTTGTCAACTTTTGCTTAACAAAATTGTTGACCCGGACCTATAAGCCTTACGTGTCGGAATCAACATGCTCAGCTCCCAGTAACCAGGTCCTAACTTGCGTGTCTTATCTAGGTCGATCATACAGATCAGAAACTTGTGATCTGAATAACGGACCGTCAGCAGATGGTTGGAAATGGCTAATCAGATACTTGAGGTCTTTGAACCCCCCCTCTCCCTTCACTCATTTCAGCTACTCCCACAATCCCAGGGTGTGTCTAAGATGTTCCAGTCCCTCGATAAGAGTGAACGCGAGACGTTCCCAGAAAGGCTTCCAAGCTCCTAAAGATGTCCGGCCATCTTCACTATATACCACTCGGGCCCCGGAAGATCGATCTTACCTCGAGATCCAGGCTTTCCTAAACAGCACTGCCACCCCACCTCTCATTCCCAGCTTATTAGGTAATGCGAATATCTGATGATCGTTGAAAATGTGGACTAGTGCACACGTGTCGGAAATCGTGGTCTCGCCGACGGCAATCACATCCATACTTAGCGATCTGAGTTCGTTGAGCAGGCGACCATGAATCCAGGACGACCCCAGGCTACGAACATTTAAATATCCTACTCATAATATGGCCATGTTGGCAGGCTAAAGGAGATGAGAAAAGGTTTACTTACCTCCCGTGTGTTTGTGAAGGTCGGGTTTTTTTTTTACCTTCATGGCTGGTAGGGTTTCCATTGGGGACCCCTAAATAGTCTTGAAGTGGGTTCCATATTCGGGTTCCCACGTCCCGGGGAAAGCTTTGCCTAATTTCTTTGTATGCAACGAGGGACATGCATACTATCATTAGGTCCTCCGGTACGTGAAATGTGGTGGTGCCGAATATTTCCCCCTTCATTTCTATGTTTGCCTTCATGCTATCAGGGCCATGAAATCCTAGTTGGCTCTTTTAATAGCACGCATTTCTGTATTTTATTTTGTTCTCTTATTTGTTGTGATTGTTTGCCTCTGGACGGTTGTGGTGGTAATAGAGGTGGGGTGGTAATATTGGTGGTGATATTGGTGTCGTAATATTGGTGTTGAGTGTTTCTTGTGAGTGTGGCGTCTGTGGTTTCAGTTTGTACGTGTTGGATGTTTGTAATTTTCTTATTTCATTTTCTTGTGTTTTCGTTTTTATTTTTTGGATTTCTTTGTTTGTTCCTCGTCTTCGCTATAGGAAGACGAGGTGTCTCTGTCTGTAAGTGTAGCTAATCTATGTGTGTGTTCGTGTTTGTGTCACTCTGTGTATTTTTAGGGGGGTGGCGGGGAGTAATAGGAGAGCATTCCACGTTTTCCCCCTGGGTTCGTTTTCATCCTGGTGGTTGCGGTGGTGGTTCGACTGGTATTGCTGTTGGTGGTGGTGCCTCTGGAGTTGGTGTTGGTGTTGGTGGCGCTTTCCTTCCCAACTCTAGCGTTTGCATCAACGGAGGCTAGCGGACACCTGCATTTTTAGCTGAGAGCAGAAGGCCCGCAGATGTGTTGCTTCGCTGCAGACGAATTAGTGGACCCATCCTGAAGGTGCGCATGATCCGGAATATTGTTGAATTGTTCTTGTTTGATTTGGAGAAGAATTTCCAAATTAAACAGTCCTCTCTAGCTGTCTATAAGGGTGCTATCGGCACCCTCTTCCAACACACACCCCAGGAACTACCATAGGTTCAGTCATGGGAATGCGGACCTTTACAGTCCTTCTGACCACTGGTACATCACAATTCAGTCTGTTCTACAGGAGGCCACTGAGTGTTTAATAGTAAGGGTCTCGGTTTTGAACAGCACCGAGATGGTGCGAACTGTTTGGCTGTATGTCATGTTTGTACTCTATGTCATCTTTGCATTTCACTGCAGCTTCGACTTTATGCTGGATGGTGAGTTCCGCTTTACTGTTAGGCACTGAACTGCGTTGATAAGGCAAAGTCATCCTTCGTCCGGAATGGTTAGCTTGGCCCAGGAATTTTCTCGCTTAATCAATTTCCACGCCTGGGCCAACTGTTGTATCTTGTCCGAAATATCCACTTGAAAAATTATTTTGGTTTTTGCAGCCGCAGGCACGAGTGAGTTGTTGCTGCTGTTGCAGTTGGCCATTTTCGGTTTATCACTCTCAATTTATTTCATTGTTGTTGCCGCTGTTGTTGGTGTTGTTGCTATTTTTGTTCATATTAATGTTATCTATGTTGTTGGTGTTGTTGTTGTTGGTGTGGTGATGGTTTGGTGATACTGCCTAATGTGGTGTTAGAGTTCTCATTTTTCGTGGGAGGGGCGACGTTATTCATCTCAGCATTCGTTGAACCAGCTGTCACGTGACAGCTGGTTGAACGTTGGGGGAGGGGGCATACTCCATCCATGGCTCAAGTCCCAAATATTAATGTCCTAAATATATAATTCATCGAGTGGCGCCTTATAAACAGTTTTTGACAAAACTATAAGGACGAATACAATGGAAACGCTTGAAAATTAACAAAACTTACTGAGCGATATCCACATACGTCTTGACAGGCTAAACAAAAAAGATTATAATAATAATAATGCAGTAAAATAAAATATGATATTAATCTGGTGTTCCCTCTTTGAGTTTGTGTAACATCTATAACTTTTCTTGGTTTCATTAGCTACGTTGGGGAATCAATACATATCGATTACCAACGAACGTAAAGGAAAAAATGTTTTAAAAAAATGTTAGCAAACCTATCTTTTACTGAATTAACATTAACCTCTCAGAAAAAAGGAATATTTTGCGGGTGAATTCGTATAATCAATCAAATTGACTCCAACATATTATTTGCAATTATTTGTATAAATGTGACGAAGCGTGAAATACAATGTAAACTGGGTAGAATTTAAACTGCAACCTGAACTAGAAGTAGAAGAACAAATATTGAAAAATGATGAGTGTATTCTGTGTTAAATTCTTCGCCAACTCCGACAACACCCCCAATCATCGGGGAATTAGCAGTTTCTATCCACACACACACATCACAAGTAAACATTGAACATGCATGGTCGCTATAACACCGGAAAGAATGTGTTACATATTCCTTTACGGTCCTGGGGGCAGTGGGCTGCCAGTATTGGTAAAGCGTGGCAAAGAGTTACGGCTTTTTACGTTCTGAGTTCATATCCTGTCAATGCTAGCTTTGCCTTTCATGCTTAAGGGGTCTATAAAATAAAGTAAATCATTCGGATCAATGAAATCGCCTTCTGCTTATATCAGAACAGTTTATCTCTTTGAATTCTACCTTCAAATTCCGCCGTTATCAACTTAGCTTTAATCCTTCCCAAGTCGTAAATAAAATACAATTAAAATACAAGATTTAATATAATCGACTTTCCTGTCCCAATATTGATTCCCAGAACCTTAAAGGGTAAAACACTTTTATTCCAGCTCTTTACGTACTAAGTTCAAATCCGGCGGATAGCAATTTACTTATCATCCTTCCGATTTTGATAGAATGTTCTATTAGTCTAGTCATACATTGGATTTAATCGATCATCTCCTTCCAATGAAATTGCTGGCCTCCTGCCTAGATGAGAGACCGTTATATATACCGACACTTTATGATCAAATCCTAAGTTCAAATCCTGCTTCGGTCATCTTTGCATTTCACAATATTTGGGTCGATAAATAAATTACTACCCCAGAACATTGTGTTTAAGGTTTTGGTAGAGCTCGACAGGATTTGAAGTTAGAATGTGAAGAGCTAAAAAATATACATGGAAGCATTGTATCCGACGTTTTAACGACTCTCCTAATTCCCTTCATCGTATGTATATTAGCAAACTATTACCTATAAAATCAGAACAACTCAGAAAAAGCTTTTTCTCTTCAAAGAGTACAAGAAATGCAAATCGGAATTTAAAATCAATGGAACCTCTAGAAATTATGAAGCCGATAGTAATATTCTACTGATATAATAGTCAGCATTTGATGTTAGCCTTTTTCTTTTTTCCTTTTTTTCTTTTTTGTTTTGTATTTATAGTCATTTATGGTCAGCAATTGCTTTTGCGCAGATAAAAACATATCTTCCATTTCTGTTTTTAGTCCAGTATGTTTAAGAATTTTTCACTTTTATTCTGGCTTAATTCTTCTCTGTCAAGATGTAGAGGACCACAAAATATATTCGTTCTCCATTAGTATTATATGTGTACTCTCTTTATTTGGAATTCTGTTCACATATTAATCTTGTGTTACCCTATACGATAGAGACGGTGAATTGACAGAGACGTTAGAACGGCAGATGAAATGCTTTGCGGTGTTGGTTTCAGCTCTCTGCTTTCTGAGTTCAAATCCCCCTGAGGTCAGCTTTCCCCTTTCATCCATTCGAGGTTAAAAATGGTACCAGTCGACTCTTCTTCTATATCTCATTCTTACTTGTATTCTCTCACTGACTAACCTTGCCTGGAAGAAATCTGCTGTATTCAGACCTGGAGAGGAGATGGGCTCCATCAGGTTTAAAAGATGCCCAGGAAACGCCGTATGTAAATGCTGTGCCGCTACGACTCCCTCAGGAGGTACGGGACACTACATACATACCTTGTATTTTCCGGATACAGACAATAAAGTACATATGTCTCTGTTTTCTTCCTGTGCCCTTTTTGTTTAGGTCCTCTATCGTTTGGAAATATAGTCTTGCAGAAGGAGACATGGATTTCGTATAGCAGGTATTATCTTGTCTGGTAGACTTTGTCAACAATACCTGACTGAGTAACCTTGATTTCACTGCATATATAATATGGAGAATCCTAACATATGGTCATTTCGCTATTTACTTAGTCCTATAATGGTGTATGTTTATATCACATCTAATCTTGGGGTAATTGATAATGCAGGTATAATTTCTAGCTTAGGAAAGACACAATTTTATCGCACCTATAGCTCTTATCCGGTAATCTACCGTACCACACAGAAACCCATCAGTTATTCATTATTGAAAATTCAAAATATCAATATAACTGCATTGCCCTGCAAATTAAGGGATTTACTATATTTCTACCAATTTTGACAAAATTCTGTATACAAATAAACATATTTAAATGTAAAATCACTTAAATGAACAAAGCCATTTTTAGATACTTTTCGCTAAAAACAGGATGTTAGGTAATTGTTTCTTTACAATCAATAACGTTTCCAAATACCTCATGTATTTTGCATCAATACATGCATTTGGTGTCATGTGGTGGGAATTATTTGAACCTTTGCCGCAATCAGTATTGCAATTCATGATAATATTACTCCAGTATGTTTCAAAAGACCTACTTTTATATCGCTGTACATTCGATTACTGAATCGGCTGCCACATTATTCTATTGAGCAGAATACGTTATTTCACGTTGATCTTTCTTTCTGGAGATGCGACCGGCAGAATTAACACCAATGTTAAGGCCGATGGAAAACTGTTTCCTTGATCCGATCTGGCGATTGGCTCATTTCCTCTTTCAACAGAAAGTTTGTTTTAATGGAAATATATAGGAGAAATAAGAACAAGAACAACCAAACAATAATGGAATCAATATGTAATTGGTCGATATTACGTTAGAACAGGTTATTAATTCCAACCCTGATCAACCTTTATATATAACTGTCCATGTTTGCAATGAACACATAGAGAAGTTATAAATATAAATCAATTTTGGAGACGAACAAACGACAACAAATATAAACATTAAGAACAGCACAAACAAAAACAATAAGAGTAGTAACATCAACAGCACCAACAACATCAACAGCGATAACAGTAGAAAAACAACCACAACAACTACAATAAAAAAACAGTAAAAACACGACAAGCTGCAGTGATGACAGGGGCAAAAGCAGCAACAACAGTAACAACAGAAGCAACAGTAAATCAATGAAAACGTCAACAACAAAAATGACAATGACAATAACTACAACAATAGCGCTAACAACGTTAACAATGACAACAGTTGTAGTAACATCATCAATAGCAACACCAGGCGCACTACCAACAATAGCAACGACTGGAGCACACCAACAAGAGCAACAGCAGTGGCATTACCAACAATACCAACAACAGGGGTACTACGAATAATAGAAACAACAAGGGCATTACCAACAATAGCAACAACAATAGTAACAACCACACCAACAACGACAACAGCAAACACAACCTCAACAATACTGGCAAAAATAACAACAGCAATAGGAAGAACAACAGCAGTTACAAAAAAAAACATTGATAGCCTCAATAGTAGTAACAATAAAAACAGTAAGAACATAAACAACAGCAGTAACAACAACAACAATATCAACAATTATTTAAAAAAATAATAAAAGTGACAACAGCGACGACGACAAAGAAGAAACGATGACGAGAAAAAATTAAACAAACCAGTAATATATCGGATCAACATAGATTTCAAAATTACAAGACAAAAACAAAATAGACAACAAGAAGACACACACAAAAAGGAAACAAGATGGCGAAGAAACAGAAAACAACGGAATGACAAAAAAAAACGAAGAAAATTCTATAAAATACAAGAAAATACGCAAAAAAGAAATATTTATTGGAGAAAAGAGAACGAAAAATGAGTTCTTATATAAATAAAATGATGATGTTATGGCGTCAGGTTGTTTGTAAAACTAGTGGTCAGCTTGTGAATCCGTCATCTGTCCCTAGAGTGAAGAATATCCATACTGGACAAGTTACAAGGAGAGAAAAACTTACATAACAACCGAGTAATTTACAACAATATTGACTTTACAACCATTTCATCTTCACGCTATTATTTCTTCCATTTTGTTTAAATTTAATGTTAACTTATTTATTTTATTTATGTTTCTTAGTCTGCATTTTTTGTTCTATTATTGACGTGAAATCAATGCTCCTTGTCCTTTTATTTTATTTTTCTGTTCGTTATGTGTAGTTTTGTAGTCATGTAGTTTATATATCATGTCTTCTCTTAAGTTAATGCTAATGACTGACGTCGTCCCTGTATAAATATGAAATGGCCGACACTCTCCCTCACACGCATACACACGCACACACACTCTATCTCTCTCTCTCTCTTTCTCTCTCTCTCTATCTATCTATCTCGCTATCTAGCTATCTATCTCTATCTCTCTCTCTCTAGCCCTTCTCTCTTTCCCTCTCTCTCTCTCTCGACTTGTTGGACATAGACATATGTCTTCAGACAACTAAATCGTCTTTACAATAAATCGAATTTACGATATACACGCCACGCATATGTATCAATTTAAGACAAACACACACACATACACAGACATATATATATAATATATATATTTATTTATTTATATTATATAAACATACACACACAGACACACACATATATATATACAGTATATATATATATATATATATATATATATATATATATATATATATATATATGTGTGTGTGTGTGTGTGTGTGTGTGTAAGATATTCTTGTTCGTAGGAACAAGGGTATTCTCAAACTAAATAAATAATATATCTGTATGACGTAAATGTATTTATGTGGTTACATGCTTAAATAAGTACTTGTTTATTCATTTAGTCGTCGTTGGTGCTCACATGCTGGATTTGTCATATATATGTCTAGCGATATTTTGTGTGTCTTTCCACGTACATTTGCATGTCGTCTCTATGTTAATACTGTATCTGTGAGTACCTGTGTGGTGGGGGTGTAGTTTTGCCAATAATTCGGTACTACTGTCATAATACGATTTTCTTTCGTCCTTGTATGTTATTGTTCACACATTATGCGATAAGCCCCATGCTATGTGTTTATTATAGACATATAATTATTTGTATTTTGTAACATTATCATCATGTATTTATATTACCTAGCTAATAGCAAGGAAACTTCATGATTTAATTAGAAACCGCAACCAAGTATTATAAATATCATTATTACACTTCACTTGCTAGGAGTTCCGACCGTTTGGTAATATCAGCACTAGCAACACAAATGCTTCGATTTGACGCGTTCTACCCAACTCGGTACGCGAATGAAGTCTGACATAGATCGATTTATCTGTATATATAAAACTGAGGTTGTCTGTCTACTAAAACCGTCGGCACACATCTCCTCTTAAACCGTACGTTCAAATTTCGGTGAAATTGCTACACTTATAGATGAAAGTCCGGCGGAGACATCGGTCAAAAAACATTTCAAATTTGCCCACGCCATGTGCAAAAATCGAATTTGTAATGTATTGATTTTTCAGTTCAAATGTATAAATAGAGATGAGAGACGAGTTATTTCCCTTTTATGGCGTCATTTGCTTATCTATTTATGTTACGTATAAACGACGCGTGCAAAAGTACAAAAATACACGAACAACTTTCGGTCCATCAAAATTTTAACCTGCAAAATTCATGAGTTCGAAATTTCGACATTAAACTCTCTTTGTGCTTCATTTCCATTAAAAAGTCTTTTAAAACAATATTTTACTTGAAAACAAGCCTATTTGAATACACCGTAAAACAAGCAAATATTTTGTCAAAAAAGCATTGATCTCAAATAAAGCCTTATGAGATTTTCATTTAGAAGCAATGATTTTAAACAAGACAGATAACGCATTTTTTTTTTTTTTTTCATGTCCATCCAATTTCTTTGTTTCAAAATAACTGATAGTTTGGTTACGCTGATTTTTTTCTCTGAGACAAGTGTTTCAGTGTTTACATTTTCGATTTTTGTTAATAGATTACCAGTGCAGTTTTTATCCCCAGCATCCTCTTTTGTTTTAACATTCAGGTTATGGTTATGTGTTCCTAACTTCATAAGGCATAATGTTGGTTGAGGGAATATTACTAAAAAGGACCACATGAAAGTCTACACTGTAGACTCTACAGTTTTTAAGCCAAGAAAGGAACTTAACATAGTAACTTTAACACAGCTACTGAGCAGACCCGAGCAACGCCGGGGTTTACTGCTAGTACGTTATAAATATGTTTTGCAATATTTGTTCCAAGTTCACATCCGCTATGGTGAACTTTGCTGGCGTTAATTTAATATACGTTCCCCACTCCATTAAAATTACTGGCATTGTGTCTAAAATAGAATTCATGGATTGTGACATTACCCCATGTAAATCTGTCGACCTCGTTTAACATAATTTTATGATGGTATATTTTTAGGAGTGTTTGGTATATTAACCTCATTTCAATGTTTTAATAGAATTTAGATTACTTTGGCTCCTCTGATCCTTATATTGTAATGGTGACAAATCGATTAGCCACGAGGAAAATAACTCATTTGACCGTAAATGATAAAGACCAAGAGAAAGAAGAAAGGAAAGTGGTGGAAAAAAGCAAAACAAATACATATATATATATATAACGAAGGAAATGTGGTAAGGAACCAGGTGGACCATAACGCACCAAAGTACTCAATACTTGAGGTAGTAGAGTGGGTAATTGTCCAGAATTAGCCGTCGAAACGGCTTGAGCTCAGCTGTCGGGGTCTTACTGGTTCCTATATATATATATATATATATATATTGAGAGATTTGAGAGAAACGGGGAGGGAGAGAGATGGGGGAGGGAGAGAGAGAGAGAGAGGGTGAGTCAGAGGAGCTAGCCGAAATTTAGATGAACCTACCATAATTTCCCCACTTAATTAATGCTTGAAAGTTACATATAATTGAGTGCTTAGCTGCACATTCCGATTGTGTTCGTTAGCTTAGCTGCAGCCACAGCTTCGATTATGCTGAACTTCCATTTGTATATATATATATATATATATAAATCACGCGGTGGTCACGATGACTATGAGTTTTGCATCTAGAAAGTTCTTCTCCGATGAACAACTCCGGGCAGGTTATTTTTATGAAAGCCCAGCATCTGCCCATGCGTTCTAGTTACCCGTCTCCATTCCACCAATGTTGTCCAATGAAAAGGGAAAAGTAGATACAGCTTGGTACCAGTAACGTCGCAACTCGTTTTTTCAGCTGAGTTAATTGGAGACACGTAAAATAAAGTGTTATTGTCAAGAACGCTACAGATAGTGAATTCGTTCTGGGAAACGAATTCACAACCTCACTTTTGTAGATCCAATGCCCTAATCACTAAAACATTAGCAGAGTTAGTAACATTCAGCCTAGTGTAAGAACTATTATCTCGTTTTTTTTTTCATTCTCATTTTATCTATCTGTACACACAGGTACATACACACTTACTTACAAACACATACACGCACACCTATACATACATACATATGTCTATATATATATATATATATATATATATATATATATATATATATATATATATATATATATAAAACACGTCGTCTCTCATTTACCTTCTGATATGATGTGTTATAAAAAACATAAAGAAGAAACCGATTGAAGACAAAATGTACCTCCCTTCGGACACATTGGACTTGTTGTCTATCACATATTCTATAGACTATCAACGCGTTCCAGACAGAGCGCGAGCGAAATACAGAGAGAGAGAGTGTGTGTGTGTGTGAGAGAGAGAGAGAGAGAGAGGAGGATGGAGACGGAGAGGGTGAGAGAGAGACCGCTATCTTATGAAATTGAGAGAAATGTAATGAGAGAGACAAGGTGAGACAGAAAAAGTTGTTTAAATCTAACAGCTATATTTTTGTAAAGTTAAGAAATAGATACTGAGAACCCTCCTACTACAAGAACAGAATTTACTACTGCTACCACCACCATCCAGACCACGAACATCAACAACAATACCATCAACACCATCATCTTCATCTCAATCACAGCGGGATATTTACGAGATACGATCATATTCACCTCTTATGTGATAAAATATCAATACTTTCTATAAACATTTTCGTGCGTCTCACTATATCATGTTATTCAATACAGTAAAGCCACAGATATTCTCTATAGAATTTGGAATAAATATATATATATATATATATATATATTGGTAAACGGAAAAGAAAATGCTGACAAATTGTTCACAGTGAAAAATAGTTTAATTAGGAATAAGTGAGAATTAGTAATAGTGATGGTTAGTATTCAGTAAAACAAAAACTGAATACTAACCAATACTATTACTAATTCTCACTTATTCTTAATTAAACTATTTTTCACTGTGAACAATTTGTCAGCATTTTCTTTTCCGTTTACCAATATATCATAACTTGTGTGTTACACCTCTATTCTTTTAAATATATATATATATATATATATTTAGAAACACACAGATACATGCGGACACACACATATATACATGAATGCATCCGCACCCAACTGTGAGCAATCTTTGAGGTGTGGGGACAACTGGAAAGCTTCCATTACTCATACTTCTCGCCTTCTTCACTACCTCTTCTACGGCCTCGATATGAATACCCCCTCCGCCTCCGTGGTATTTTCTTCGTGGTTATAGGAGGCTTAGGTCTGTTTCTCGACCGTTATATCGCGTGACTATCTCCCCCTCCGCCTTTTGGGATTCTTTCTCACGTCGTGTAGACGCGTTCTTGAGACTAGTAAAATGAGGTATCCTCTTGATAAGTCGGCAGACCTCGCAAGGACTCTATATCTTTGATATATTGTTTTTGTTTATGCCACGAAACTACGTAGTCGAGGAATTTAGGAACAGTTTAGGTATGATACATTTTATTACTAATTATATCTAAATGTTTCTTCTCTCTTCATAATGTATTTTTAACTCTGATACTGGTTCAGTCTGGTTCAAACTGAATTGGTCTGTCCCAGTCATTCATTGAGCAACATCGGTGAAGTTGGCACCCTTAACTCACAGTTGGGTGCGGATGCATTCATGTATATATGTGTGTGTCCGCATGTATCTGTGTGTTTCTAAATATATTAATAACTCCCTCTGGTCGAGCAATCTTTGAGGTGTGGGGACAACTGGAAAGCTTCCATTGCTCATACTTCTCGCCTTCTTCACTACCTCTTCTACGGCCTCGATATGAATACCCCCTCCGCCTCCGTGGTATTTTCTTCGTGGTTATAGGAGGCTTAGCTCTGTTTCTCGACCGTTATACCGCGTGACTATCTCCCCCTCCGCCTTTTGGGATTCTTTCTCACGTCGTGTAGACGCGTTCTTGAGACTAGTAAAATGAGGTATCCTCTTGATAAGTCGGCAGACCTCGCAAGGACTCTATATCTTTGATATATTGTTTTTGTTTATGCCACGAAACTACGTAGTCGAGGAATTTAGGAACAGTTTAGGTATGATACATTTTATTACTAATTATATCTAAATGTTTCTTCTCTCTTCATAATGTATTTTTAACTCTGATACTGGTTCAGTCTGGTTCAAACTGAATTGGTCTGTCCCAGTCATTCATTGAGCAACATCGGTGAAGTTGGCACCCTTAACTCACAGTTGGGTGCGGATGCATTCATGTATATATGTGTGTGTCCGCATGTATCTGTGTGTTTCTAAATATATTAATAACTCCCTCTGGTCGAGCAATCTTTGAGGTGTGGGGACAACTGGAAAGCTTCCATTACTCATACTTCTCGCCTTCTTCACTACCTCTTCTACGGCCTCGATATGAATACCCCCTCCGCCTCCGTGGTATTTTCTTCGTGGTTATAGGAGGCTTAGCTCTGTTTCTCGACCGTTATATCGCGTGACTATCTCCCCCTCCGCCTTTTGGGATTCTTTCTCACGTCGTGTAGACGCGTTCTTGAGACTAGTAAAATGAGGTATCCTCTTGATAAGTCGGCAGACCTCGCAAGGACTCTATATCTTTGATATATTGTTTTTGTT
Organism: Eledone cirrhosa; assembly: GCA_964016885.1. Taxonomy (NCBI): domain Eukaryota; kingdom Metazoa; phylum Mollusca; class Cephalopoda; order Octopoda; family Eledonidae; genus Eledone; species Eledone cirrhosa. Next base: position 328,103,081 of record OZ024741.1, read on the forward strand.
TATGCCACGAAACTACGTAGTCGAGGAATTTAGGAACAGTTTAGGTATGATACATTTTATTACTAATTATATCTAAATGTTTCTTCTCTCTTCATAATGTATATATATATATATATATATGTGTGAGTGTGTGTGTGTGTGTGTGTATGTGTGTGTGTGTGTGTGTACTTACATTACGTAACCTCTGATGACTTTATTCAAATTTGACCGACACCAACCAAAATCTGAGAGAGAACCAAAGTAGAAAAAAACCGAAATTACATAATAACAGTCTTCCAAGTCAATATGTAAATTTGCAGTAAAGTCACTATATTTTGTTTTTCTTTTTCATTTTCAGTCGAAGATTATATATATATATATATATATATATATATATATATATATATATATATATATATATATATATATATAATAGTAATAATAATACATTTGAAGGCTGGCTGAAATCCAAAGAGGGCTCGATAAGGATAAATATATATCAAATATATCAGAACCGTAGAGCAAATATTTATTAAAATAACAGATTAAAGTTTAAGCAAAGAATCGCTGCTTTCACCCCTCACGGGATCTTCTGAAACTAACAAAGTCAATCTGTAAATGCAGAAGTGGATAATTTAAAAAACGTTGCAACCGGAGGAAGACAGGAAGACGATACTTCGGTTCGTGGAAACGTTCGCTGGCAAAGAACGGGAAAAAACGAATATAATACGTCATTAATAGGAGCGGGGAAAAACAATTACGCGCAAAGACAGAACCACGTTTATGGTATAAATGAGGTCGTAGACTAATGTTCTCTTAGGTGGTTCATAGAGACGTTCTCTAGCAATGAACGAAAAAAACGAAGATAATACGTCATATGTGGAGCGTGGAGAACAATAGCACGCAAAGACAAAACCACGTAAATGGTATAGCAGAAGTCGTAGACTAAAATTCTAACTAGGAGACCGAATGAATCTCCGCTACAGAGTTAAGAACAAAGTATATATATATATATATATATATATATATATATATATATATATATATATATATATATATATACAATTATATATATATATATATATATATATATATGTATATATATATATATCTATATATATATATATATAATTATATATATATATATATATGTATATATATATATATGTATATTGTTATATTTGGGGAGGGTCATATTTGCGTAATATTGCCAGAATTAATAACAGAACACACTCACTGTTTGGTTGGTTTTCGCTTCTCGCTGTCTTTTATATCTGCGATCTAACTTACTCGGTCCTCAATGTTGCCATTGACTGACCGGCGGTCAAAAATAATACAGATACAATATAGACACAAACACATATATATAGTTTACATAATTTACATAAATCTTTCGTTGCACATCTGCAACATCGTCAGTGGTGTTATATTCATTGTTCCTCCTGTTGTGTTGTATGTCTACGCCATTTTTTTTTTTTGTCTATATATTTATTTATTTATTTGCTTGTTTGTTTATCTTATTTTATTTTGTCTTCTTTGCGCATGCGTTTGCGTGTGTGTATATGTTATGTGTGATGTGTGACTAGTGTGTATAGTGTTGTGTCTGCTGGGTGACTAGTGTGTGTTTATATGCTTGTTGTTATTGTGCTTGTGTATGTATTTATTTATCTTATTTAATTTAATTTTATTTACTTATTTATACTTCTCTTAGGTCAGTGTTGTTTGTTTGGGTGTTGTTGTTGTTCCACTCATTCTTTCTGTTTAGCTTTGGTCTTCTAATTTCTATTTCACTGGCCTCTCTGATTTGCCTATCTGCTGGGTCATTCCTATGTTTAGATATTATTCTAATTTCTATGTTGTCTATGTTACCGTCATGTTGTTGTCTAGCATGTTCGTATAGTACTGACCCGTTTTTTCGTCCTTTTAGTTCCCCCCAGTGTTGGTCTATCCTTTCACCTATGCTACGAGCTGTCTCACCTATGTATGTTGTTGTCATGTTTCTGCAAGCACCCTCTGTACATCTTATGCTATAGACTACGTTTCTAGAAACGTAGTCTATAGCATAAATTTTCGTTCAAACCTTCGTAGATTTTGTAAACAAACTATGAGGTCATATGTCTTTGTACGTTTATAAACCTTTCTAGCAATTTCCTTTATTTACTTGTTGATAATAATTAAATAGTATACCCCACATATAGAAATTTTTAATAGTAATTTTTAATTTTTACATAGATAGACTATTCTTATTTTTATTTTTTATTCTATTCTATCTTACTTTATTTTATTTTATTTTATTTTAAAAAGCTTTTTTTATAATTATTATAATTATTTTTAATTTAATTTAATTTAATTTAATTTTATTTTATTAATACATTTTTACACTTCTTAATCCAATTTTTTGTATTCAAACTCAATATAAAATAATGTACCCAGTTTCTATATTCTAGACCGCTAATATTTGTAATATTAGCATATACACCTCATTGATTTATTTATTTATTTTTTTAGCCGTTATTTACAACTTTTTTTTTTGACAGCGTTCCCGATCAAAAGTCTCTCTCTCTCTCTCTCTCTTGCTCTTTCTCTCTCCTCCTTCTTTCTTTCTGTTTTCCTCTCTTCTATTTATTTTTCCTTTTTCTTTCTTCTTTCCTTTTCTTCATTTTTCCTATTTTTTTCTCTTAATCTTATATTTTTTGTCATATGTAGACTGGACATTTTCTTGTTCACAAGTCTTTTTAGGCCTTATATTATGTTACCTTATTTTATCTGATGAGAACACGATTTTTATCCCAGGATGATGTTGATTTCGAAATGCACATAATAAAATATAGGGAACGTTTTTAACCATCTTTTAATTTCTTCTTTATATATATATATATATAACGGTAACAATACGAACAACAACAACAACAATAACCACAGTGGTAATAATGGAAATAGTACATGTAGCAACATCAACAAAAACAAGAAACATAATAATAGTAACAACCACAATGGTAGAAATAGCAGTAACAACAACAATAACGGTGAAGTAAACAACAATACATCTAGCAATCATAACAATAATAATATTAATGCTAAGGATAGAAACAACAACAACCACCATGATAACAATAATAGCAACACACACAACTATGACGATAGAAATAACGACAACCCCTTAGAGAAACTATTTTTCAACCCAGCTGACAAAACATATAAGATGGGTAATATCTATCCTACGAGGTTACCCTTTAATAAAAGAGTTTGCATACCACAACAAATAGATGACGAGACGGAGGCACAGTTCACCATAGCTAGAAATAAGATTAGACAAGTAGTAGACAGGTACACTATGAGACAGAGCAGACCAGAGGCCCAACAACTTGGGATAAAACCTGTAGAAGGCTTGGTTAGCCTCAAGCAGCGCACAAGGGATGGTGAGGTAGTGTGTCTACCCACAGATAAGTCTGGTAGGATGTCAATAGATAGCATGCCGAACTACATCGAGGCAATGCAACCCCACATCACCAACACGAGCGAAGTTGCACAACTAACACACGATGGGAGAGAAAAAATCCTCAACGCTCACATGATGATGTGGACTGACATCCTAAAGCCAAGCAGACGCACTGCCAACAACTTCCAGGCGTCTAACAATGGCATACCACCCTTGTATGGGCTCCGCAAAGACCACAAGACAGTCGACGACCCGACAATAGGACCACCAACAAGACCTGTATGCGGAGCTAATATAGCTAGCAACTACAGGATCTCCTACTTCCTCTCAATGGTTATACGCCCCATAATCAAGATGTCCCCAGATGTATGTGAAAGTACAGAGGACCTCCTCAGCAGAATCAGTGAGTGCAACAAAAACAGGAGCCTATCCAACTGCATAATAGGCAGCATGGATGTGGTGTCACTGTACCCATCCATTAACATTGATTTTGCTGTGAAAAGATGTGTGGAGATGATCATTGAGAGTGAGGTGGAGTTCTGCGACGTCGACACAGACGAACTGGGCCTCCTACTTAGACTTACCTACGACACTGACTACCTAGACAGCCATGACCTTAGATGTTTCTGCCCTAGTAGACCTATAAGAGGTAGACCCCCCACCATAACCTCAATGGCTAAAAAGACTCCCATAGGAAGGTGGATTGGGTGGACCAAAGCTATACGGACCCCCCAAAACACTGATCAGGTAAGAAAAATGGTCGCACATGCAATAGGGGCTAGTATCAAAACTACCCTAAAGGGCCACATATTTAAGTTCAATGAGAAAATCTACACCCAAAATGAGGGAGCAGCCATCGGCGTCAGCATAGCTGGCGATGTTGCCAACCTTTTCATGGTATGGTGGGAAAGGAGACTTAAAGATCTCCTTAATGAAAGCTCCATAGACCTCATCATGTACTCTCGTTATGTAGACGATATCAATATAGTTATAAGAACACCCCCACTAGAGAGCACTAACAAGTTTGATTTAGAACGTAGCACGATGGAAAGCATCCAGCAGATAGCTAATTCCATACACCAGAGTATAACTGTAACTATAGACTTCCCTTCCAAACACCCTAACAATAGACTACCTGTATTAGACACAGAACTCTGGATTAACACTATAGACGAGAGAGCCCAAATTCTCCACTCACACTATGCTAAACCCATGGCCTCCAAATACCTGATACTCAAAAACTCAGCAATGTCCAGTAGTGCTAAGTTTAATATTCTGATCGCAGATTTGGTACGAGTGATGAAGAATGTGTCCAGCATGTGCGACCCAACAGAAATGGAAGGACACATCCAACACTTCATCAACCGCATGCAGTTCTCTGGCTACAACCAAAGAGACAGAGTCAGAGTATACGAAGGAGCCATGGAAAAGTATAAGACCCTCATAGAACTGGACATGAAAGGAATTTGCCCACTATACAGGAGCAAATCATGGAATAGCTTAGATAGGGCTAGACATAAGATAGGGAAGGCCACATCATGGTACGACAACCAGAGATATCAGAGTGTCATGTTTGTGGACGCCACCCCTGGAGGGAAATTAGCTAACCAGTGTAGAAAGGCCCTGAGAAAGACCCACTTAAAAATAAAGGTGGTAGAAAAGCCAGGAACCACCATAAAATCCCTGATCAGCAAAACCTACCCTTTTAAGAAAACCCACTGTACCAATAGGAAATGTATCATATGTAAGGTGAACCCCCGGATAAACTGTAAAACTAGAAACGTAGTCTATAGCATAAGATGTACAGAGGGTACTTGCAGAAACACGACAACAACATACATAGGTGAGACAGCTCGTAGCATAGGTGAAAGGATAGACCAACACTGGGGGGAACTAAAAGGACGAAAAAACGGGTCAGTACTATACGAACATGCTAGACAACATCATGACGGTAACATAGACAACATAGAAATTAGAATAATATCTAAACATAGGAATGACCCAGCAGATAGGCAAATCAGAGAGGCCAGTGAAATAGAAATTAGAAGACCAAAGCTAAACAGAAAGAATGAGTGGAACAACAACAACACCCAAACAAACAACACTGACCTAAGAGAAGTATAAATAAATAAGTAAATTAAATTAAATAAAATAAGATAAATAAATACATACACAAGCACATAAACACACACTAGTCACCCAGCAGACAACACTATACACACTAGTCACACATCACACATCACACATAACACTATACACACACGCAAACGCATGCGCAAAGAAGACAAAATAAAATAAGATAAACAAACAAGCAAATAAATAAATAAATATATAGACAGACTGAACAAAAAAAAAAAAAAAATGGCGTAGACATACAACACAACAGGAGGAACAATGAATATAACACCACTGACGATGTTGCAGATGTGCAACGAAAGATTTATGTAAACTATATATATATGTGTTTGTCTATATTGTATCTGTATTATTTTTGACCGCCGGTCAGTCAATGGCAACATTGAGGACCGAGTAAGTTAGATCGCAGATATATATATATAAAAGACAGCGAGAAGCGAAAACCAACCAAACAGTGAGTGTGTTCTGTTATTAATTCTGGCAATATTACGCAAATATGACCCTCCCCAAATATAACAATATCTGTTTCGACACACGATTTCATATAAAAAACCTCGCAAAACTATATATATATATATATATATATATATGAAATGAAATAAAGAATATGGGCGATGACAGCGAAATGAACGAACACAGACAGTCCCACCTGATCAGTTGAGCGCTGATTTACGATCGATTAAACAGGCTCAAAATGTGTGTGTGAGTGTACATTTGCGTGCATGTTTATATATATATATATATATATATATATTTCGTTTCTGAATTTGTTTAGCAAGATTCTTTATCTGAAATCGTGTGTTGAAACCGATATTGTTATACTTTGGGAGGGTCATGTTGCCAATAAGAAACACACGCACCAGTTGCTTTCACTTCAATTTAATTTATTAAATATTTATAAATTTGTAAATTTATAAATATTTAATAAATTAAATTGAAGTGAAAGCAACTGGTGCGTGTGTTTCTTATTGGCAACATGACCCTCCCAAAGTATAACAATATATATATATATATATATATATATAAATTAAATATAGAAATTATTGTCAGCGTGAAGCCAACAGTATTTCATAATATATAAGTGACTATAACGTCAAAATGGAAAAATAGTTAACGTAAGATGTGGGAAAATAGTTCTGAGAGTGTGGTACTGGTCCTTTTAAGTGGAATTTATATATATATATATATATATATATATATATATATATATATATATATATATATATATGTATATATATATATATATATATATGTACAATACGGGCTTTATTTAAAGTACTGACAATTGTTTCGTTGATCAGGTGAGTCTAGAGTTCGCTAATCGCTTGAGGTTGCGTCATTCGATCACCAATACATTATTTACCTCTGGTCTACACAACAGAGTACATAGATTTGAAAATAATTCACTCGAGGCAAGACTTATATAGAAAAATAGCGTATAATCAAAACAATAACAGCAATAATAAAATACCGTTTAATCAAAACAATAACAACAATAATAAAATAGCGTACAATCAAAACAATAACATCAATAATAAAACATGTATGGTAAATAGGTAGAGAAGTTACAGATGTAATATGTAAAAAGTAAAATATAAGATAGGGTACATTAAAAAAATAAGAAAATGAGACAAAGGAAAATATAAAGAAAGAAATAAGTGAGAGCGTGTAAGTACATAGTAGTAGTTTTTGAGTAGGTGTACTTCTAAGTATTTGCTGGTGAGTTAGCGCTAACATGAGAAACCAGATTCGAGATGTACATAGATACGTGTAGAGGTTCCGATAAAAGAAAAGACAATAAATTAGAGATTAATTGGCGGATACATTTATGATATTTATGGGCTAGGGATGACAGGACATTAGATAAACGCTTGTTGTAAATGTTTTGCTAATTGTTGTATCTTAATGGAGTTGATGCTGTTTCAGGGAGAGAGGGTGAAAGAAATGTTCAGAGATTTATAATCCAGTGACCAGTTGGCCGTTTAATAGCTAATAGCAGTACGATTGTGTATATTCTATATGTTAAAAGGTAGGTGGTTCAGTACTAATTTTGGGATTGCATAGAAATAACGGCGAACTCGCTGCATAACTATGGAAGCATCTTGTTGAGTCAAGCAAAGCCGTACGTTAAAACTATCCACAACGCAGAGTACTCACAACCTCTAACTGGATTGCCTATAACGATAACTTGTTATCCCATATATATATTTATATATATATAACGAGGGAAATGTGGTAAGGAACCAGGTGGACCATAACGCACCAAAGTACTCAATACTTAGGGTAGTAGAGTGGGTAATAGGAACGAGTAGGAGCCCGACGGCTGAGCTCAAGCCGTTTCGACGTCTAATTCTGGACTCAGAATTAGCCGTCGAAACGGCTTGAGCTCAGCCGTCGGATGAGATGTAGAAAAAGCGGTGTTGAGTTAGAACGTCTGAGAGCGACAACCTTCAGTATGATTGGCAGAATCATTATGCAGGAGCTCCTCTCACAGTATTGAGACGGTGATATGTGTGAACGTAAGATGGGATAGCAGAACTTATTCATTTGTCTTCCCAATCAGTGTAGAATGTGCGTAGCCAGGTGCCGAGAGTGCTCGAGTCACTAACCTAAGGGGATAGATTCGTTCTGTGTTCTTGAGCATGATATTTCATTTTATATTGATGTTCACGATACGACCTGAGGCCCAGAGAAACCTACTAAAAGAGGCAAGCAATTATGATTTCAGGTAGAATTTGCATAAGCAGCAGCTGTAAATTCCATTTTCATTTTAATCACGGTTAACCTGTGTCTAAATCATAAAAAAAACAATAATTATTGTATATTAAGAACTTAAATGTTTTTCGTTTGCTTTGATGTGTTTTGTCTTGTTTTTTTTATTGTTTTTTTTTTCGTAGTATGAACTATATATAAACTTTATATAAACTTTATATCAATTTTAAGAACACTCTGTTTTATTCTTGGTCTCGCACCGGATATTAAACTTTCGGATTAAAATTTTCAAATAATTGTATATTTTTATATATTTTAACAATCATAATTAATTCTTAATCAGACGATGTAATGAGTTTTTTTCCCCTGATTAATTACTACGCTATTGATGAGACAATTAAAGTGCTATTTGTTAAAAAAATCAAAGAAATCGCTAGCTGAGCAAGATCAAAACCAGCGTGAAATAATCATCTTGTCTAACATTAAAAAGTAAGTAATATTACCATAATAAATTAATTAAAACTCATTACAAAGCTATATGTGAAAAAACATTACCATGTTTTAGTTTCGTCATTATTTTTTTTATGTTTGATATTTGAATTCATAATTGTTTGCTTTTAGTGAGTCAATCTACATGAATGACATGTAATCTGCAACAGAATTAACTGTTGTGGATTCACAGCTTAAGGCATATTAATATCTTTCATAACGTTAAGTAGATTTAGCGCAGAGTAACCACCACATAACTCACGCTGCATTTACGCTACTAATGATTTTTTGAAATGTATATGAGCGTCGTAAAAATCTGCATCAATCACTTCAATAAAGTTATGTTGCAGTAATGATATTCGCAAGATAAAGAAGATATATATGTAAACATATGCACCAGCCAACATTATGGATGTTATCTAACCATCTTGCTCGATATCTTACCCAGGGTCTCCTACCGGCTGGTTTTACCCGTATAATGTCCAGTGATCTTGATAAGATATA
>OZ024741.1:328117339-328144839 GCA_964016885.1 Eledone cirrhosa
TCGGTGTGTGTGCGCGTGTGGATGGGGAGGGGTCAGAAGGATGGGGCAGGCGGGGAGAGGATTCAGGAGGCTGAGTGTGTATATATGTGGATTTTCGTACGTGTGTGTTGGTGTTTATACGTTTTGTGGATGTAGGTGGCGTGGTTCGAAAAAGAATTGTGAGTGTATGTCCGTGGGTAAGTTCCTAAGGTAGTTCCGTAGATGGTGGGAAGAGCCGCCGGATATTTTCCATGTTATGGAGTGGATAGTGGGAACGATGGTTGTTAGTATACTGGTGTTAGTATACTGGTGGTAGGGAAAGGGTTGAATTCGGGTGTGTTAGTGGGGGTCAGTGGTGGTAGGGTGTGTAGATTAGGTGGTTTAAGTGGGTGTGGGTGGGTGTGTCTGTTCGTGTGTGTTGGGTCGGGGGGAAGTTAGTGGTATTAGTTGTGGGGTGGCTGGAGTGGATGTGTGGGTGAGGGTTAGTGGTGGTAGTAGGATGTGTGGATAGTTTGAGTGCGTGTATATATTTACAGGTGGGTATGTGCGTGATAGGGGTGGGGATGTCAGTATTGTTAGTTGAGGGCGGGTGGTCAGTGGTGGGGTGCGGAGTTAATATTGTCAGTTGTGGGGTGGGCCAAGGGGGTGGGCGGTGAAAAGGAGGAGTGTGTTAGTGATGTTAGTAGGGGATGTGTGTGGGGGGACAGAGTGGTCGAAGGCTAAAGGAATAGGGGTGGAGAGTTCAGGCCGGAGTGAGTGTGGGTCTGTAGTGTAAAGATGGTGCGTTGTTCGACCCTGAGGCGGCTGGCGGGTGTTCCGTGGCATTGGAGTAGGCCACAGACTATGAGGAGGTGCGCTGTATGTCCAGAGGAACAAAAGTGGCGGGCGATGGGGAAACTTCCGCCGAAACGAATAACCCGGAGGTGTTCGGTGAAACGGTCCGCCTGGCGACGTCCAGTCTGTCCGGCGTAGATTGCGCAGCGAAGTCCATAGACTAGGCTGGAGGAGGTGCAGCGGAAGGCGTGCCGGACAGAGAGAGAGTGGCCGTTGGGACCCTGGAAGGTGGTGGGGTTGGTGATGCGGGGGCAGCTGTTGCAACGAGGCCTGGAACAGGGAAGGGAACCGGGGGGCAAGAGCTTGGGTTGGGGGTAGGGGCTGCGGACGAGGGGGTGCGGATATTGCGTGCACGTTTGAACGAGGGGAGTGGTGGGGATGGGAAGATGGGGGAGGTGTAGGGTTCGGACTGGAGGCGTCGGAAGAGGCGGAGGATGGTGCGGTGGGGGTAGGGTGGATGGGTGGTAGGTGATGGGGAAGGGGAGAAGGGGGGGGGGGGGGGGGGGGCAGCACAGGCGCGAGTGAGGGCAGTGTGGACTTGGGGTAACCTCTGTGGATGAAATGGCTGACTAGGGAAAGGGCCTGGGACTCAAAGTCAGCATCGCGGCTGCAGAGGCGGGGGATCCTGAGGAGTTGGGAGTAGGGAATAGAGTGTTTAGTGTGTGTAGGGTGGGAGGAGGTGGAGTGGAGGTAGGAGTGGGAGTCGATAGGTTTGAAGAAGGCAGAGGTGACGAGGGAGTGGTGGGAGGGTCGATGGCGACAGAGATGTCTAAGAAGTGGACGTGGGTGGTGGAGATAGAGGTGGTGGAGTGGAAGGGAGGGGTGGAAAGAGCAGAAGAAGGAGAGAAAGGAGTTGAGCTGTTCTCGGGTGAGGGTCGTGGCTCCGATACAGTCGTCGATGTAACGACCGTACAGTTCGAGCGTCGGGCCGGTGTAGTGCGCAAAGATTTGGGCCTCAACATGGCCAACGAAAAGTTTGGCATAGTTTGGGCCCATTCTTGTGCCTATGTCTTCACCCCGTGACCTGTTGGTAAAACTCACCCGAGAAGGAGAAGCAGTTGAGAGTAAGGACCAGCTCGGCGAGGCGAAGGAGGGTGGGGTGGAGGGTACGGGCGAGGGGCGAAGGTCGAGGTAGTGCTTCACGGCACGTAGGCCGTCGGCATGGCGGATGACAGTATAAAGCGACTTGATATCTAGGGTGAAGAGGAGGGGCTGTGGGCCGGGTGGGAAAGTGAAGGAGTCGAATAGGCGAAGGGCGTGGTTGGGGAGGAAGTAGATAGTAGGGGTGCGGGGTGTGTGGCGGACGATGAGGTGGGAAGTGGAGCGAGGGAGGAGGGAGGAGGAGACAAGGTGTTGGATGGTGGAAGAAACTTGTTGTTGGTAAAGGGGTGTGGGGTCGGAGGGTAGAGGGTGGTAGAAGAGTGGGTTACAGAGCTGCCTGAGGGTTTCGGCCGTGTAGAGGTCAGCGCGCCACACCACTACGGCGCCTCCCTTGTCCGCCGGTTTGATGACGATGTCATCTCGGCTACGGAGGGAACGGAGAGCGAGGAGTTCGCCTATATTTATATATATATATATATATATATATATATATCAGGCTTCAGGGCACTCTCTTCTCGCTTTATTTCAATATTAGCAGTTGTTAGATACATACATCTATTGAGCAAGTCTTTCTGCCTGAGACAGATAAGATCATGAGAGATGGGAAGCAACTCCGTGAGAGATACTCCCTGTGTGATACTCAAAAACTCAACCCCCAGGAAATTGCCCAGCTATACCGCAGCGAATCCATGGATAAAAAACTGCATGCAAATCTTCAAAAAATCATGCAAGGATATGTTGCCACGAAGTTCCAGAGGAGAGTAATATAGATAAGCAAAGTAGTCTATCTTGGACAAACAACCACTATATTGGCTCCCACTTTGAAGGATATTCTTTTGTAATCTAAGAAAATGAAATTAACACAAAATACCTGATTCACAAAAGAGATAAGGATGCAGGCAAAACACCTAGATGTGACAACAAATGCAGATTCTGCAGAATTAACATCGAAGATGTCACCCATGTCATAATCAGCTGTCCAAAGATATCATCACGGTACCATTTACCTATGAGGCATGATTTAGTGGCCAAAACACTGTACAATGCAATCCGTAGAAAAGATAGCCCCGATAATAAACACATTAAAAGATAGTGCAATGTGGAAGACATACATATACATAATATGAAAGAGTACTGGTGAAATTTTCAAATAAAACCCCAATAAAATACAGGTATGACCGACCAGATATAATGATATTGGAGGGGGAAAACAAGGCATATAATATTAGAAATCAGCGAAAGGGAGAATATCTATGCAGAACTAATGAGAAATATGCCTTCAGACTATACCTTCAGATTTATACCTGTGTTATTGGGTACTGGGATCTGTTAGTAACCGCGTCAGTGGAAATCTTGAGAGGCTGGACTTCACAGAAACAGAAAGAACACGACTAGTTAGGAAATTACAAGTACAACCCATTAATGGAACAGTAAAATTTTGTAAATCATTCCAAAAATTCTGCATCTAATAACTGCATGTACATATGTACAGATACAAAAATTATGTACATGCACATATATAACTCAAAACATCCACATCCAAATATACAATAACATCCATACCTGCACACAAATGCATGCAATCATGCATATATGTCAACCTACTTGCTGTTCTGTAAATTCCAATGGGAGAATCTGTTTATATTAGAAACCGACTCACACTCTATTTGCAAAAAAATTGTGAAATTATAAAACCAGAACATACGTACATACATACATACATACATACATACATACATTGTAAAACACCTATTTATATGAACGATACATACACTTATGATATATGAACGATACATACACTTTAACATATAAATGCAACGTTGTTATATAACATTTATAAAAGAATATACAAGTAACGTTTTCGATTCAGAAACAAAAACATAGGTGTTTGAACTGTGAATATGTTGTGAATAAGTTGTAGAACACCTATTTATGTGAATGATACATAAACTTTAACATATAAATAGAGCGTTGTTATATTATATTACATTCATAAAGAAATATACTAAGTAACGGTTCTTTTTGTTCTCGATTCAAACGATTCAAGAACAACGTTTAAAACACAGTTGTAGAATTAAAAACTAACTGAAAAGAAATATTACCCAAGCTGTGAATAACTTTAAATTTGATTCTGACAGAACTTTGTCGAAACTTTTAAAGAAGATCATCGACTATTTTGAAAAATAAATACGAAATATTAGTGATTAGAAGAACTCATCATGCAAAAAGTACAAGTCTCCTTCGACCAAATCGCAACTACAACCGTTGTATACAGTGGAGCTACGAGCTTAACAAAGAATCATATGAAGCATACAAACAATCTGAACCCCAAAAGTTCGGTTTTATGCAAAGGCTAAAAACTTTATGGAACTCCAAACACCCAGAATTAGGCTTTTCTCCAAAGCATTTAAATGAACAGCCAAAACGTATCATTAGATGTAAATTGATACATCTAACGGAATTGAGTGATACTACAAATACAGCCCTTGTAGACAACCACCCCACCTCCACTGACAGACAAAGAGAATGGCCAGCTAAATCTAACAGTGAACAGCTCACCAACAATTTTGCTGAAATCCATCCCACTTCCACTGAAGAACAGCGAGAGAGGTCAGCTAACTCTAGTAGTAATTGTCACCACATCAACAACGGGGCTGAAATTCAGGACTCTACTGTACAAACAGAGCACCAAAAACTTGTGGACACCCTACAAGTGATATGGAACGATATGTTTCAAGAGATACACAGCCTTAATGTGATTGACAGACCATATAACACCAGAATCATTAAAGAACCCACTAAATTGGAATTGGAAGCGGTGAACGAAATAGCTGGCAATTATCTGAAGGCTATACGATCTAAAGGTGTAGAAACGACATTTGAAACGCTTAATATTTTGTTATATGTTTCAGCTGTCACATTGCTATCATATAACTCACATCTAAAACCATGCAATCAAGATACAAACAGAAAGCCAGAACCAGCGTGGATGCGAAATTGAAAAAGCAAAATTTAGTCCCTGAGACGAAGTATCTCACACATCGCAGTCGTTATGAAATGCAACATAGAGAGCAACTTCACACGACACCAGGAAGACCTAAAAAAAAAGTTAGAGAGACGATTTGGAAATACAAATTTTAAAACTTTGAACTCCAAATTACACTAGTTGAAACAACAACTCACAGCTACAACGGAAAGACTAAAATATAAGTCAACAGCACATAAACGGCAAGTGCTAAATACATTGTTTGCCAAAGATCCTAAATCAGTTTATCGCAGCTCTATCCCTGTAAATGACACCCCTTCAAAAGAACAGGTTGAGAGCTACTGGAGATCTGTATGGGAAACGGATGACGGATTCAACAGACAAACTAATTGGCTAAAACAACTGGAACTGGACTACTGCCAACATGTCCAGACAAAACAATATGACATAGACGGGTAAATACTGGAAACAGCTCTACAGAAAATGTCGAATAGGAAATCGCCAGGCCCAGACCTCATTACAGGATATTGGTTGAAGAATTTCACTTTCTATCGGCAAGATCTCATACGGCTGTTTACAGAAACTATTAAAGACACACAAGAACTGCCCAGATGGGTATCAACTGCCACTACTCTCCTCATTCCCCAAAATAGCCAAACCACCCTTGCTGAAAATTACTGCCCAATAGCCTGCCAAAACATCATGTATAAATTATATACTGGGTGCCTTAACCTGTTCTTACAGGATCACTGTGCTACCAACAACATCATAACACCTGAGCAAGCTGGTGGAAAGAGGGAGGTGTGGGGTTGCATAGATCACCTCTTAACTAATAAAATGATTCAGGAAAAAACAACAAAGAATCGCGGAAACATGACTGTGGTGTGGCTGGACTATCAAAAAGCATTTGATAGTGTACCTCATGGGTGGATTATTAAGGATTTACAGTTAGCCAAAGTCGCACAACCATTGGTAGTTGAACGCCTGACAAAGAACTGGTACACCAATTTGATCCTTAGAGATGAGAAGGAGCAAGTTAAGACTGATAAGATACATTACCAGAAGGGCATCTTTCAGGGTGATAGCTTGTCAGTGCTACTCTTCGTTCTCTCACTGAATCCACTATCTTACCTACTCAGGAAATAAGGTGGACAAAGAAGTGGGTCCAGAAGTATCTCCCATCTTTTCTTTGTTGATGACCTGAATTTGTATGGGCCAAATATTAATGACATCAAGAAACAATTGGACCTCATTACTCAATTTTCAACAGACATCAAAATGAAATTTGGTGAGTCCAAGTGTGCATATTTGGCAGTAAAACGTGGAAGAGCTGTGCCCTCCTCTAGAAATCTACAGTCAGGTGACAATTACATATATCTTGGACAGGATGAGAATGTCAGATATGATGGACCCAAAAATAAGGAGAGAACCATAACTGAATACCTCAGAAGAGTAAAGAAAATGTGGTCATCAGAACTGGCAGCGTACAACAAATAAATTGCCCACAACACTTATGCTGTGCCAATTCTAACGCCAACATTTTGCCTGCTGAACTGGTCATTGCAAGAACTAAGTGAGATGGATGTTAGAATTCGCAAACTTCTCAGTGTTACTGGGAACTTTAACATCAATGGTGATGTGGATAGGCTATACTTCCCACGCAAGGAAGGTGGCCGGGGTCTAAAATCAATATTAACAACATATGAGACCCGGATAGTAACACTGATGCAACACCTTCAACAGAGGAAAAAGGTTGGCAACCATCTTGCCCAGGTTTATGAGCATGAAAAAAAAAATCATTAGAATAGCCACTGATCTGGAGGAGAGATATGGAATAAAGCCTGATATAAATCTCTCACCCAGAGAAATCGGAAGATCCTATTCAATGTTAAAACAAGATGAAAAAATTGACCAATTTACATTAAAAGTTGTGCATGGATACTTGAGACGTAAAACACAGACCATAGAGGGTATAAACCACTCAAAAAGACTGGCATGGAGTTCGGACAAGTTTATGACATCACACTTTGAGGGATATCTCTATGGAATACAGGAACAATAACTCCCTACCAAATATCTGCTGCACAAAAGAGGAGGGCCAGCAGCTGACAATAAATGTAGGCTATGTAAAACAAAGATCGAGGATGTAAGCCACATTGTTGCCAGCTGCGAAAGAATGTCATCTCGCTACTACCTCCCCATGAGACACGATGGGATAGCTAGAACCATCTGGAACGCACTTCGGAACACAAAATTAACAACAAACGAGGAAGAATATATTGAGACAGATGGCACTAACGAATACTGGTGGAACCTGAAAATAAAAACTGCCACCAAATTAAAACACAACCGGCCTGATATTGTTGTTTGGGACCACACATTGAAAACGTGTTCTGTTGTGGAGATCAGCTGCCCACTAGATGTAAACGTTGTTAGAAAAATACAGGAGAAGGAGGACATCTACGGACCATTGATGAGGAGTTTACAAATCCAGTATCCAAGATACACCTTTAGCTTCATACCCATCATTATTGGAGCTACGGGTTATATACCAACCCGCTTGGACCAAAGTATGACTGAACTTGGATTTGCGGACAAAAAGCGCAGCTCCCTAATTCATAGTCTACAAATGGCTGCGATAGCTGGCACCTTCAAAATTTGCAAAACATTCTTGCGATTCATGGGATGACAATTTCTTTTCTTTTACAACCTTGCCACCGGGAAGGTGGCCGGTCAAAAAAAAAATACTCGAAATTAAGAGAAAGAGATATACATACAACGGTGACAAATATCTAAATAGAAGACGAGCTTATGACTATGGTCATGCTTGTATTTTCAAAAATATAGAATATAGTTTTTAATAGATTATTTTCTACTTTACTCAAATAAAATGTACAACATTTAAACTGAATATTGCTGTGTTCAGGAACATATATGTCTTCTTGTGTCTGATATAAAATTCGTTCCATAGCCTATATAAACAGATAATATAATGAAAAACAGTTCAGATCGTACTTATCGACGAAAGTTCTATCTCATGATTGAAAGTAGGAACGTGTTTACAAATATATAAGTGGAACAATGTTGAGGTTTTACGTATATATATGTTGCATATATATATATATGTGTGTGTATATATATATATATATATATATATATATATATATATATATATATATATGTTGCATATATATATATATATGTGTATATATATATATATATATATATTGTATATATATATATATATATATATATATATATATATATATATATATGCATATATATACGAGGTGGGTCAGAAAAGTTCCAGGACTGATGTCACAAAAGATTTATTTCAAACCCAAACTGCACACTAAGAGTTTTTTCCTTCAAAGTAATCCTCCTGGAGTCTAATGCACTTTTCCATCCTTTTCTGCCACGCTTGCATGCACTCCTGGATCGTCTTAGTGTGAAGTTTGGGTTTGAAGTAAATCTTTTGTGGTATCAGTCCTGGAACTTTTCTGAAACACCTCGTATATAAATATATATATGCATATATATCGATCCAATGTAAATCGGGAAACAGCTATTGTTTTGTAAAAATCATTTCTAGAATAAAATGAATATATATGTGTATATATATATATGTGTGTGTGTGTGTGTGTGTGTGTATTTCGTTTTGTGTGTATTTGTTTTTTTTGTGTGTAACACGTACCTATGTAAGTACGCATATATGAATGTTATTTCATAGTTTCCTATATTATTTGTGAACTATTGTATATGTTATTGTATAGGAAACAACAAACAATTGTAATAAAACAGTCATTTATTTGAAGTTTAGGCTTGATTTTACTTTTCTTTTGTTTCAAAAGTGTTTTTACATTTTTGATTTTGTCTTTCCTTTTCAATAAACATATCTCTGATGATGAGTGTAGGAGGTCAAAAGTCTTGGCTTGCTTGATATTTCAAATCTAAAATCAGGAGCCATTTTTATGTTATAGTTTTGTTGGATATAATAATAATAATAATAATAATAATAATAATAATAATAATAATAATAATGATAATAATAATGATAATGATAATAATAATAATAATAATAATAATAATAATAATAATAATATATGTGTGTGTGTGTGTATGTGTGTGTGTTTCGCAAGTAGCTGACGACAAATAATTGACAATGGCTGTGAAATAGTAATGATCAGTCACATTATAGCTTCGTCTCCTGACTTATATATATATATATATATATACTATATATATACTATATTCTATTCTAATATTCTTGTCTCGAACTATCTCTCCTCATCAAACGATTGTGTCGTCTGGTTATCTATCAATTTCTTCTTTTTAACACGTCTACAGACCTATTTAGAGATTATTTTTAACTTCACTGAAATAAAAATATCATCTTGCAAAGCTGAATATAGTTGTGTGCAGGATCATATATATATATATATATATATATATATATATATATACATATATTTATATACATATATATATATACATATATATATATACATATATATATATACATACATATATATATATATACATATGTATATATACATATATATATACATATATATATATATATATAATATACATACACACATATATATATATGGTATCTATTTTATTGTTTCTATATTCATCGAATTGCTAAGTTTATGCTTTTGACACATCACAGATTTAGTGTGTGTGTTTGCTTTTATGCCATTAGATGAATACGGACACGAACACAGGCATATAAATATTTAGTGACGATTATATATATATATATATGTGTGTGTTTGTATATACATAAGAGTTTTATTATGAAAGAACTGCGTAATATGATAACAGCAGATTGATAACGTGTTTCGTCTCTGTGTGGAAGCTGGTGCGGTCCATAGTTGGTTCATGGTGCTTTTTGTGTGTTGAGTCTACGGGTTAAGGCAAGTTACGGTCTAATTTACACCCCCCCCCCCCAGTATATACATATATTAGAGAGAGAGAGAGCGAGAGAGAGAGAGAGAGAGAGGGAGACCGACAAACAGGTAGAAAGATAAATAGATAGATGTTTAAATGTAAACCAAACGCTTCTAGGGTAAAACAATTTTTGTTTTCTTCTACACACGTTTCAGTAATTGTTTCTACTTTTTGGCACAAGGCCTGCAAATACCCAGTACATTACTGGTACTTTATTTTACCGACCCCGTAAGGATGAAAGGCAAAGTTAACCTCGGCGGGATTTGAACTCAGATCATAAAGGGACGTAACTATGCTAGAAAGCATGGTGTCACACCCTCTACCGATACTGCCAATTCACCACCCACGTTCAGTAATGAAGAGTAACCATATTCGATATGTTCGATTAATAAAATTAACTTCACTCATCACCTCATCAGGAATAATAAAGGTAGATGTAAGAGAGTAAAATTCTCTTAGAGTGGAGAATGAAATTAAAAATAAAAATAAAAAGCACAATATGATAAGTAATTGTTTCTGCTTTGGGCACAAGGCTAGCAATTATCACAGTGTATTACTGGTGCTTTATTTTATCGACCCCTTAAGGATGAAAGGCAAAGTTAACCTTGTCGGGATTTGAACTCACATCGTAAATATGTGAATGTTATAACCTATTATATTGTTTTCTACTTATTTTCTCGTTCTGTTGTCCACACTCAAGGACTCTCTTACGCTCACAATTGTTATTCCTGATGAGTTGAGGAGTGAAGTTAATTAATATCGAATATTGATTTTTTCTCCTCATAAAGGAAACGTCATTAGGATAAAAATATATGTTTTAAATCCATGAAAGCCTTTAGGTTACTTTAGATAAATATTAATGCTCTGTAATACTCGTCATTTTCCCATCTTCCGATTATTACCTGCAGGACCTTTGATTGGATATATTTGATCTGCCTGATTCATAATCACAGCACATCGAGCTTTCTCATTATCTTGTTTAATAAAAAAATTAGGTGGTAATATATATGTTATTCTGTCACATTTCTACACGATGTTTATGCATTCTATACAAACACTTTTTTCAAAGACTTTTCAGAGTCATATTTCGTTACTCGGGTACGACAAATTGTTACCGTTTATTGTCGAGTTTTAATTAATCAAGCCAATCCAGTTCTATTTACTCTTGTTGCTTTTGGGGATCGATGAAAAGGCGTTTAATTCCAATTATGATTATACATATATATATATATATATATATATATATATATATATATATATATATATATATATAAATATATATATACTCTATATATATAAAATAATTAAGTCAAATATGGAAAATTTGGCTTCGTTTATTATAAATCATAGATATACTGCTATATATATTTCGGTGACAGCCATCATTGGCTGTGACCTCTTCAGGCAGTCCGAATTGGTGTGGGAAAGACAGGTACACATTGTTGAAGTGTGTTTTCCTCGGTCAATACATCAATATGTCCAGCTCCTGGTTGTGTTGTTATTTCTCTGAGGAACTGGAATCATATGGGTTAGAACAAACGAATTTCGGCGTCATAGGACACGCTCGCATCCCATTGGTCAGTTGTGAGAACATTCCTCAGTCAAAAGTCTATAGAAATTTTTCTGAAATAAGACAATCTGTTGCATTTGTTTTTGTTTAAGTACAGCTGACCTCCTCCATTGTGTTGGTAGTAGTAGTGATGTTAAGGCGTCAGCTGGCAGGTCAGCTTTAGTGTGCTGGTGCTATGTGCAGAAGAATTTGTGTGTGTAGGTTAGCATCTATCCTGCGACCATTTCACGTGGTGGGGGAGCTAAACTAATAAAAAAATAAAAAAATCGTGTGTTAAAACCAATATCAAAATTTGAAAGATTTGAAAAATATTAACCTGTGTGTCAGAATCGAGAAGTGTAAATAATTACAATTCTTATACTATCATCGAGTGGTGCGTTTTAAGAGCAAATGTGATAAAAGTGGAGTCTAAAACATCAAAAACCTGAGTGTCAAAATCCGGAAATGCAAAGGACTATGGTTCCGATTTCGGCATAAAGTACATATGCGTGTATGTCAACGCAAGCACACACGCACAAACACAGGCTCAGGTGCATTCCATATGTATATATATATATATATATATATATATACACACACACATATATATATATACATACATTATATACACACACATGTATGTATGTTTTTAAACAACATTATCTATGTATGGACATATGTATAAGTATGTGTTGCTATAGGAGTCGATCGAGGCAGGAGTAGGGGTGTTGAGTGTGTAGGGGTGGTTTACATTGGGCTCGGTGTGGCGGCCCTACTGTCCCTATAGCTTGAGGGAAGTTTCCATCACAATGTGTTGTTATTATCCATATAGCTTGAGGAAGGTCTCGGCCTTGAGCTGTCTACATGTACTGAAGAAGTTGGTCCTGAGTTTTATTAGGCTGCTTCCACCGCTGAGTATCTCGAGGGTCTCGCTCAGGCATAGTTTGGAGATGCCAGATCCCCCTCTATCAGGTGGTACTTTCCTGATTTTGGACCAAACAGAGAGTACTGGGTCCTGTCCTGCTTGAGCTTCCAGAACAGTTCGGAAAGAGCCGTATTTTCGCCTTTTGTCCTCCCTATTAAAGGAATGGCAATTGTTATACCGTCCGTCTTTGAAGCTCGTTGATGTGGCTCCTATGTAAAGGTGCTCAGAGTTGGGGATTTTTATTCTACATCCGTATATTAAGTTCTTCCTTAGGGATTCATTACTAAGGGGGCATAATATGGGGGTTCTACAGTTGCAGGATGTGGTCGACCTCCGAGTGCCTAATATTGGGTTCCCGTTGCGTATTATAGGGCGGTCTTCTCATGGGCCCGGTGGGGGTTCCCTGGGTCTGTTTGGGTCTCTCGGGAAGCATTTATCTAGTGCTCTAAAGAATGACCAGGCCAGGCTGTTCTTTAGGGCCGCTGAGTAAGGGGGGGGGGGGTTGTACCACGTGATTTTTCTATGTCTAATCCTACGTGGGTGGGTTGAGCGTGCTGTGGCTGTTGGGGAGTTGTTGGGTTGCAAGTGGTTCCCGCACTGTTGCTTCACCTTTGGGCGCTATGTGTTCTGCTAGCTACCCGCCCCGTATCTGTGGGGTGGCTTTTGACCACGCAGGGAGTTCTACAATAGGATGATCCTCCATCCGTCCCGCTTCGTGTCTTGCAGTTAGGGGAGTTGGCCCCGGGGTGGTTAGTATCACAACCAACATATACTGAATATATATATATATATATATATATATATATATATATATATATATATATATATATATATATAACGAAGGAAGTGTGGTAGAGAACCTGATGGACCATAACGCACCAAAGTACTCAATACTTAGGGTAGTAGAGTGGCCGTCGAAACGGCTTGAGCTCTGGCGTCGGGGTCTTGAACATTTTACATATATATATGGTTGACTTCTCATTAATGGCATAGTTGTATCTTTAACAGCGGAATTATGTCGCGAACATACAAGCCCCACAGCCACCTTAGTCCAGCCTACCAAACCCGCAATGATTTGCATTGGCGAGCTTGTTATTCGGAAATTGTCCGCAGCAACAATAACATGTACTTCGCGGACCATCTCCGGATCAAATATTTTCTCTATTCTCTGTTTGTGTTTACCGTAATTCTTTTATTAATTAACTAAAGATGCAATCTGAACCGGATGATGTCGCCAGGATCTTACTTAACCAGCCCATTGAAATATATGTAGGGTTTTTTAGCAACAATAGAACTTGGAAGGAATATTAGTAGTATGGCTTCCTGTTATTTTAATCAAATTAATATTTAACTCCATTGCTGCACCTGCCACGGGATTCAACTGATGAGTTGCGTAACGTACAATACTTTTCTACTAATACATCATGATTAACTAAACGAAGTGACCAGTTCTATCCATTTGTGAACCAAAAAAACATAAATGATTGCATAAACACACACACATACACACACACACACATATATATATATATATTTATGACTTTTGGGAGGCTCCCATACAGCTCTGAGTTTTTCATCTTCAGTGTATACTGATTAATGTTCAGAGCCATCCTCAGCATTCTCGTGTAGCACCTATCCACCATCTGAGCGAGTTTCTTGGTCAGTGTCCAAGTCTCAGACCCGTACAGCAGTACAGACTCCATACAGCACTGGAGAGGCTGATTTTCAGGTCTTTACGAAGCTCCGACTTACACACCGATCTCAAGCTGTGGCACGCCGCCCAGGCTTTGCTCTTCCTCTCAACCACATTATCTTCCCTATTCCCAATCTTTGCTCCCAAATACAGGAAGTCCTCAACCAATTCTAGCGACATCCCGCTTACATTAGCTCAAAAGTGACACAGAGGAGACTGAGGTTAGCTGGACATGCTCACCGACATCCAGAGTTGACATTGCACTCAGTGCTCCTGTGGGAGCCATCCCCTACATGGACACACTGGAAGAGGAAGACCAAGGTTAACGTTTTTCGATGCCCTAAGGACAGACACTGGTCTGTTGGAGACGCAGGACATGGCAGCGATAATGAGGGACAGTGACCGCTGGAGAGAACTCGTCCATGGATCTCGGGAATTTTACCCGCCCTAGATATATATATATATCTGTTGTTTTTTGAGGAGAATAAGTAATTGACATAGTCACTACTTTAAAACTCATGGCGAATGCTCTACAAAATGTTTTTAATTAAACATACAGTATTTTCCCAAATATGCTATACATACATTCATGTATACATCGTTATTTCAGAGCACCAATACTAATAGATATATATAATAGTAGAATATTGGAGCGTTATATCCGTAGTAGTAGAGCACTCAGTCCATAGGACGAGTTCACCACACCGAGATCAAATATTTGGATCCTCAGCTCGGATTCAGACCGATCTGAGGATCCGAATAAGGTGAATCATTTGTTCTCGGTAGGGTGAACTAACTGTTGTGGAACTTCACTACTTCTATATATATAATATATATATATATAATATATATATATATATATATATTTATATATATATATATATATATATATATATATTTATATATATATATTATATATATATATATATATATATATATATATTTATATATATATATATATATATATTTATATATATATATTATATATATATATATATATATATATATATATATATATATATATATATATATATATATATGTATATATATATATATATGTATACATGACTTCACACACATACATACATACACACATTCTCACACACACACATACCCACACACACAAACACACACACATGAATATATATATATATATATATATATATATATATATATATATATATATATATATATATATATATAGAGAGAGAGAGAGAGAGAGAGAGAGAGAGAGAGAGAGAGAGAGAGAGAGAGAATGAGAAAGCGAGAGAGGCGTAGATTAATTACATAGTACTCAAACCCCAGTTATTTCATAACTTACATAGTTTTTTACTTTTCATCACATATTCATTATACTACTACAGTGATAAAAGGTAATAGGTAGTGGCAACATGTAGTTTTCTTCTACCGAGGTTCCTTCTGGTATAGAGTCTCCTTATTATACAACCATAGGCATTGTGTTATTCTGGTGTAGGTGAAGCCATTTTAATGATATCCCCAGCATGGTGTCGAGTTATATTAAAACAGTGACATAAGTCTAACATCAACAAGTACAATGACCGTCTAGACTTTGGCATTATATGAAATAAGTATCGACCTCAATCGAACGGTGAAACAATTCTAAAGTCTTCCATTAATGTATTTCCACGTTTGCATATTGATATTATCCTCTTATTTAATTGTGTGTTGATGTTGTTGATGATGTTGATATTCATTACAATTCAGATTGTCTCTCTCTCAACCACGCTCCCCCCCCCCCTCTCTCTTTCTCTCTGTCTGCATATAGATATATAGATATATATATGTAACTGAAAGATAAACAGAAATAACAACACAATTGGTACAGTATATGGAAGGAATATATTAGGTTAACGCTTGAAATAGCAGGAAGAGAGTGTTAACGTTTCGGACGCAAGTCCTTCAGCGGAAGAAAGAATAAGAAATAAGATGGATTGAAGGGACGGGCGGGTGGGAATTGGAAAAATGTTTTTAGATAGAAATAACAGGTCCATTCATGTTGATATCTCTTGGAAAACTGTTGATTGTGGCGTTTTGTGTATGATTTTTTTTTTTTAAGTGGATGATAGAACGCGTCTACCTGAAAAGGGAAAAAAAAAACAATTTTGTAAAAATATATTAATGTATGTATGTTGTGCCTGTCTGTGTGTGTATGGGTGGGTGTATGCGCATATATACATATATCCGTATATATATATATATATAAATTAATAAAAACAATGAACAAAAACAAAGAACAAGTTCCTTATATTAAGAAATTCAGCATTTTACGATTGTTCCTAGGATATATATGTCTGTTAGAATGTATCTCATATAGATCTATGTAAAAACTTTACAAACTATCAGAGGAAATATACACAACCTTCACGTATACATGCTGTCTTCAGAAATAATGATATTTGTTTATTGAAAAACAACAACAAAGATTTAATATAATAGGTCTGTTTGGGAACAGGTTTTGAATTGACCAATAGAAAAGTAGTAAATGGTCAAGTTGATGGAATAGTAGTAGTAGAAATTTAATTTAGGGGTAGAGGAATGCAGACTTAAGTTTTGAATGGAAAGAATACTTTGAATGAAAAGAATACTTTGGGGATGAAAATAGGTCAAACCGCTGAAAGGTACACTAACGTTTGATGTTATTATAGAATAATGCTAATTTTAAAATCGAAGGAGAATAAAATTTTAGGGTAAAATGTTAGTGAGAAATACCAATCTTATTTAAAACACAAGGAATTTACATCTATAACAAGAAATTAAATTGATTGATAGGTATACTTATAGGGATAAATTTATATTAATTCATATGGATGTGATAAATAAGAGTTAGATGTTATTAAAGAATGTTGTTAAAAACGAAGGAAAATAAAATTTTCGGATAAATGTATTTGTGAGAAATACCAAACTTATATAGACTACAAGGAATCTAGATTCATAACAGGAAATTAAAATAGTTTATATGTATACTTATAGGTATTAATTTTAGGAAAAGAAAGCTGTAAAAGGGAAATAAAATTATGAAGTTATCTGTAGTAAAATACTAATTATAGGTTAACTAAATTTAAAAGAATAATTATAATATGTAAAATATAAGTTTAATTAGGTTTATAATATTTGAAAATTCTTCTAATTCTATGATTGCAAGATATAATTAATTCTTGTCGATTATTTAATAGGATATCCTTAGATTTCATTATTTCAAAAAGTTCCTGGGCACATAATCTACACTCATATCTGTTATTTTGATAAGGGGTGGCCCTTTTGAGCACACTCCAGTCCAGGTTGTAATCGATATTCTATTTTCTATAATTATTAATTGTTTCAGCCAAGGATGTTGTATTAGCTAATGCGGCATTTTTAAAACTATGTTTGTGGGTATTAAATCTTACTTTAAATTGGTTAGAAGTAGCTCCTATATATGAATAAGTTGAGTCATTAGGGCTAATTTTACATTTATATACTATGTTATTAATAAGACAATTTCCCTTTAATGGGCAATTTCTTTTGTTTCTACAGTTACAACCATTCACGGGAGTTAGTCAACTTTGGTGTGGAATTTACTCGACTTGTTATATGTGAAGGAGATGGTGGTTTGTTGCGGTTTATTTTAGTATTATGGTTTGTTTGATGTGTTGGTGGTATATTCGTGGGTTTTTTACATTTATATGCATTGTACGCACTTATATTTTGTTGTATATTTTTGGTAGTGGAGTAGGAAAATTTGACAGTTGATCTATTTAAAATGTGATGGTATTTATGGTTTGGCGGGATGTTTTTCTCTAGGATAGTAAACACATGTTTAGGGATATTATCTTTAATTTGTAGATTAAATGGAGCATTATACCAAGTAACTCGTCTATTACGGTTTCGATGTTGCTTTTTATATTTATACGATGTATCAGGATGTTTACTAAGAGAGTTAGTATTAGTGAATTTATTATATATATGTTTACTTAAATTAACTGATTTAGGTGTTTTAGTCTGATTATTAGGAATTTTGTTAGTAATGTTATTAACGTATATTGGAGTATTAGGATGAATGGTTTTTTGAAAGTTATTATATTTTATGTGAGCAGAGGTAGAGAAATTATGTTTTAAGTTGGTATTTTTGGGTGTAGTGTTCCCAAACAGACCTATTATATTAAATCGTTGTTGTTATTTTTCAATAAACAAATATCATTATTTCTGAAGACAGCGCTTAACTTTGCCTTTCATCCTTACGGGGTCGATAAAATAAAGTACCAGTAATGTAGTGGGTAATTGCTGGCGTTGTGCCTAAAGTAGAAAGAATTATTTCTGAAGACAGTATATATATGTGAAGGTATGTATATTTCCTCTGATAGTTTGTAAAATGTTTACATAGATCTATATGATATACATACTAGCACACATATATATCCTAGAAACGATTGTAAAATGATGAATTTCTTAATAGAAGGAACTTGTTCTTTTTTATATCCAGTGTTTCTATTAATTTATCTTGTATGTGTTTTCGTGTGATTTTCATCGAGAAATGTTTGAATACATCTTCTCTTTTCATGATATTTGGATTACATTGAGTTCTTCATACGGATTGGACAATACCGTATATTTTGGTAGATTTATCGACATATATATATTAAAATATAAGTACTAATAAAATAGATGTTCTTTTCATCAATTATATTTTATTATACATATTTCGGACGTACAACAGTACGTCCTCATCAGAAAAAATATAATGATACAAGACATACCCTGAGATGTTAAATGGTTAAGATCTCAGGGTATGTCTTGTATCATTATATTTTTTCTGATGAGGACGTACTGTTGTACGTCCGAAATATGTATAATAAAATCTTAACCATTTAACATCTCAGGGTATGTCATGTATCATTATATTTTGTCTGATGAGGACGTACTGTTATACATCCGAAATATGTATAATAAAATGTAATTGATCTAAAGACCATCTATTTTATTAATACTTATATTTTAATATTAATAACTCCTGAGAATTATTTTCCGGTTGAGTGGTTCCAATCTACTGTAAAACTCATTCTTTTACATAATCATCGAATATTGTTTAACAACTTAATACTTATATATATATATATATATATATATATACATATATATATATATATATATATATATATATATAACAACTAGAAATTGATTAACATATAAATAAACATATGAAACAATCACAGGGGATAATTTTTACAAGTGTGTAAGCACACATAGCTAGGTAGGTAACTAAATAAAGTTAACTAGAACTTCAAAAATAGATACCTTATAATATGATTAATCTTCCCTGTATATATTCCATTAAAGAAATATATTCCACCAATTAATCGAATGGTAAACGACGGAGGCCGGTACTTGGATTTTCAACAAGGAAGAAGTCCAGCGATCTGTGTTTACACATCAAGTTCAAATCAGCGACTGGCCAGTAACACGTGCTGTATCTACTAAAAATACACACATCATACCAGCTTCGTCCCAGTGGCGTGAATAGGGTTATCGACAAGTAGAAACAGCAGTCAAGTTCTTTCAACAGAATTAGCTCTACAATTAAGGAGCCGTATTTATATATCTATATCCAAAATTAAGATAAATCCAAATGAATGTTATCTAAATCGAAATTATGGGTGTTGAAGTTCTAGTTAACTTTATTTAGTTACCTACCTAGGTATGTGTGCTTACACACTTGTGAAAATTATCCCCTGTGATTGTTTCATGTGTTTATTTATATGTTAAACAATTTCTAGTTGTTATAAAATGCTCGGGCCTATTCATTAGAATCTTGGAGCTTATTTTACGGGTGATATGGCGCATGTCTTTCTGGCATGACACCCATAATTTCGATTTAGATTAAATTCATTTTGATTTATCTTAATTTTGGAGATATATACATATATATATATATATATATATATATATATATATATATATATATATATCATACACCTACGGTAGTAGGTGTATAATATTCTTAAGGTCCCATTTCGGTCACTCGCGACACCTTCAAAGCTTTGTCACTAATTCAATTTTTGATAGAATTGGATGCGGTTTTTTGCACTTTATAGGACACAGATACGCTACTTTTTGACATAAAGATATTGAAATTTGGTTCAGTAGAAAAACAGTTACATAAAAATAAGTAAGGACCAAAAGAGTGTAAGGAACTACATACATAAGTAACGCTTAGTTTATTTCTAATTTCTACTATACATTAAAATACTGATAGATTGCGCAATAGCGAATTGTGGTCAGGTAGCTCAGTCGCTATAGCAGCGGACCGGCAATCCGAAGGTCGTGGGTTCGATTCCCACCCTGATTATTTTTCCTATCTGCACTTCTTCCTATTCATTATTATTTATTATTACTATTTAACTTATTTGTTGATAAATATTTTTATTAAATTAATATAATATCCTTGCATTGCCTGGAAAAAAAGTGGATTACAGGGAAAAATGCGGGCGCATGTAAAGAAATATTCTTAAATTAATAAACCAAGAAAAGTAAAGGACAAGTTATTACACCTGGAAAAGCAAAGGTCAAGAAAACTTCTTAAAACTTCTTAAAATATTGCAGCTAAAGTCTAAATTTGAAGAAAAATATTTAGATTATAAAACTAAAAATAAATAAATATAAGTTAAAAAAATATCACTTTAAAAGACTGGAAAAATGACTGTCTTATAGGGAGAGTTGACTACTGTATACTTAATTTTTTTCTTGGTGTATACAAATTAATCTTTTTAAAATAAAATTTGTACAATAATTTGTACAATAATTAATTAATAATAATAATAATTAATATGTACAATTTATTAATTTATGTTATAAGATATTTAAAAATGTTCACTCTTAATCAAATTATATTTTTTTTAATTTAGTTATAAAATAATGCAGTAAAATAAATCAAAAACAGTGCATCATATAATTGCACTTTTTATGAGTATTACAGATTTTTTTTATAATATAGTAAAATTCAACATCTCAAGGGGCAAAATTAGGTAAAAGTCAATTCATCAATTATTCATTTATAGTGAATCAATCAATTATAGTGAATTCATCAATTCATTAGATGAACTGTTGAATTAGACAATGTTTAATTTTTAATAGTAGTCTAATTTTACTCTACCTAAAAATGTAGATTGGTTATTTTGATCTCTGACAGGTCTTAAATTTCATTATTAAACAATTATAATTTGTTATTATTTATCATTACAGTTGGCTCCCTAATTAATTATTAATTAATTGTTAGTGTCATTTACACGCCAAAATTTTGTTTTATTTGATGTTTATAATTGTCACTCGTTTTTTCAGTCCCATTTAGTAAAGTAAAATAAAGTATATTTATTTAATGACCCAACCACTATGGTGTAAATTAGGATCACAAAATTAAATAAATGATCATAAATTAGTATTATTATCAATTAGAGAGTCAACTGTATTATTAGAATGTATCACTTTCTATGTATATTTAAATCAAATATTGTTTATTATTCAAATTTATACTATAGCTGCAATATTTTAAGAAGTTTTAAGAAGAAGTTTTCTTGTCCTTTACTTTTCCAGGTGTAATAACTTGTCCTTTACTTTTCTAGGTTTATTAATTTAAGAATATTTCTTTACATGCACCCGCATTTTTCCCTATAATTTATATATATATATATATATAAATATATATATATATATATATGTATATAGAAGTGGTTACACAACAGTTAGTTCACCATACCGAGAACAATTGTTTCACCTTAGCGGATCCTCAGCTCGTAATGGACATGGTTATACGGAACAGGGAGGACAACTGTAAACAATTGTTCTCAGTATGGTGAACTAACTGTTGTGTAACCACTTCTACCTAACTCGTCCCATGGACTGAGTGCTCTACCACTACGGATATTACCTTCCAGTGTTCTACCTTCCCTTCCTTTTCCCCTCCTCCTCTACCTCACATCTCCCCATCCTCCCCTTCTTATCTTCCCGCCCATCATCTCCTACCTCCATTTGCACCCCTTCTTCCCCTCGCCCCTCTATTCCCTGATTTGCCTTCCTACAATTCCACCCCTTCCTCCTCTATTCTCTCTCATCCCCTTCCTCCGGTACCTCACCATCCCCCTTTCACCTCTTCCCCCTGCCTCCTCCTCTGTTTCTTTCCTACCTCTCCTTGCTCTCCTTTTCTCCTTGCCCACTTTTTTCTCATTGCTCTACTTGCTCTCTTTTTTTCATTGCTCTCATTGCTCTCCTTGCTCTCCGTTTCTCCTTCCTCTCCTTGCTCTCCTGCCCACCTTTTCTCTTTACTCCCCTTTTCTCTTTGCTCTCCCCTTCTCCCATGTACTTTTTTATATACAAATACAACGAGAATAGGAATTCAAGGAGAAATATGAAAGCAAGGATAGTAAGGAGAGTATATATATATACATATCATATATACATGGGTATATATATATATGTGTATATATATGTATATATATGTATATATGTATATATATATAATATTATTCAAAATATTAATAAATGAGAAATATCATAACCAAAGTTTATATTTTATTATACATATTTCAAAGGTACAATGGTGTTTCAGTACATTTTCATCAGATAAAATATATAAGAGATTGAATATGTGACATACCGCTAAGGTACTTGAATCTTCAATTCCTGTAGTGGCAGGAAGTTATTTCACCCACCCTCAACATTTATATACCACAAATAATATGATAAACTTAGAGAAGAAGAGGACGTAAAGCAACGAAAAAATATAGAAGGGGAGTAGAAAGGGAAGATTGGGAGAGAAAGAGAGGGAAATAAAGAAAAGAAGAAAAGGAAGATGTGAGAGAAAGAGAGGGAAATAAAGAAAAGAAGAAAAGGAAGATGTGGAGAGAAAGAAAGGGAAATAAAGAAAAGAAGAAAAAGAAAGATGCGGAGAGAAAAGAAGGGAAATAAAGAAAAGAAGAAAAGGGAAAGGAAAAGATAAAGTAAAGGAGAGAGTACAAAAACCCGTTGTTTTCAAATGCTACACAAAAATTCGAAAATTCAAAAAATGTTCAGATTATTTATTAGTGAATACCACTTGTATTGGATTACGCTTCAGTTAATTATAAGTTTATAATATATCTAGATTATTAGGTATAGATTAATTTCTACGGTAATCGATTATTTAAGTTCATTACAAGTTTATATGATTAAATTAATTTAATTTAATTTAACTCATTCTAGATTATGACAATGTTTTATTATAAGGTAAGATATTCTATTTAGCATTATAATGTAACAATTAAACAATTTATCTTTAATGCTTATTAAATAACTATTAAATATAAATTAAGATATATTAAAATTGCATATATCCACATGAATATATTATATATTTTGTTCATGTATCATCTAAATTAATTAAAAATTCTACTTTATGTGAAAATTCGTTATTTTTTAAATTTTCATTTATTTTTTTAAATCTAACTATGGTTATATTTACTCTCCATAAACTTTATTTCACTTAATGAATGGTTATATTTATATTTACTTCAATACTTAATTATTCTAATATATATAGTTTAAGTTTAATGATGCAAGGTAATAACATTTACGGACAATATAAACAAAAGCAAGATACCTCTTTTACGATGTAAAACAATTTTTTTACTTAGAGGGAATATCTTTACTCTCGTCCAATGATCTTTTAAGATCCTCAACATATCTAATGTATATATATTAATTGATATCTAATTAAATAGTGAGCTATCCTAATCAATTCGTAGGATTAAAAAAAACTCTCAATGAGGCTATGCTATTACATATAAATATCTATAGATTATTACTTTAATAAGGCAGAATTTATATATATTCAAGGTATATTGCCTGGAAAGTCTTATCTATTTTATGATGACAACTACTAAATAATTCATTCTTTTTGTTGATTAAATTGTCATAGTTTGT
The DNA here is from genome assembly GCA_964016885.1 of Eledone cirrhosa. NCBI lineage: Eukaryota > Metazoa > Mollusca > Cephalopoda > Octopoda > Eledonidae > Eledone > Eledone cirrhosa. Next base: position 328,141,311 of record OZ024741.1, read on the forward strand.
GATTATGTGAATGATTTCCTCATATCAAAGATGGCAAAATTCTGAGATTGCAGAGTTCCGGTAGAGGTTAGCATTAGTTAATTTTCTCCAAGAGATGGAGTATTTAAGGACGATACTAATTGTGAAAGGAAAGTTGAATATTTTTTTATCTGGTTTATTAAAAGTATGCTTGTGATTAAACCAACGGTCCTTAAATTTAGATGAAGTGGCGCCTATGTAATTATATACCTTAACATTTGCCTTAATGGTACATTTATATACAAGTTTTTTCATCAAGGCAATTATTTTGTAATGGGCATTCGGAACTATTTCTACAATTACAATTATTCTCATTGTTATTTAACGGTATTATACCATTCGCATTGCTATTTAAAGGCGATATACTATTATTCATGTTTAGACTATTATTATTGTTATTTCTATTAATTAATATATTATTATTATTATTATTATTGCTTAGTAGAGGTTGGTTTGATTTTAGAGTCTTATTATTTATTTTTGCTATATTTTGAGCTATATTCATAGTAGTTGAGTAAGAGAGCTTAACTGTATGTCTATTGAAGATAGGCTAATAATTATGAGATCTAGCGAAGAATTTATCTAAAGCTTTAAAGAATAAGTGTGCTACAGGTGTCTTAATACCTAAGGATGCTGTCGGTGCATACCAAATTATAGATCTAGTTTTTACTTTCTTTGTTTATTCATCCAGTTGTTGTGTTTATATTAATTTTTATGATGATTATTATTAATTTTATTTTGATGGATTTCAGTATTTTTATCTATATACTCAATGTTATTGTTATATCCAACTTTATGTAGCGCTTCATTATAATATACAGCTTTACTAATAAATATAGATCTATTAGCAGAAATCTGGAGATTCTTTGTTGTACACTATTGACTATCGCATTCTTAACACTTTTAGGATGCTTAGAATAACAACTAACATAATTTAACATTTCATTAATTTTGTGGAAAGGGTAATAAAGGCTTGAGTTAAGATTTAGAGTCACATCCAAAAGGTTAACTATTTTATTATTATTTTCTATTTCTAATTTCAGGTCGTAACTTTCTTTCTTCTATTAATTCACTATTGTTATGTTTTTCCATAAAAAATAGTATGTCGTCCCTATATAAACCTCCGGCAATCTCCAGCAATTTTCTATTTATCAACTTAAGGATAAAAATGTCCAGAGGTCTGTAACTTGAGCCGAGTCCGAAGAGTCCATCATAGTGTCAACATTCTTCGGTCTATCAGCTGTAGTCCAGAGATCCTTATTAAAATCTATCAAAGTTCGCCTTACCGTTAATATAATATTTATCTCCTCACTAGATAAGTCTGTGTTTGTATGCATATAATATCGCCTTATTTAATAAATTGGGCGTTATCGAGGAATAATAACTGGCTATATCCATTTGAATAAACTTATAATTATGTTTATGCTTAATATTTATGAACCAATCGATAACTTCACTTGTACCCTTCCATAGATTTAGTTGTGACTTCAATTTAAGTGTTGGTATAATCCTATCTATTATATTCATGCTAATGATTCCTAGATCAGATTTAGAAGGTGCTATACGTGTTACTGGTAAATATTCCTCAAAGTTTTTTATGGTCTTTCATATTAATCCTCGGCTGTTTTGGTAGGAAAGGTTCTGTTTTACGCTCGATTCCTAGGTTGGTGATAAGTTTATAGGCTTCCTTATTTATTTATATATATATATATATATATATATATATATATATATATATATATATATATATATACATATATATATATATATATATATATATGTATGTTATATATATATATATTTATGTATATATATATATTTATCTATATATATATATATATGTATATATATATATATATGTATATATGAATATATATATATATATGTATATATGAATATATATATATATATATATATATATATATATATATATATATATATATATATATATATATAGATATATATATATATAGATATATATATATATATATATATACACACATATATATATATATATATATATATATATATATATATATATATATATATATATATACAAATTTTGTAACCTTTGCATCCTCGAGTCTAGAAATATTATTCATTCTAATCTTAGTCTGTTAAATAGGAAATCAGAGATCTTTTCCACGTGTCCACATTACCAAAGATTCTCTTTCCACTACTTAAAACCTTGTAACTAATAATAAAAATAAAATTAAAAGCCAATGTCAGAGATAATAATAGACCACTAACTTTAAATTTATCCAATTAGATCTTCATAAATATAGGACTACCCCTTAATTAAAAGACCACACTAACCTATATACTGTCAATAAACCCCTTTTTTGATCTCTTACATTATACAATTAAAATAATTAAATAATATAGATACTCTAATATACTCTCAATATACAACACCAACTAAATACCAGACAACTGCGTATATAACACCAATTATTCCAGCCTGTATAATGCAACTCCCTATCCTGTCATAAAAAAACTTCAACTCTCTCTGCACAATCTGTATATATACATATAGTAATGTAATAAACAACATAAGGCAATTATTCCATTTACCAGTGGTTTCTTAAAAGCAAAAAATGTTGCTTTCAATCATCAGAATTAAAAAATCCTGGTCTATTTATTGAATTCGATTCTTAAAAAACAAAAATGCAGTCTTTAGGAAAGTGAGTCTGGAGAAGGAAGAAGAAAAGGAAAAATAAAATAAAAACACACACACACACACACACACACACACACACACACACACACACACACACACACACACACACACACACGATTATATACATCCACATATATATATAAATATATATATATATATATATACATACACACATCATACACACATAAATATCAACATATCCATGCATACGCATACATATATACAACCACACACATATATATACATATATATATATATATATATATATAAATATAAATATATATATATATATATATGCATACACATTCACATACATAGCCATACACACATATATATCCATACATACATACATACACACAATCATACGTATATACACACGTACATACAAACACATACATACACACATATGTACATGCATACATATGCATGCACAATATTAGAAAAATATACACACACCTCTACATATTCACACACGCAAATAAATATAAGAAAAAATATGTATAAAAAATATATATAAAAAATAATAAAGAAGACAAAAGTTGACAGCGATACAGGCAACAAAAAAATGAAAAAACACAGGTGGTAAGCAATACACACAAATGCACGTACACATACATACGTAAAACTAAAGACATACACACACTCTCACACATAAATATACATATACAAATACATAAACACATACATACGCATACACAAATACATACACACACATATACACATATACATACACATATACATACACATATATATATATACATATACATACACGTATATATATATATACATATATTAGCCGTCGAAACGGCTTGAGCTCAGCCGTCGGGGTCT
>OZ024741.1:328147339-328164839 GCA_964016885.1 Eledone cirrhosa
TAAAGTAGTGGCCGTACTCGAAAACGAGTTGGCAGCCACCATATATATATATACATATATATATGTATATGTGTGTGTGTGTGTATAAGTGTATGTATATATATATATATATATTTATATATATATGTGGATGTATATAATCGTGTGTGTGTGTGTGTGTGTGTGTGTGTGTGTGTGTGTGTGTGTGTGTGTGTGTGTGTTTGCACGTGTGTTTTTATTTTATTTTTCCTTTTCTTCTTCCTTCTCCAGCCTCACTTTCATATAGACTGCATTTTTGTTTTTTAAGAATCCAATTCAATAAATAGACCAGGATTTTTTCATTCTGATGATTTAAAACAACATTTTTTGCTTTTAAGAAACCACTGGTAAATGAAATAATTGCCTTATGTTGTTTATTACATAACTATTAAGCTCTGTTACCTACATAGAGTACTCTTTTTTCCTGGACTTTTCCGACGGAATTACTTCATTTATACAGCTCCAACCGGGATTGATTGAAGCATATTCTATATTACATATACGATTGGCACTATATACATATATATATATATACATTATCACACATATATATATACCTTATATTATATATACACATACTAACTATGTAAAAACTATCTAGTTATAATAAAATAATAAAAAAAAATGTTTTTAACTCCCTCCACACAAGTTGAAAAGATAACAATTATATAATTAGTAACGAATAATAATATTTTATATACTCTATAAAGATTAATTTATAACACTACTACAATAATAACACAACCATCAATTTGTCAGCAACCTTAATTACCGCCCTTTATTATTAACCGCCCTTTACATCTTCCTGTGTAAATTCATAAAATTAAGCAACCTAACGGTTTACCAACAAATTAATAACGGTTAACCCTAGAAAAGATAATTTGTAGATAAAAATGCATAATATAATATACCTACTATAACAACATGACCTGTCATTCGGTGTAATTTACATTAAACAAACACACACTTATTAACTATAAACGATTCAAAATAATTCTATCCGTGCATTACAACCAACATATACATATGCATACGAACTATATCACAATGAATGAAAATCACCTATCCAATTCTATCACGTGCTTTGCATTACACCTCATAACATATACCTACATTATCACCACATATCTCTCTAACAAATTGCACAATTCTAGCACTTATAACATGCTTTAACATCCCACACGAAATATGTTTATTTCAACTGCATTATAGATATTGAATCTATCGTCTCCTGCATTGTACACCCTTAACATTAACTGTCCTTCAATGTTAAGATATCTTATATCTTATATCTTATGTCTGACCTATCCAACATTTTTCCTTGGTTATAACCTTTTTGCCTGTACTTTTTGCTTATACTTCTTACACTTTCAACCAGTGCTGCCTGTAATTGTGTTCTCTCAAGCATAACATCTTTTTAACTCCCGACTCTCCACAATGTCTATTACATTAACAACAATTATGTACCCTAAATGTTCTGAATGACTGCGATTTTAGTCACATGTTTTGGCATCCCCTATGCTCCGATGGACCCATACTTCCATCTGGAAGAAACAATTGTCAGCAAATAAATGTTCTAAACTAAAATGTGATCGTTTTGACACTTTGTATATATATATATATATATATATATATATATATATATATACATATATATATATATATATATATCAGTTGGGTGCGGATGCATTCATGTATATATGTGTGTCCCCGCATGTATCTGTGTGTTTCTAAATATATTGTTAATAACTCCCTCTGGTCGAGCAATCTTTGAAGTGTGGGGACAACTGGAAAGCTTCCATTACTCATACTTCTAGCCTTCTTCACCACCTCTTCTGCGGCCTCGATATGAATACCCCCTCCGCCTCCGTGGTATTTTCTTCGTGGTTATAAGAGGCTTAGCTCTGTTTCTCGACCGTTATATCGCGTGACTATCTCCCCCTCCGCCTTTTGGGATTCTTTCTCACGTCGTGTAGACGCGTTCTTGAGACTAGTAAAATGAGGTATCCTCTTGATAAGTCGGCAGACCTCGCAGGGACTCTATGTCTTTATGATATATTGTTTTTGTTTATGCCACGAAACTACGTAGTCGAGGAATTTAGGAGCAGTTTAGGTATGATACATTTTATTACTAATTATATCTAAATGTTTCTTCTCTCTTCATAATGTATATATATATATATATATATATATATATATATATATATATGTGTGTGTGTATATATATATATATATATATATACATTTATTTATGCATATATATATTTATGTATATATATATAATTAAGTTAAAAATGTACATCCACATATGTATACTGAAATACTAGTATGCATATGAATACACACACGTATACATATGTAGATGTACCAAGTCTTTCACTGGTCACTTTACTGTGAGTATCCAGCTATTCTGTATGTAAACACACAGACAAACCGGTTTTTAGAGTCATACTGGTTTTTTAGGAAACACCTGGAGAATAGAGGAAAGGTGTTTCCTCAAAAACCAGTATGACTCTAAAAACCGGTTTGTCTGTGTGTTTACATACAGAATAGCTGGATACTCACAGTAAAGTGGCCAGTGAAAGACTTGGTACATCTATATATGTATACGTGTGTGTATTCATATGCATACTAGTATTTCAGTATACATATGTGGATGTACATTTTTAACTTAATTGTTTAAGCGTCAGTCATACAAAAGTGAGTTACAAACGAAACGAAATTTAATTTCGTTTCGTTATTTGTTTTTATCGTCTCCGTTGAACCGGTACGTACTCACACTCTATGCAAATTAGTCTGCCCACTACTAATTTTCATAGAAAAAGCATATAACGATATGTACTTTTACGATTCTCCAGAAAGGCCGGTAGATAGGTAAATATTGCTGATGAGTTGTAACAACAACGAAACTAGTTCAATATTCCTTGTCTGGCTTTCTGGAGAATAGAGGAAAGGAGTTTCCTCAAAAACCAGTATGACCCTAAAAACCGGTTTGTCTGTGTGTTTACATACAGAATAGCTGGATACTCACAGTAAAGTGACCAGTGAAAGACTTGGTACATCTACATATGTATACGTGTGTGTATTCATATGCATACTAGTATTTCAGTATACATATGTGGATGTACATTTTTAACTTAATTGTTTAAGCGTCAGTCATACAAAAGTGAGTTACAAACGAAACGAAATTTAATTTCGTTTCGTTATTTGTTTTTATCGTCTCCGTTGAATCGGTACGTACTCACACTCTATGCAAATTAGTCTGCCCACTACTAATTTTCATAGAAAAAGCATATAACGATATGTGCTTTTACGATTCTCCAGAAAGGCCGGTAGATAGGTAAATATTGCTGATGAGTTGTAACAACAACGAAACTAGTTCAATATTCCTTGTCTGGCTTTCTGGAGAATAGAGGAAAGGAGTTTCCTCAAAAACCAGTATGACCCTAAAAACCGGTTTGTCTGTGTGTTTACATACAGAATAGCTGGATACTCACAGTAAAGTGACCAGTGAAAGACTTGGTACATCTACATATGTATACGTGTGTGTATTCATATGCATACTAGTATTTCAGTATACATATGTGGATGTACATTTTTAACTTAATTGTTTAAGCGTCAGTCATACAAAAGTGAGTTACAAACGAAACGAAATTTAATTTCGTTTCGTTATTTGTTTTTATCGTCTCCGTTGAATCGGTACGTACTCACACTCTATGCAAATTAGTCTGCCCACTACTAATTTTCATAGAAAAAGCATATAACGATATGTGCTTTTACGATTCTCCAGAAAGGCCGGTAGATAGGTAAATATTGCTGATGAGTTGTAACAACAACGAAACTAGTTCAATATTCCTTGTCTGGCTTTCTGGAGAATAGAAGAAAGGTGTTTCCTCAAAAACCAGTATGACTCTAAAAACCGGTTTGTCTGTGTGTTTACATACAGAATAGCTGGATACTCACATTAAAGTGACCAGTGAAAGACTTGGTACATCTACATATGTATACGTGTGTGTATTCATATGCATACTAGTATTTCAGTATACATATGTGGATGTACATTTTTAACTTAATTGTTTAAGCGTCAGTCATACAAAAGTGAGTTACAAACGAAACGAAATTTAATTTCGTTTCGTTACTTGTTTTTTTATATATATATATATATATATATATATATATATATATATATATATATATATATATATATATATATATATATATACATTTATTTATGCATATATATATTTATGTATATATATATATATATATATATAATATATAATAAATATATTTAATAAATATTTGCTCTACGGTTCTTATATATTTGATATATATTTATCCTTATCGAGCCCTCTTTGGATTTTAGTCTTCAAATGTTTTATTATTACTATATATATATATATATATATATATATATATATATATATATATATATATATATATATATATATATATATATATATATATATATATATATATATATATATATATATATATATATATACGCTATATGTATGTCAACCACATACGGATATATGTATATTATATTAGGGTGGCCCTTAGGAATAGGTAATTTTCCGAAAGTTAAAATTTTGCTGCTGCCGCAGCGAAAAATAGACGTTTGCCTTATAGCTGCGCTCAGCTTTGCATGTTGCCCTCCCTATTATATTTATTGTCATTTATCCTTCTAATACGAAAATAACCCTGAAAAAGTTTTTAATTTCAAAGAAAATTTTTCAGAGATAGACAATTTTTATCATAAAAAATGACTTTCCGGGTGAAAATTTCAAACATTCACGGTCGGTGAGGGTCGTCTTGCTGTTGTCCGCGTGAGCTAAAGTTTGGCATAGATTGGTGTTTTGTTAGTTGAAACAAGATAGGTGCCTGGGAGCTAAATGTTTAGAAAGCTGACAAATAAGGGCCACCCTAATATATATATATATAACAATATCGCAGGCAAGTATAGCATCGCTCTATCTATCTATTTCACAATTCCTCCCCCGCTCCTTCTCTCGCCCTCTCTCTCCCTCTCTCTCTCGATCTCTCTCTCGATCTCCCCCCCCCCTCTCTCTCTCTCTCTGTGTATATATATATATATATATATATATATATATATATATATATATATATATAGGCTAGGACACGTCTACCACATGAATGATGGCCGCATCTCCAAAGACATCTTATATGGAGAGATGGCCTATAGAAGGAGAGCCACCGCTCCACCTCGGCTGTTATACGAGGACATTGTGAAGAGAGATATGAAGGCCATTAAACTCAACACAGCGTCCTGTGCTGGCCTTGCAGCGCATGGACAAGATGGAGAAACACCCTGAATCAACACCGCAAATCAGGGGAGGAGAGTTTGATGACTGCAGCAACGGAGGGGACCCCGGCGAAAGGAGCGCAATAAATCCAACATACCAGAGACCATATACAGATGTGTTCAATGTAACAGAGACTGACACTCACGTATAGGTCCGTTTAGCCACCGGAGACGCTGCTCCAGCCGAGCAGACAACAGGATAATACAGATGGTCAGCTTTCACCGAAAAAGGACTTAAATTAACTTAAAATATATATATAATTATCAAAGCCGGTTACAGCAGCACCACACCGTTCCAGTTTTATCGGCAGATCTTGAACATATTGGTCCTCATTGCTAAGGAATCGTACGTACCTATTATGGCACCGTTCTAGTAACTTACCTTAATAATTATATTCAAACTTAGCCTATGGACTTGAGTTTCTCTATACCTTGGATATTTGTACTTAGCTATAATTACTATGTATATTTATCTTTCTATTCAACCTTCAAACCTCCGATTTTCGAATCTCCCCCGTCTCTGAACGTTGCTCTTTCCTAAAGAAGGGCTTACGCCTGATAGGCTGAGACATTTATTTAATTATTTTATTTCTATCTTTATTCCCAAGTGTGAACTTGTGTGGGTTTTTTTGTGACTTTTTTTTTTGTGTTTTTCGCCTCTTTTTCTCTATTTTGTTTATTCTTTATATATATATATATATATATATATATATATATGGGGGGGGGGTAACAAGTTATCGTTATACGTAATCCGGTTAGAGGTTGTGAGTACTCTGCGTCGGGGATAGTTCTAACGTACGGCTTTGTTTGACTCAACAAGATGCTTCCATATTTATGCAGCGAGTTCGCGGTAATTCCTATGCAGGTTATACTTGGAGTAATAATAGTGAAAGAATGAAGAGTAACATGGTTGGCTGTACAATAAGTGGCTTTATTTCAAGTACTGACATTTGTTTCGTTGATCACGTGAGTCTAGAGGTCGCTAATAGCTTGAAGTTGCGTCACTCGATCTCCAATACATTATTTACCTCTGTTCAATACATCAGAGTACGTAAATATAAAAATAATTCACTCGAGGCAAGACATATATAGAAGAATAGCGTATAATCAAATACAGATGTAAAAATGAAAAAGTAAAAGATAAGATAGGATACATTTAAAAAGTAAGAAAATAAGAAAATGGTAAATATAAAGAAATACATAAGGATAAGTGAGAGCATGTAAGTACATAATATGTTTGTTGTGGTGCTGAGTTCTTATAACGATTCATTGGTGGGTTTAGTGCTAACATGAAAAATCAAATTCAAAATATACATAGATACGTGTAGAGGGTATGATGTAGTGACGGATAAAAGAAAAAAGAAAAAGCAATAAATTAGAGATTAATTGGGGGAGATTTACGGCCTAGGGGTGGATTGTGAAGGGACGTTTTACAAACGTGTGTTGTAAATATTTTGCTGATTATTCTATCTTAATGGTGTTGATGCTGTTCAGGGAAAGAGGGTGAAAGATGTTCAGAGATTTATGATCCAGTGACCAGTTGGCCGTTTGACAACTAATAGCAGTGCGATGGTGTGTATTCTATATGGTAAAATCTAGGTGGTTCAGTTCTAATTTTGGGATTGCTGGTTCAAATCATGGTGGTTTGAAGTTTGTGAATCTGGTAGCCATTTTATACCTACAGAAAATTGATCTTTCTATGTTGCTGTTAAGCAGCACCCCACCGTACCTTAAAATATGGTGTAGTTCTAAATTACAAAGTCCTTAGTGGGACATTCCGTTGCTGTAGGCACTTGCTACCGATAATTTTGACCAGCTAATCTTATATTCTAGGTTTTTGTTTTTAAGCTGCCAGATTTTATTGGCGAGCGTCGTAGAGTTCTCCACTCTACGGTTCTTCATGGACGTACCACCTTTTCTTAAACTCCCCAGCCGTGGAACCTATGTAGTGCCAAGTAGAGTTGCCTGAATCTACAGTACACAGGTACACCATACGCGAATCCAGGCATCTATTTTGTATTGGGCACTTATCCGGTAGGTGGCAATTACAATTTGAGATTTTCATGTGTGCGGGTTCACCGTTGCAGTTTTGTAAGTTGTTGTCTCTGTCTAGTATGTATTCCAGCTTCTCCTTATGTCCTTCATTATACACTATCGTCGCATGAAAAAGCCCATAGGCTGCAACCGGTACAAAAAATACGGAAATTCGTCTTTTTTTTTGTAAATAAATGTCTTGCTGTTATTCTATGATAAAATTCCTTTAACATTTTCTACTGTGTTTTCATTTTTACTATTTTTACTATTATGTATATATATATATATATATATATATATATATATATATGGTGAACGTGGATTGCGTTGTACTTAAGGTATTGATTCCCGGCGGGGTGCTGTGTCCTTGAATACGGTATATTATTTCACGCTGCTCCAGTTCAGTCATCTGGCCAAAATATGTTGTAACTGTATCGCAAATAGTCAACATTGCTACACACTGAATCTCTCTTAAAACTAAGTTAAAGTTGCATGTAACTGTGAAATATATGGCCCCATTCGGTCACGAATGACCATGGTTTTTCACCTAGAAGGTTTCCCTCTGAGACACAAGCCTGGGCAAGGCTTGTTTTGGGGAAGACCAGCAGTCGCCGATGCATACTAGACTCCCCTCTCCATGCCACCGATGTTGTCCAAGGGAAAGGCAATGGCCGATACAGCTTGGCACCAGTGGGGTCGCAACTAATTTCTACAGCTGAATAAACTGGAACAATGTGAAATAAAGTGTCTCGCACAAGGACACAACGCATCACCCGGTCCGAGAATCGAACTAACAACTTCTCAATTGCAAGCCTAATGGCTAACCACTAAACCATGCGCCTTCACAACTGTGAAATGATCAGTCATTAACTAGCTCATTAGCAAGCTGTTTTATTGTTCGAACAACTGGAACTTTCGTCGTGGTAATCAATGGACTTCCAACACTACCAACTAATAAAAAACAGCAGCTGTTCTTTTTCGTAGTCTACTTGTATTTGTCCTGATTGCCGCCAGGGATATTTCAAACCAACCAGCGTATTAAGAATTTGAAGCTCATTGCTTTGAATCTCTATAGTTAAATATATTCCTTGATCTCTCTCTCTCTCTCTCTCTCTCTCTCTCTCGATCTCTCTCTCTCTCTCTCTCTCTCGATCTCTCTCTCTCTCTCTCTCTCTCTCTCTCTCTCTCTCTCTCTCTCTCTCTATCTCTCTCTCTCTCTCACCCTGTCCCTCTCTCTCTCTTTCCTCGTCCTTCGCTCTCTCTCTCTCTCACCCTGTCCCTCTCTCTCTCTTTCCTCGTCCTTCGCTCTCTCTCTCTCTCACCCTGTCCCTCTCTCTCTCTTTCCTCGTCCTTCGCTCTCTATTTCTCTCACCCTCATGCCCTCTCTGGCTTTCCCCTCTCTTTCTCTCTCTCTCTCTATTTCTCTCACTTTCATGCCCTCTCTGTCTTTCGTCACTCTTTCTCTCACACTATCAAATCTGTTCATTCTCTTCCCACTAACTCTCTCTCTCACCCTCATTTTATCCTTAACCCCCCCCCCCCTCATTCTCTTTTTCTCTCACTCACATACAATCTATCTATGTCTTCGCAGATATAAAGACAGACAGACATGCGAATCGGTTATTACATAAAGCAACAGCTGTAAAACAATTTTAATTCACCGCCTATGAAGTATGTATGCCGAAGTTGTTTAGAAAACGTTTAATCAAATTTTTTAGAAATATGTGTATTTTAAGAGACAAAGAAGCTTCTATATACCATAGCTGCTTTCCAAAAGAAGCTGAGGCTCCTATGGGAATTATTTAACTAATTGATTAAATAGTTAATTAATCATTTAATTAAGTAATAAAAAACATAATTTCTTATTTGTTTAATATAATGTAAACAGCAACAAAAATGTTATGGCCGTGTATGAAAAGTTACGAGGTTTAATATTCCATCTCTTCTCATTCTATATCTTCCTATCCTTCCCACACTATATTTGTTTTAAGTGTGTATATATATATATATATATATATATATATATATATATATATATATATATATAACAAAGACAGGGTAGTAAGAAACCAGGCGGACCATAACGCACCAGTGTACTCGATACTTAGGGTAGTAGAGTGGATATAAGAAAAGAATCAGGGGTCCTGACTCTTTTCCTATATATATATATATATATATATATATATATATATATATATATATATATATATATATATATATATATATCCCACGTGTAGCTGGACAGTCACTTTTAAAATTCTCTTAGTGTTGCCTTACACACGCTGATGAACCGAGGCTAACCAATTTCTTTCAACAAATTACTGGTGAAACATATCTTCGGATTAGTATCTTTGGATTTGTACGTGTGTTATATAGTAATAGAGGTATTTATTTACGCTTTAATTTATATTTTTAATTATCGTGTCTATAGTCTGCCTTTCATAGGTTATAGATTCCATACACTGGTGGGTTTTCCCCCTGTTTTATTCATAGCGCACTGTATATCTCTCTCTGGCGTGTTAGCTTTTCAACATATTGTATTTTAAAGAGCCCAGGATTTCTTCTTCTTTGAGCACATTATTTACAGGGAATAGCGAGGGCCTATGCCTCCTTTAATTTATAGTGATATATATATATATATATATATATATATATATATATATATATATATATATATTGTTATACTTGGGGAGGGTCATATTATTGTAATAATATTGCCAGAAATAATAACAGAACACACTGTCTGGTTGGTTTTCGCTTCTGTATCTTTTATATCTCTATAGTTAATTTATTTGGCAATCTATGTTTATCATTGATTGACAAACGGTTAAAAATACAGATATAAATATATATATATATAGTCTATCAAAGTCCTTTCGTTGCACATCTGCAACATCATCAGTGGTACTATTATTATATTCCCCCCTATTGTATTGTAATGTCTACGCCATTTTTATTTAATTTAATTATTTATTTATTCTTGTCTCTGCGCATGAGTTTGTGTGTGTGTATAATGTTTGGTTTGTGTGTGTTCCCGTTTGAGTGTATGTGTTTTGTTTTTGTATTCTCTATTTGTTCACTAGTGTGTGTTTATATGTGTTTGTTGTTATTTTACTTGTGTATATATTTATTTATTTATATTTCCCTTAAGTCAGTATTGTTTGTTTGGGTTGGTTTGTTGTTGTTCCATTCATCTTTTCTGTTTAACTTTGGTCTTCTAAACTCTATCCCAGTAACTTCTCTGATTTGCCTACCTGTTGAGTCATTTCTATATTTAAATATTATTTTAATTTCTATGTTGTCTATATTACCGTCATGTCTCTGTCTGGCGTGTTCGTATAGTACTGAACCGTTTTTTTTGTTGTCTTTTTAGTTCCCCCCAGTGCTGGTCTATTCTTTCTCCTATGCTTCGAGCCCTCTCACCTATGTATGTCGTTGTCATATTTCTGCAAGTACCCTCTGTACATCCTACGCTATAGACTACATTACTAGTTTTACAATTTATCTGGGGGGCTGGGATTCATTTTAAATATGCCACATTTCTTATTAGTATAGTGGGTTTTCTTAAAGGCGTGTGTTTTGCTGATCAGTGATTTTCTACCACTTTAATCTTTACGTGGGTCTTTCTCAGGGCCTTTCCACATTGCTTAGCTAATTCCCCCATGGGTAGCATCCACGAACATGACACTCTGGTATCTCTGGTTGTCGTACCATGAAGTGGCTTTCCCTATCTTATGTTTAGTCCTACCTAAGCCATTCCATGATTTGCTGTATAATAGGCAAATTCCTTTCATATCCATTTCTATGAGGGTCTTATACTTCGCCGTGGCTCCTTTCTATACTCTGATTCTGTCTCTTTGGCTGTAGCCAGAGAACTGCATGCGGTTGATGAAGTGTTGCATGTGTATTTCCATTTCAGTTGGGTCGCACATGCGGGACACATTCTTCATCACTCGTACCAAGTGTGCGATCAGAATATTAAACTTAGCACTATTGGTAATTCCTTTTTGAGTATCAGGTATTATTTAATTTATATTTTTAATTATTGTGTCTACCCTGCCTTCTATAGATTATAGACTCCATACACTGATTGTTTTCCCTGTTTTATTCATGACCTCCTAACTCTCTTTAGTGTGTTAGCTTTTCAACATATTGTATATATATATATATGCAGAGGTTATATTTATTTTGTTAGGATTCAACAAGCTTAAAAATTTTCCTATCCAGGAAGCTCCAACCGTTAAGCTTGTCTTTTTCCGGGTAGTATGTCAACATTTATTTATAAAACAAATCTGTATTTTATCTGATGAAAGCGCACCATAATTTGCCTTGGTTCCCCTTGAAATATATATAATAAAATAAATATGGTTTTATAAATATAGTTTCCATTTATTAATATATTATATATATGTATTTTTAACCGTTGGTCAATCAATGATAAACATAGATTGCCAAATAAATTAACTATGGAGATATAAAAGATACAGTAGCGAAAACCAACGAAACAGTGAGTCTGTTCTGTTATTATTTCTGGCAATGTTATTACAACCATATGACCCTCCCCATGTATAACAATATTAATTTCGACACACGATTTCATATTAAAAACCTTGCAAAACAAATATATATATATTAAAATAACAGATTAAAGATTAAGCAAAGAATCGCTGATTTCACCCTTAACGGTATCTACTGAAACTTTAAAAAATCAATCTGCGAACGCAGAAGTAAATATCTCGAAAAACATTACAACCGAAGGAAAACAGGAAGACGATACTTTGTTAGTGAAGAAGTTCCCTGGCAATGAACGAAAAAAAGCGAGGATAATTACGTCGTTATGTGGAGCGAGAGAAAAATTTCACGCAAAGACAAAAACACGTTTTTATATCTATATATTAATTTCAACAATGTCAGTATTCCGTGTGTCATAATTCTCGATTATCATTGGTTCATAGGTTTCAAACGACTCCGTCCGCCTCAACGACGCCAAACTTAAATTAATATGCATAATGCCAATGAGGGAGTGAGAGGTGAGAGTAAAAAACAGAGAGGCAAAGTGAACGCTGTATCTATTACCATGTGTGCATGTGTATGTACGTTCGCGTATGTTTATGTGTGTGTGCGTGCGTGGAGCGTCCCACAGAAAGTAAAAGCAATTCGACTTTATCAAACAGTGAATTACAGCGGCGACGGCGTGCAGCCAGGAATGAAGAAAAACGGGCCGAACAGCGTCATCGGAACGCCGAACTTCTGAGGCGTAGACGTGCCGCCATGAATGAAGGGGAGCTCGCTGAACAAAGCCAACTAAACACTGTAGCCAAGCAGCGACGGCGTGCTGGCTAAGCATCATCTTTTATATTAATCATCTATATCTATATCTACATATAATATAAAAGATTGGAACTTCCATCATCCTTTTGAGAAAAGTGCAACAACCACGTCTATGCAATGATACACGTTTTACAGTCAGCCAGAAGATGAACCATCTCCTAGAGGTCACTATTCTAGGTGGGAGCACCTAGAATTGTTCATATACTATACACAAACGGTACAACGAAGAATCTGGTATATCTGGAAGATTTTTTTTACTGTTTTTGCTATCTCTTGTTTACCTACCTAAGTGCCTCTACCACACATATCTCTCTGCCACACTATATAAACAAGACGCACATGCGTGCCACACATATAACATTTGCACTATATAACAGCTTATCTTCATGTTGTATTTTAACCTGTATTTTTGATTTTTGATTGTACCTATTAATATAAATGTAATCTCGAAGTGTGTACTGCCACTCTAAATTCTGTAATGAATGTTGACCCACAATGTTTGAATATGTATCAATGTTTGAATATGTATCGGTATGTCTCTCGGCTGAAAAGGAGGTCATATAACTGTCCATGCATTAATAAATTGCTCCGAAGAATCCAAACCTCGGTTTGGAGGAAACAGCTGTAAGCACAATAATGTTTTGAACAGTTCTTTGATTCTTATATTTCATATAACTGCTCTGTAAATCATCTGATGTTTTTACATTGAGCTACGTAACTTACTGATAATAAGGTAGTAATACATTACTGCCTACCACTATTTAGGGTGTGTGTAAAATACATATAACTGCTTAAGTTTTTGTATTTACATAACCATAAATAGTATAACTAATACTATTAACTGCTCCATACCGTGGAGCTGACATATAATATTGCCAATATGCTAATCAAAGACCAACTCCCCATGTCAACCAAGAACATACCAATACCATCCAGGAATACATATGAGAAATTGCTGATCAACAGTGTAAATTCATTTATCAATAGAGTGAGATGGGGGACATTCCATTATGATAGAAACAGATCTAACAACTTGAATAATACTAACAATTTTGACTCCTTCGGCTTTAAAACCTTTAAAAGCCCCCCTCATAACACACTACTTAACTCCTTTGAAAATGACCTAGTTAAACTAGTTAAGAACATTAAATACAATACGCACCATATTAGAAGCAACACCTTCTTAAACAAACTTAACACCTCTATTAATGGATTCAAAAACTAGTAATAAAATTATTGTACACGCAGATAAAACTAATAACATATACAGCCTAGATTATAATACTTATAGAAAGTTTATATATAATGAACTACATAAAAGCTACAAAAAAAACACCTGGAAAAACTTAGAAGATATTAATGTAGAGGGTTATAATATAGTGTCTAAACTAGGACTGCAGAGGCATACACAACCTTTCACCCCGAACCCCCCTAGATTCTCTCTGAAGGATCATAAGGAGAACTTCATCAGCAACCCCACGATAAGACTTATCTGCCCTTCCAAGTCCGACATTGGTATTATCAGCAAGAAGATTTTGTATAAAATCATCCCACAAATTAAACACAAGATACACCTTAAAAAATGGGGAAATACGGGTGAAGTGATTGAATGGTTCAAGGATATCAAGAATAATAAGAACAAAAAATGTATTCAATTTGATATCAATTCATACTACACCTCTATTTCCCCTATCCTATTAAATAAGGCACTTATCATGGCCATGAGCAATAGCGACCTGACTAGAGCCCAGGTTGATGTCATGCTTGCGGCCCGTAAAACCATAATCACCTTTGAGGACCAACTATGGACACGCAAGGATACGCACAACAACTTCGACATAACCATGGGATCTAGTGACTCGGCGCAGGTCACTGATTTGGTCGGCCTATACCTTCTCAATGAAATCCATAAGGACCTCCCTTACCTCAACGGTGGTTTGTGCCGCGATGATGCACTTCTACTTATAGAATATAAAAAATTTAATATAGAAAGAACTAGAAAACAATTGCATAAGACATTCAAAAACTTTAACCTTAGTATCACCATGGACAAAAACACTAAAAATGTTAACTTCCTAGACGCCACACTATACCTAGACTCAAAAATATATACACCTTTCCATAAGCCTAACGAGAAACTTATTTACGTAGATACCAAGTCTAATCACCCTAGATCAATATTAAACTCTATCACTAAGGGGGTGTCCAATAGAATCTCTAGTCTGTCCTATGACGCAAACTTATTTAGCAAAAACTCACAATATTACAATCAAGCATTAGCTAGCTCCGGCCATAATATAGAAATTGAGTTCCTACCTAAGAAAACACATAGCTACAACATCATCTCGCACAACATGTCCACGAGGAAACCTAATAATAGGAATAGCAACCACAAGTACACCAAAGCGGAGGGTACCACCGGAAGTAACCATTACCATGGAAACTACTGTGGGGCCTTAGGAAGAAGCAATACACCAAACACTAAAAGCAAAAATAGAAGAAGAAATAATACATTTTTCAACCCTCCTTTCAACCTAAATGTCTCCACCAACATACCTAGGGCTTTCTTCTCACTACTAGATAAAAACTTCCCTCTAGGACACAAGTACCACAACCTCTTAAACAAAAACACCATTAAAATCTCATACTCTACGACGCCTAACTTAGCATACCACATAGCTAGCAGCAATAATAGTAAAATTAATTCTTACTTCCAACAAACTAAATCACAACAGGATGCAAACCCTCTAAACCTCTGTAGCAAGCAACCATAGCAACGGCAGTAACAATAGAAATAACACTAGTATAAGTAATAACACCAGGGTTGACAACCCGAACGCCCAACATCCTATAGCTACCACACAGACTTCCGCACTGCATTATAACCAGCGGACTAACGCACAGGATAATTGTAACTGTAGAGCTAATAGAACCTGCCCTTTAGATAAAAAATGCCTAACCAAGGATATCATATACTCATGCACCGTCACGACTAGCAACTCTTCAGAAACCTATGTAGGCTCCACTTCTAACTGCTTCAAAATCAGATATAATTCGCACATCCACTCGTTCAAAAAGCACAGCCTAGCAAACTCCACCTCACTTTCTAGCTACATACACTATCTAAAAACTAAAAATAAACCACACACACTCAAATGGGAAGTGATAGGCAGCGCGACCTCGTACAAACCACCTAATAAATTTTGTAACCTCTGTATACTAGAGACACACAATATTATCTTCTCCAACCGTAACCTACTTAACAAAAAATCTGAGGTGTTTGCAACTTGCCAGCACCGCTGCAGACATTCCTTCCAAAACTTTAAGCCCAATATATAGCAATGTCGGACTGGAACCTAACACCACATCTAGCATCAAACACCAGAGACACACCTTATACTACATACCCAACACTAACTGATCTAATATAACACAAACAACGACATCCCTCTGGAACCCTTCGCAGGGAGAATACCCATTTATACCTCTACGTCAGGTGTGACAACATCCACCAACTTGAACGGCACTACACCGCTCTATGGGTAATTTGAGCATGAATTGATCGGTTGGATAGTGTTGTGCAGAGGAAACACCTTCCTTACCAAATGAAAAACGATTTAATCTAGTAACGCTGTTGAGCAGTAGGACCAGGCTGCTGCGCGCAGTGAGTGAATGCATTGCATCTGCGTGCGGGTTGTACATATATGGATGATCTGACGGTCAGAGAGGGGTCGCGAGGACTGCGGATTGACCTCTGGCCGGCCTGGGGATGATTATCTATCGACATCCAATGTAGCAAGCGATGACCCAGAACTTACCAGAGATCATTCGGTCCTGAAGCAATCCTGCAATCACAGCGCCTGGTCCTATGAGTAGACTACAACCACAGAGATCATTAATTTAGAATCCTCGCTCATCATCTATAATTTCCATTTGTGGCACCTTACGATGGGTTAATCCACCATAATAATATGATCACCTTCAGCATAACTTAATTAAACTACTCTATAGTTAATACACTTTATGCTTTAAAATTTTTTTTGGAGGATGCGCATCACCATAGAAATTAGGGTCTATACTGTGACACATTTTAATAGCTAGGTATAGAAACCCCGGAGTTACCTCCCCGCACGCATTAACTCCCCTTAGCCACACACACACTTCCGGGTGGTATTCAATGGCGTTTCTCGAAACGTAACAGCCTCCTGTATTGAACTAAAGAATACCAAACTACGATCTCTAACTGGATTGTCAAACGCTCAATATCGAATTGTCGTGGATTATGTGAGGGGCGTTTAATCGAAAAATACACTCCCCTGACCATGAAAATGTCGAAGTACATGAAATACTTGACATCCCTTCGCTGTGCATCTCCAATACTTTTAACACTTTTAATGCTTGCACTATTTTTAATGCTTATAACATTTCTCCACACACAGACTATATCAATCATATAAAGAATTTGCCACCAGATCTACCAACCTAACACTCTTGTTTACCTACCTAAGTGCCTCTACCACACATATCTCTCTGCCACACTATAAAAACAAGACGCACATGCGTGCCACACATATAACATTTGCACTATATAACAGCTTATCCTCATGTTGTATTTTAACCTGTATTTTTGATTTTTGATTGTACCTATTAATATAAATGTAATCTCGAAGTATGTACTGCCACTCTAAATTCTGTAATGAGTGTTGACCCACAATGTTTGAATATGTATCAATGTTTGAATATGTATCGGTATGTCTCTCGGCTGAAAAGGAAGTCATATAACTGTCCATG
>OZ024741.1:328169839-328194839 GCA_964016885.1 Eledone cirrhosa
TATCTATACGCATCTTATCTGTGCATTATAGACTTACAGAGACATTAACCTTGAAATTTTGTATTTGCATCCATCCTTTTTATATGCGTATACAGGTTCTGCATATATTTTTGTAAAATATGTGTAAGGTTTGTTACATGTATATACACACACCGAACTGCATTAAACCTTTTGTATTTTCATTGGTCAATTCTGTTCCCAAACGGACCTGAAAGTTTGAATTGTTGTTATTATCAATAAATATATTTCATTATTTCTGAAGACGGCGTATATATGTGTTGGTATGTATATTTAATCTTGATAGTTTGTATAATTTTGTATAATTTTGTACATAGATCTGTTGAATATGCATGCCAACTCTAACACATATATATCCTAGAAACGATCGTTAAATAATGAACTTTTTTTGTTTAATATAAGGAATTGTTTATTCATTATTTGTTTAATATTTTATATATATATATATATATATATATATATTTATATATATATTTCATATATATATATATATACATTCACCAGAGAGGAGCTTCAGAGAGCCAAGAAGAGGATCAAGGGGGGCAAGGCTCATGAAGAAGATGGAGTTCAATCAGAGGTGATGATATTTTGATGATATCATCCTGGGGTTCTGTAACGGGGCACTGAAGAAAGGAGTTGCCCCGAATCAGTGGAGGATCAGTAACATCGTCCCAGTGCCAAAGAAGGGTGATCTCTCTAACACCAACAACTGCAGGGGGATCTCACTGACGTCACTTGTGGCAAAGACCCTCAACAGGATGATTCTTAACAGGGTCCAGCCTGAGATGGAGAAGAAGCTCAGGGACAACGAGAACGGCTTCAGAGAGGGTAGATCAACCACCAGTCACATCCTGATGCTGGGGAGGATATTAGAGGGAGCTAGAGCAAAGTGCCTTCCTGCGGTCATGGTTTTCATTGCCTTTAGGAAGGTCTTTGATTCTGTGGACCGTTGCTGTCTGATGAAGATCTTACAGGCTTATGGAATCCCTAAGAAGATAGTGGACCTGATATCACTGCTTTACACCAACAGCAAAGCCCAAGTCATTACACCTGATGGGATGACAGAGTTCTTTGAGATACTGGCTGGAGTTCTCCAGGGAGATACATTGGCTCCCTATTTTTTTATCATTGTAGTGGACTATTGTATGCGCCTTGCACTGGAGAAACACCAGGACTCTGGCTTTACTGCAGTACCGGCTCAGAGCAGGAGTGTTAGGGCGAAAAAGGCATCGGATGCTGAATTTGCCGACGACATAGTTTTGGTGACAAATACAGTGAAGGAGGCAGAGGATTTGATGCGGGAGGTTGAGACTGTGTCGATGAGTGTGCGGCTGAGAATGAATGAGACTAAAACAAAATATCTGGTAGAGAATGTTGAGAAGTCAGAGGGGATCACTAATGTAGTCGGGAAGCCGCTGGAATTGGTTGAGGGCTTCCTGTATTTGGGAACAAAGATTGGGAATACGGAAGATGATGTGGTTGAGAGGAAGAGAAAGGCCTGGGCGGCGTGCCGCAGCTTGAGATCGGTGTGGAAGTCGGACATTCGTAGAGACCCGAAAATCCGCCTCTTCATTGCTGTAGTGGAGTCTGTGCTGCTGTATGGGTCTGAGACTTGGACACTGACCAAGAAACTCACTCAGATGGTGGATGGGTGCTACACGAGAATGCTGAGGATGGCTCTGAACATTAAACAGTATACACTGAGGATGAAAAACTCAGAGCTGTATGGGAGCATCCCAAAAGTCAGCTCAAAAGTGACACAGAGGAGACTGGGGTTAGCTGGACATGCTCACCGACATCCAGAGTCGACATTGCACTCAGTGCTCCTTTGGGAGCCCCTACATGGACACACTAGAAGAGGAAGACCAAGGTTAACGTATGTTGATGCCCTAAGGACAGACACTGGTCTGTTAGAGACGCAGGACATGGCAGCGATAATGAGGGACAGAGACCGCTGGAGAGAACTCGTCCATGGATCTCGGGAATTTTACCCGCTTTAGACATAGATAGATAGATAGATATATATACATATATATATATATATACATATATATATATATAGTAATAATAATAACCACAATGACATACTCCAATGTGACCGGGTAACGCATCCCCATGCATGTGTACCTTTTCAATCGTGAATGCATACTCTCCACGTGTTCCATTTTGGAACACATATTGTTTGTTCCGTATTCAGACCTAAGTGTACATCTCATACTCCCCATATGTACTATATCATACACATACACGTATCTTCTTCTTTCTCCTGTATTTTTTTATATATCTCTATGTGACGTTATATGCATATTTTAATATATTGTATATTTATTTTATTTTTTTATATATGTGTGTATATGTATGTATTTGGTTACATTGTTTATATTTGTGCATGTGTATAACAAGATGCATCCTTTCATGGATGATCCTGTATGACCCACTGTCCAGATTTATATGACTGTGAGTATATCATATTTGAATACGGACAGATATATGTATGCGTGTATGTATCTTTGTGGATGTACGTGGACACAGAGGTAATTGGGCGCGTATTTGTTTGAATGTAGATGAGCCAGTGTGTGTGTGTACGTGTACGTACTGTAGCGTAAGGGCTCGTTTGTGTGTACATTTATGTGTGTGTACATATACATATATATATGTGTCTTTGGGAACGAGTCTGTCTTTGTGCCTCTATATACGGACACGTTTGTGTATGTGCGTGTGGGTGTCTATGTATATGTATGTACATGTTTGTGTATATGAGTAGATATACGCGTACGCATGTGTGTGTCGATGTATGCGTGTGCGTATGTGTGCGCGCGCATGTGTGTGCGTGGGAGGGCTGATGTACGCCGGCATGTAGGCAGGCGTTTGTAGACGTGTATGTTGTTAGTTATATGGTTGTGTGTGTGCGTGTGTGTATGTGAGTGTGTATATATATATATATATATATATATATATAGGTATATATGTATATATATATATATATATATATATACATATATATATATATATATACATATATATATATATATATATATATATATATATATATATATATATATATATATAGAGAGAGAGAGAGAGAGAGAGAGAGAGAGAGAGAGAGAGAGAGAGAGAGAGAGTTCACATGTATCAAAGTTCTGTTCAAACCATTTGTTAGCTTACAATTGTTTCATGCAAACCGAGGTTTGACATTGTAAGTGAGAATTGCTCTTTTGTCTACCCTAGAGATATTTAACTTTGCCATGCAATCAGCCATACGCTGACCCAGAGCTTACCAGGGGTTATATATAGGCGTGGTTCTAATAAGACCCTGTCAGGTTCTGTGGGTAGACTACATTTACAAAGAACATTGATATGGAGATCTGACGCTTCGTATGGAATAGTCAGTTGTAGCACTCTATGATAGGGAGTAATCATCCTAATATAGATATATTTAGTACTCCATGATCGAGTAGACTGTAATTTAAAGATAGGATACTTAAATTTGGAAACTGTATACAACCATATATAAGAGACTCCATTGAGACACCTTTTAATGTACATTGAAATAATAAATTTACTTATAGAAATCAGCTAGTTACCTCCTCTCACGCATTAACTCCCCTTAATCACACATATACTTCCGGAAAATAAAACAATGTAAATTCTCGCAACAAAAACAACCTGCTCTATAAAATTGGATTAAAGAACACTGAGCCGCAACAAGCTGTAATAATTTAACTTAATACATCAAACATCCAATACTGAATCATCGTTAATTATGTGAAGGAAATATAAAATATATATTACGTTTCCTGAATTGTGAAAATGGTGGTGTATACAAAAACCATAACATTATTTTGCTTCTCATTTATAATATTTCTCTGCACACAAGCTTCTTTATCATACACAAAAAATACTTTACCACTACAACCTCCATAATACTCTTGATTACCCGCTTAAAGTGCTTGTATTACATATAACACCCTGCCGCACAATAATCATATATAAATAAGACACACGTGCATGCCCCACGTGTAACTATTGCATGCAATAACTACTACAACTGACTAACAAACTATCCTCTTGCATTAACTGCCGATGTTGTATTTTAACTTTAATTTTGCTTTGATTCTGTTTCAGTATGATTTTAATTTTTGATTTAAATTGCCAAGTAAAAATATTGTAATGGATGTCACCCCACTGTGCATCAATATATACATATGTATCTGTATGTCTCTTGTCTTGGAAAGGAGGTCATGAATGTTTACAAACATTAAATAATGCTCCGAAGACACCAAACCTCGGTTTGGATGAAACAATTGTAAGCTAATAAATGGTTTGAACAGAACTTTGATTCATGTGAATTCTATATAACTGCTCTGTAGAACAACTGATGTTATTACATTGAGCTATTTATCTTACTGGTAATAAGGTAGTAATAAATTACTGTCTTTCACTGCTTAGGGTTTAAAATATATATAACTATAAAATTTTTAGTATATACATAACCATAAATAGTATCCTTAATACTATATATATATATATATATATATATATATATATATATATATATATATATATATATATATATATATATGTATATTTGTGTGTATGTGTATATGTGTATGTATATGGGTATATGTGTATATGTGTGTGTGAGTGGACTTGTGAAATACCAAACCCACCATGAATTCATTGAAGTGTGTCAGGCAGAGGGTAGCTGATGGACAGTCTGACAGCAACTATTGGCCAGAATTTATGATGACGTAGAAAAACATCAGCCAACAGCAGGACAAGCGAGGAAGATGTTTTTTGACGCTAACACCACAGTGAGAAAATTTGATCCGGAATTATTGCCAGTGTCCGACGAACCTGCATTCCCAGAATCAGACAGATCCATACAATGATCGTGTCTCGAGCTCTCTGCCGGCGAAGCAATTGTAACACACAATAAATTGAGTCCGGATGCATCACTGATTTTTCGTTTTATATCATATATATATAGTGACGAAACATAAATCAATTGCATGAACTCATAATCCTTTATTTACTGCTATATATCTTTCGATGATATCCATTGAATGGCTATGACCTCATCAGGCAGTTAGTCAGTTCTAGATATGCCAGCTCTGGGTTTATATTGTTGATGGTATGAAAGCCTCTGGACATATGAGCTTGTTAGGAATAATTTAATGTTGTCAGCAGGAATAGTCTTAATTCTCATTGGTCAGTTTGTAGATGCTAGTAGGGGTGGTATTTGACCTCAAAGAGGCAGGTGGTGTTGTAAAGTTCAAACCGCCAGGCAAGATGACAATAGTTCCATATGACTGATTTTCACCAAAAGCATTCCTGGTCAGATATATATTCAATTAAGGTTAATAGTATGGGATACAACAGGTCATTCTTAAGTTGAGTAATTTATGTGGAGTGGTGCTACTGAAAATTATGGTTAGAGTAGAAAATTTACAAATAAATGTAGGTTGGCTTGCACGTACACTCACACCCACCTCCACAGATACACACACACATCCACACATACAAATTGAGGAATTAATGTGGGGTGGTAATGCTTAAAATAATGGTTAGAGTCCAATACTTAGATAGTTTAGAACATTTAGAAATAAAAGGCTTATATATATATTGAAAGAGTGAATTATAACATGTTCAACAGTACAAAAAAGGGTTTTATTTTAGTACTGTTGACCATGTTATTTTTCACCCTTTCAATATTATTACTCCAAGATAAACTAACATAGGAATACAAGAGAACTCATAAACTCGTTATCTACGTAAACCTCTTGTTGAGTCAAACAACGCCGTACGCTAAAACTATCCATAATCTTTCAAGGATTTACACAAGTCCAGCCTCCTGTTATTTTATTATAATATTTAACTCCGTACTCACACCACCAACTACACAAACGAAGACGGTTGAGCTGCTTTACGTTGAGTACTCTCCATATTATTACATCAAGATTGACCATACGGAATGACCAGCTCTATCCAGTGGTGAACCTTCAAACCTAAATATATATATATATATATATATATATATATATATATATATATATATATATATATAAATATATATATATATATATATATTGAGTATATGTTGGTTGTATACCAACACCTCAGTATGCAGATTGGAGCACTCGACGAAATGCGCAGGTTGGTTTGGTTACTCCCGAGTAATGTAAAATAAAATAAAATAAATAAGTTAAATGCTTAAAATTTGGCTTCGTTTATTACTGCTATATATATTTCGGTGACAGCCATTTTTGGCTTTAACCTCTTCAGGCAGTACGAATTAGTGTGGTAGAGACGAGTACACATGTTGTTGAGGTGTATAACTTTGTCAATACTCTGATATGCCCAGTTCATGGTTGGGTTGTTATTTCACTGAGGAACTGGAATAATTTGAATTTAAACAAACGAATTTCAGCGTCAAACAAGAGGCCCTTTGACGCTGAAATTCGTTTGTTTAAATTCATATGATTCCAGTTCCTCAGTGAAATAAAAACCCAACCAGGAACTGGGCATATCAGAGAATTGACAAAGTTATACACCTCAACAACATGTTTACACGTCTCTACCACACTAATTCGGACTGCCTGAAGAGGTTAAAGCCAAAAATGGCTGTCACCGAAATATATATAGCAGTAACCAACAATCTCTATGGAATGCAAAAGGATATTTATAACGATCTTATATTGAAGGAATTAAGGAAGAAATACAAAAAACCAACGAGTGATGGCCTTGAAAAACTGAATACAGAAGCCTCATACATAATGCATGAATTAGGCATCGAAAATAGGACACAACCCTTCATGCCTAGGAAACCAAAAATTAATATGAAGGACCATAAAAGGAATTTTGAAATTGAATTACCAGTTAGATTAATTGCACCATCTAAACCTTTTAGATGTAACTTTAAACCTTAACACAGGTCTTTATTATCCATTTCACAAAATAAATGAGAACTTAAACTACATTAACTTTAATTCCAATCACCCCAGATCCGTTAAAAACACTATAGTAAACTCTGTGCAGCAACGCATTTCTAGAATTTCAGCTAATAAGAATATTTTTGAAGATAAAGCGCAATATTATAACGAAGCGTTAGGTAGGGCTGGATATAGTAATAAAATTAAATACATTGATAATAATGATATGACAACTAACAATAATTTTAACAACTATTATAGGAAACCTTACAATAATTCGAAAACAAAAAAAGAAATAGAACTAGGAATATATTATGGTTCACTCCTCCTTTCTCATTAAGTATTAAAATTCCTATTGCTAAATTATTCTTTAAAGCTCTAGATAAATGCTTTCCTAGAACACATAGGTATTAGTAAATCTTTAATAGACATACTATAAAATTATCGCATTCCACCACCAGTAATTTAGCGCAGAATATTAATAGAATTAATAATAGAAACTTAAAACCTAACCAGCATACAATTAATAACCCCAGCAATATCCAAATTAATAATACGGCTTCTAGGAACTTAAATTTTGATAAATGTAACTGTAGAAATAAATCTAACTGTCCGTGAAATAACAATTATTTAGTTAAAAATATAGTATATAATTGTAATGTAAAAACTAATTTAAATTCATTTAATTATGTAGGCTCTACCTCCACAGATTTTAAGTCCCGTTTTAATAACCATAAATGCTCTTTTACGAATATAAATAAAAAAATCTTCAACTCCTCTATCTAATTTACTATGGGACCTAAAATCAAAGAACACTAACAATTCTTTACTTTGGAATATTATCTCCAAAGCTCCGCCATTCACGCTTCATCTGAAAATTGTGCTCTTTGTATAGGGGAAAATTCTTTATATTAAAAAGTAAGAATTCTGTTAATTTAAGGAATAATCTTTTCAGTTCTTGTAAACATAGGTTGAATTCAACGTTTAAATATAAATATTAAATGTAATACATAACTCATCTTTATTACACCTATCGATAAATCATTAGATTCCTTCATATGATTGCTTATAACTCTCTTAAAAGAAAAACATTTTTCTTGAAAAATTTTTCTTGATACTGAAAGATTTAAAAAAAATATTTTTTGAAAATTCTTCTGATGGGTATAAGAAAATTATGAGAAAATTATAATTCATATTTTATACTATGTATTTTATATTTCTATATTCTTATATTTTTTAAAATTATAGTTCATATTTTATATTTTGTGTATTTTATATTTCTATATTCTCATATTTTTCAAATGCTTATATATATATATATATATATCAAAATGTTTATATATATATATAAGATAAACATAGTGATTTTTATGTATATATGGTATAACATAAAAATTATATTTTAAATATATTCTATAAATATACTCTTATGAAAGAGTGTTTTATGGTTTATGCTTTGGATATATTCATATGAAAATTTTAAATATTATAACTTTTATATATTTATGACATTATAGCAAGCAAATTTATGTTTTAACAGTTATAACTGTATAACAGGTAAATTTATGAATTTATACATTTATAACGTACTATAAAATAGCATAAGATTCATATTCTAATTACATTATTAAGATGGAAAATTTAACTTTTTAACTTCTTAACCTTATAGCATTTAATCCTTAGAGTTATCTAAATTATTAATATATCACTAACAATGTCCTTTACGCTCTACTGCTATTATAATACAAATAAGTGATTATACTTCTGTAAACTCCCGGAATTTCCATGGGCTTATAAATATTCGGATATTTTAAACTTACAATTTTTTAATAATTAATGATAATATATATCTTATTATTATAATAATAATATATATGTTTTTGTAGTAATAATATATTTTTTAATAATATATATTTTTTAATAATATATATATATATTTTTTTAATAAGATATATATAAAAGTTTTTTAATAATATATATATATATAAAAGTTTTCAATTTTTTAATAATCTAACATACACATTTAAACTACGGATTGAATTGATAAATTAGTAATTAAACATTTAATCAAATTTATTAATTAAACATTAGATGACATTCTTCAACCTATCATTATAATGAATCCGACTATTATTCATCCACGCTATATTCATTTCTTCGCTTCTTCTCTCATAATTACGCTATTACTGTCCTTATAACTAATATTCTCTCTCACTTAAATATACTCACGTTTTTTTCTCTTTCTTTTTTCCCTCTTGCAACGGCTTAATTTAAATATACTGTTATTTAAACCTTTCCGACACTAATTTGCATAATAAACCAACAATAAATCTAATATCTCCACTATCCAGGAGACTCCAACCGTGAAGGCTGCATTTTTCAGGGTATGTCAATATTTATTTATAAAACTAATCTATATTATATTTTATCTGATGAAAGCACACCATAATTTGCTTTGGTGGCCCTTGAAATATGTATAATGAAATAAATATGGTTTTATAAATATAGTTTCCATTTGTTAATATATTGTATATTTACTCCAATTAATTTGTTGAGTGCTTTATATTAGTTATAAAAATGTTTTGCTTGTTGTATCCCAACAAATTAAATATAACCTCTACACACACACACACACATATATATATATATATATATATATATATATATATATATATATATATATATATAGTTAAAAGAATAGAGGTGTAACACACAAGTTATTATATATTGGTAAACGGAATAGAAAATGCTGACAAATTGTTCACAGTTGAAAAATGGTTTAATTAGGAATAAAAGAGTATTAGTGATTGTATGGGTTAGTATTCAGTTGTGGTTTTAAGTTTTTAAGTTTTTACCGGTTGCTCATTTCTAAATGCTTTTCAAAAATAATTTTGAGATAGAGTGTCCGTGCTGTTTGCTCTGACCTGATTAGTTTTGGGAATTCTACCTGTTTTTATGTTAAAAAAGTGGCTCCAGCGTTATTTTTGTGTTGCAAAAATGCTTGTGGTCAAAACAATTTTGATTGGTCGGTAGAGGTCATGTGAATGTAAAAAGTTGATTTTGCGCCAAGACTGTTTTTATGTTAAAATGTTAAAAAAGTGGCTCCAGCAAAAATTATTGGTCAAAACAATTTTGATTGGTCGGTAGAGGTCCGCGTCTAAACACTTCTCCCTAAGACGAACCCACAACATACACACGTCAACATCAGCACACATCTCTACCCACATATAAACACAATGACACACGTAAACACACATGCTCTATGGTGCAATACAAACAAATATATGTGCATGTATATGTATGTATATATGTATATATATATATATATGTAGTGAATGTATGTATGTGTGTGTGTATATATATAGTGAATATCATTTCACACCTTTTATTGTTAAGATTTTTGATGTTCTATTAAGAGAACCGATTTTACTGAAAAAATCGAATAATGTACACCATTTTACCAGGGGGAAAAAATACTGGTCCACCCAGACACACACATACACACACACACACACATATATACACAAACACATACACACGCGTACATCAACATACAAAGAGACTTATACACACACACACACGCACTTCTCCGTATAAGACAAAAACTGAAAAATATCTTTTGACCTTCGAATGACTCTGCTATATATATATACACACACACACACACACACACACACACACACACACACACATACACTTATCTTAATAGCCATTTGACACACATCGCTGCTGGCCATTGTCGCAGCATCGAACACCTTACTACTACTACTACACACACACACACACACACACACACACACACACATACACACACATACACACACACACACACATATTTGTTGTGAAAGAGTCATTTCTCAATCTTGGCGCAAAACCAATTTTTTATCCACATGACCACTACCGACCAATCAAAATTGTTTTGACCACTAATTTTTGCTGGAGCCACTTTTTTAACATTTTAACATAAAAACAGTCTTGGCGCAAAATCAACTTTTTACATTCACATGACCTCTACCGACCAATCAAAATTGTTTTGACCACAAGCATTTTTGCAATACAAAAATAACGCTGGAGCCACTTTTTTAACATAAAAACAGGTAGAATTCCCAAAACTAATCAGATCAGAGCAAACAGCACGGACACTCTATCTCAAAATTATTTTTGAAAAGCATTTAGAAATGCGCAACCGGTAAAAACTTAAAAACTTAAAACCACAACTGAATACTAACCCATACAATCACTAATACTCTTTTATTCCTAATTAAACCATTTTTCAACTGTGAACAATTTGTCAGCATTTTCTATTCCGTTTATATATATATATATATATATATATATATATATATATATGTATGAATGTATATATATATATATATGGTTTGCCTGTCTCGATTTAAAGTAATAAATCAATAAATATAACAAACCTATATCTGGCAACTGCGGTTTGATACCTAAAAATAGCAGTCGGTTTTATGAGACTAAAGTTAGCTCTACGTAAGGAGCCGAGAACATCATAGATTGAGTTAGAAACTCAAAATAGTTTCAGACTATTTTGAGTTTCTAACTCGGCTCCATACGTAGAGCTAACTTTAGTCTCATAAAACCGACTGCTATTTTTAGCGGCATGCGTATGAGACGCGCTAGGCGCTGCAGCATGTGCTTCTATATCAACACATAGTTGAGTCTTCTTAGATCTTTTGAAGTGAAAGATAAGAATTTCCTGGATAGTCGCAGAAGAGCACAGAAATGCAGGCTTTCACTTAATAATTCTGGCGGAACAGATTTATATCTGACCGGGTATCAAACGGCAGTTGCTCGATATAGGTTAGTTATTTTTATTGATTTATTACTTTAAATCGAGACAGGCAAACCATATTGTTTTAAAGTAGTATTTTTTCAACCTAGCTAACTTGGTCATTCGTAATTCCAACACATGTATACTTGAGCTATTTAATTGTAAAAGACTATTTTGAATTTCGAACTCAATCTATATATATATATATATATATATATATATATATATATATATATATATATATATATATATATATTTATATATAAGTGTAGAACCATTACTCAACACAGTACTCCATACTTGGAATAGTAAAGTATGTCTATATTATATATAGGCGGGGTGCGACAGCTGAGCTCTTGGCAACAGCTTGTTCCAGACAGTTACCCAAAACAGCATTCCACCTTATCTTAACAATTCACCCATATCTACATAAGTTAGTAAACATACAGATACAGACGGATGCCCACATATACACACACATACATATACAAAATTGGACAGCTACACACCCATACACATAACAACTCCCTAATTATAAAAATATATGTATCTGTATTTGTATATAGAAAATACAATCACATCATTTTAAAACTTTTCTGCAACATCCTACGAAAGAAATTTCCAATTGGATATCAGTTTATACCCTTATATCGATAAGCCTCGTCCCTGATGATATGGCCAGTTAACTATGAGCCCTTCAGGATTACAGCCATGAATTAGCTATTGAAACGACAAGAGAATAGCTGTAGATCTGTATATATATATATATATATATATATTGTTATACTTTGGGAGGGTCATGTTGCCAATAAGAAACACACGCACCAGCTGCTTTCACTTCAATTTATTATATATTTATAAATTTATAAATTTACAAATTTACAAACTTATAAATTTCTGGTTGGTTGGTTGGTTCCACAACCAGATAGTTGTTTATATATAGTCATAGTCCTTTCGTCATACACTCTGTGACCTCTTCAGTGACTGTGGATTCCTTTCTTCGTTTCTGTGCCTTTCCTTTCTTCTATCCTACGCCATTTTGTTTCTGTGTTTGTGTTGTATTCTCAGTTTGCGCATGCGCCACATCCGGGTGTCTGTGTGTGTTTGCGTTCATTTATCTATTTGTTTATTTATTGGCAACATGACCCTCCCAAAGTATAACAATATCGGTTTCAACACACGATTTCAGATAAAGAATCTTGCTAAACAAATTCAGAAACGATATATATATATATATATTTATTAAAATAACAGATTAAAGTTTAAGCAAAGGATTTTAGTCTAGAAACTAGATTTTTGTGTAGAACATTACACTTTTCATATATATATATATATATATAAATATATATATATATATATATATATATATATGAAAAGTGTAATTTTCTACACAAAACGAAGGTTATAGAGAAAATTGAGGTTGGTAATGGCACATGGAATATATAAGAGACAGAATACTTTTTTGTGAAAAAACATATAATTTTATAAGGTAAGGAAATAATAAAGGGTATAAAAAATGACCGGTTTCGATGGGTCTTTTTTTATACCCTTTATTATTTCCTTACCTTATAAAATTATATGTTTTTTCAAAAAAGTATTCTGTCTCTTATATATTCCATGTGCCATTACCAACCTCAATTTTCTCTCTCTCTCTCTCTATATATATATATATATTATGGTAATAATAATAATAATAATAATAATAACAATAATAATAATAATAATAATAGTGCTTTCTTTATTAACCACAAGGGTTTACACAAAGTAGGCATTAAGGACAGTACAGGACAATACAGGACGATACGAAAGGGCATTTCAGGGTGTAAAAAAAACAAAAAACAGAGGATGTAATAATAGAACAATGAAAAAAATTCCCCAATAGGGGGGAGACTTCCGGGGGACATTCGTGGAGAAAGCCCATTAAAAACCCACAGTGACCCTGACCACCAAGGGAAGTGCCCTCTCCCAGTTGTCCACCTTTAATTTACCGACACATACTCAGAGTAGGCCCATTCACTCGGGCCATTCTTGCTTCTCTCACCCATCTTTCAACAAAATGCTGGGAAGAGAGCACTTCCCTCTCTACCCTGATTCTCCTTTTCAAATGAAATTTGAAATAGTCTATCGGGGCATCAACGAGCTTCTTCAGCCCTTTCAAAAGTGTCCACCATACTATCTCTTTCGCCATGGCCACCAGACAGATAAAAACTGCCTGCCCTTCGCGTCTAAAGCACGATGGACTCAGCTGATAGCCGGATCCGTCCTACACGCGACAGCAGGTGTTCGACATAAACCAACAAGTCAGCAATTCTCGGACACTGGACCAGTGCGTGCAGGACGGTTTCGTCACCCTGCGCGCATCTCGGACACGCCCGGCTGACGGCACCTCCATGCCTGTAGAGTTTATCCCAAACTGGCAAGGTTCCTCGGTAGCACTGCCAGGCCAGGGATTTCTGGAAGTTGTCCATAGGCCCCGGCCCGAAAGTTCTCCCGAAGAGATTGGCTAGTTGATTTTCGTCGAGGCCTAGAGTTACCCCAAGTACGTCGTCGCTCTTCCCCTCCACTAATCCTCTATAGAACGCCGAGGTGGAGTTTCCACCGATCACATGGGCCGATTGGTCGAGGGTTGTGAGCGCTTGAAGACATTACAGTCTCCAAGCACTCCCTCTCGGTCTTCGCTTGACCCAGGACTGCAACTCCGTCAAGGAAAGACGCGTCTAGCAAACGGCGACCACACCTGATCACCGTCGAGGAAGAGGTTGAGATGTCGTAGCCTGAGCACGTGTCTGCGCATCATCAGTCACGGCATGCCCATGCCTCAACGTAGCGGATGTTAACAAAAGATGGATCCCCTGACCATCGGAGCGCGTCCCTTCCACAAAAGGCGAAAGAGCAAACGCTCCAGCACAGTCAGGCGGGGCTTAGGACATGGTAAGACGGTCAAGCGGTAGTAGATGACGGACTCGATGTACGCGTTAGCCACCTCCGCTCGACCTTTCAGGGATAGCTTCCTCTCGGCCCATTTCTGGGTGAGAGAAGCCACCCTGCTCGTCACCTCGTCCCAGTTTTTGTCCGTCTGGAGGTCTGGACCGAAGCAGACACCGAGCAATTTAACTGGTCCGTCCGCCCAGCGCCCGACGACGCTGTTGGCCGGCATGGACCTGTCTCTCCAGGTGCCGAGCTGCAGGCCCACTGACTTTTCCTGGTTGATCATTGCTACTGTCACCGCTTCGTATTCTCTTAGTGAAGTGCCGATCGCCTCGATGTGTTTGGCGTTCGACACCACTATGGTGACATCGTCCGCATATGCTGACACGGATCTTCCAAATCCTAGTTCGCGCGAGACACCCCTCAACGTCTCCAGTTTGTGCAGTAATGGCTCGAGAGTCAATATGTACAAGAGGGACGAGAGGGGACATTCTTGGCGGACCGAGCGTATGATGTTGAACGGTTCCGAAAGGTGACAGTTCACTCTCACCACAGAGCAGATGTCGCTGTGCATGGCAGCGATCCAGCCTCTAAAGACGGGCCCAAAGCCAGCTGCCTTCAGGACTGCCGCTAAGTAACGATGGTCGACCCTATCAAAGGCTTCGACTGATCTAAATTGATCAAGGACCCACCCGTACCAGGTTCCCTAGCTACCCTCTCTACCATGTATCACATGAGCTGGAGGTTGTCGTGCATGGATCTGTCGGGAAAGGCGTATGTCTGCGCCTCTCCCACCAGACCACCAACGACAAGCGCGAACCTTTTTGCTAGCACCTTGGCCCAAATCTTGAACTCTGTGTTTAGCAGAGTTATGGGCTTGAAATTATCTATGTTATCCCCCTTGTTCGGATCCTTTCTCAGCAGCGCCACAGGTCCTCGGCTCACAGAGCTGGGAATTATCCCGTTCTGTTGCCAGTTGCAGTAGACGTCCGCCAAGAGGCCTCCGAACAAGTCTGGCATATGTATGTAAAGTTCATAGGGCAGACCATCCAAACCAGGCCATTTACCCTTTGTGCAGCCAGTCATTGCCTCCCGTACTTCAGCGGCTGTTATCGGCTTTTCGCAACACTCCGCCTCAGTGGCCGAGAGCCGCGGCAACCCGTCGAGGTAGACACAAAAGTCCATCCCTCGAACCGGCCCGGCGATGCCCCCGAACAGCAGAGCGAAGTGTCGCTGAAAAGCTTCACATTTTTTCCCGGGATCGAGTAGCATGCGCCCGTCGTGGTCCACCAAAGACCGGATCGTGGCTTTGTTGCCATGACGCGCCTCCACCACTCGGGCCCATTGAACGGCCTTCGTCCCCTCGTGTCTAGCTCTGACAACGTAGCCTTTGTGCTTTGCATTGAAGAATTGGTCAAGGGCCAATTTCGCCGAAAGTACGTCGGTCGCGAAGCCTTTGCTAAGCGCCTCGTCTAATTTTCTAACTAGTTCTCCCTCTGCTCTATTTTTCTCTATAGCAAAAGCCTTACTAAACCTAATTGACTCTATTCTAATAGCTCTTTTCAGAGGAAATCACCACTTGTTGTTGATAATTGCTCCCGTCAACGCCCGCTTAACTAGTTCGCTAATCCGGTCTCTGTAGGTCTAGCTTCCAGTAGCCGGGTCGTTGTCTATGAAGCCTATCTAAGTCAACCACACATATCAGGAATTTGTGGTCCGTGTAGCTGACTATCTTGAATTGTGGACAGCCTATGCTAGACCTATCTATTTCCCTACAAAATACTCTATCTTGATATGATCTGGATGACCCGATGCGGTTTGTCAAAGTCCACATTGGCACATTCGGGAAATCCAATCGGTACCTGTCAGACAGTTCAAAACGCCTAAGTAGGTTGGTGAGGGTCTTGCACCCTCCTCCCCTATCCGCTAATCCCACACAGTCCCAGCGTGCATCTAAGATCCCGTTCCAGTCGCCCACTAACGCTAAAGAGCGGGACGTTTCAAGAAAGGTCTCCAGACGCCGGAAGAAATCAGGCCGCCCTGCTCCTGTCGGGGCATAGACGGCCACTAGCCTGAAAGCTTGCCCGTCTCCGCAGGTCACGTCCAGCACCACCAACTTACCTTCTAGGTCCAGGAATTATGGCGAGATCCAAACCTCTCCGAAAAGGCACAGCAACTCCTCCCCCCGATCCAGGACGGCTGAGAGATGCGTACACATCGTAGCCGCCGAAGATCGGTGCGAAGGCCCGTGCTTCCGAGATTCTGGTCTCACTGGTGGCCACTACATATATATTTAGTAACCTGTGGTCGTTGAGCAGGTAGCCCTGCTTCCATGACGACCTCAAGCCACGCGCATTTATGCTGCCTATTCTGAGTGAGGTCATGTTGAAATGGAGTGGAAAAGATGGCAAAGACCACTTACCTTACTTCTCGTAGAGAAAGGATGGTTTCTCCATCCTTTTCACTGCTTGTGGCCTCCTCCAGAAGGATGTCCTTATAAATCCTCCTGGAGAGTGTTTGTTTCCGATGTCTTTGGGGAATTTTCATTTTAGTGTCGTGTACGTTTTCTGTGATGCGAGTGATTTTTATGTGTGGAGGTGGTGTGAACTTTTGGGTTGTTGTGTAGTCTTTTTCTGTGATGCTGGTGTTGTGTTGGATGTAGTGTAATAATTGGTTGTTGTTCAAATTTAATGCTGTGTAGTGTGTATCGTTTTGGTTCTTTTGATTTGTTTGCGTTTGTTGTGGGTTTGTTTCTGTTTCGCTTTTTGGTCACTTTTGTGGTGTTGGTGATGGTGGTGTTGGGGGTTAATGATGGTGATGGTGTTGGTGTTTGTGGTGATGGGGTTGGTGATGCTGGTGTGGATGGTGGCATCGCGGTCCTAACTTTTTTGTTTGATAGTTTATTTGTTTCCTTCTGTATTTTGTTTTTGGAGGGGGAAGGAAGTGGATTTCTTCTTTTTTGGCTTCTTTTTCTTTTTTTTAATTCCTGATACAGTTTCCCACTCCTCCGCGTCACAATCTGTCTCCAGTTGCGATAGATCGGGGAGTGGAAAATCATCCACAGGCGTTGGTTTTGGTTGTGGCGTGATGGATGGTGGAGGCGCTGGTGCTAGTTCTGGCGCGGTGGGTGGTGGTGGTGTTTGATTTTGCTACTGTTGCTGGGGTTGTTGCTGCTACAGTTGCTTCTGTTGTGGCTGCTACATTTGTTGCTGCAATTTCTGCTGCTGGTGGTGTTGATGGTTGAGTCACTGACGTAGGTAAGAGAGGTGGCCTTAACTTTTTAGCCTGAGGGCAGAAAGCCTTTAGGTGGGTTCTTTCACCACAAACGACACACCTAGGCCTTCTACTCTCGATGATTACGGTGAAGTGGCTGCCGTCAGTGAGGTCTATTACCTCTGGGATTTCCTCAATGCTTTTTTTGGTCCGCTTGGATCAGGAGCTCCAGCCCAGATCCGGACCAGTTCTCCTGCTTTTCTTTTGATATTTCAATTATTTTGATTTTGGCCTCGATGCCGGCGAGGACGGCAGCCATTAGTCAGGGAATTTCCATGGCCGGTGGAGCGTGGGTCACCCTGATCTTCACGAGTCTCTGGCCACAATAGCTTGGGACGAGTGTGAAGTCGTCGCTTCTTAATGGGGACATTGAGTGCTCTCTGGCCTCCTGTGGTGTTCCAAAGAACACGTCCACGGTTTGATATTTCTGCCCACTTCTGATGTGGGTTTGTTCCGCCCACACATGTTCCAAAGCTTTTTGGATTTGGGACTCGGATGCCCGTTCCACACGGCGCGATTTTGTGTTAATCGTCCGATAAGGCACGATGCTCCATTTTATTAGGGGGGTGGTGAGGCTGACTCTGTACCCATCTTTGTTTACCATTCTCTTGGCTTCATTTAACTTCCTCCTGAGTTACCTCGACTGTTTCGCATTTCTTGGCTGCTTTGGCAAACGACACATTTGCGGTGGTGTTGATGTTTTTTGTTGTTATTCTCATTATTGTTGTTGCTGTTGTTGTTATTGTTATTTTTAGTTCCAATTGTGGTGGTGGTGGCGTCAGTGGTGTTCGGTGTGGAAGAGTCGATTCTGGGTGAATCCATTTCGATGTCACGAGATAATAATTTATTTTTTTCTTTTGTTTCCGTTGTCACTGTGGTGGTGGTGGGGGTGGCGGCTTTAACACCTGCAGTTTCTGGTAATGGCGGGAAGTGAATATTAGCATGAGACAAATTTAAATTATTGCTACTGCTTATATATTTAGTGTTGGCAAACGTAGTAATATTTACAATGGTGGTGTTGGTGTCAGCTTCGTGTAGCTGTGAATCGTCCATAATTTTCTCAAAACAATTTTTGTTTGATAATTATAAAAGTTTAAATTTTGGGCTCAAGGCCCCAATCTTTCTGAGTGTTCTTTTCTGAAAGCAATATATG
The DNA here is from genome assembly GCA_964016885.1 of Eledone cirrhosa. Taxonomy (NCBI): domain Eukaryota; kingdom Metazoa; phylum Mollusca; class Cephalopoda; order Octopoda; family Eledonidae; genus Eledone; species Eledone cirrhosa. The sequence continues at coordinate 328,188,939 of OZ024741.1, forward strand.
TGACCTTATAAACACTTAACAACAAATATTTTCCATGAATGGCAATTTGAAACAACTGAAAACAACAAACCTTTGCGGTGCTCACGATAATACGATTTCCTACGGAGGTCGCCAATAATAATAATAATAATAATAGGAAACTGTGGCTCACATTGTATCCGAGTCTAAACACTTAGCCCAGACTCACTATAAACGCTGGAGACATGATGTGATGGGCAGGGTGATCCACTGGCACCTATGCAAAGTAAACAATTTACCACATTGTGAGAAGTGGTATGAGCATAATCCAGAGTCGGTGATAGAAAACGATCAGGTGGAGATGCTATCGGATTTCAGGATACAGACGGACAATAAACTGGAACACAGTAGGCCTGACCTGATGGTTTTGGACAAGGAAAAAAGATCGTGCCTGATTGTAGATGTAGCCTGCCCATTTGACACGAGAGTGCAAGAAAAGGGGAGGGGGAAAATTAACCGATACCAGGACTTAAAATGGGAGGTAAAAAGGATTTGTAACTATCATGAATTCAGAGTCGTCCCGATTGTCATAGGCGCACTAGGTACTATCGCAAAGAGTTTCCAAGGATGGTTAAAAAAAATAGTCCAACGTCGCTTTCTGGAACACCTCAAAAAGGCATGCTTGCTGGGAACAGCAAGAACATTCCGATACGTCCTGAATATCTGAGGCTGCAGGTAGCGGCTTGATATTCATTTCAACAAACTTTCCAGTTAACTAACATCAATGACTCAGACTTAAATAATAATAATAATAATAATAATAATAATAATAATAATAATAATAATAATAATGCTTTCTTTATTAACCACAAGGGTTTACATAAAGTAGACATTAAGGACAGTACAGGACAATACAGGACGGTACAAATGGGCATAATAATAATAATAATAATAATATTAATAATAATAATAAGCACAGAGATCCGTAGGCTCGATACAAAAATCCGAAAATTCTTAACCATGCACAGAATGCATCACCCTAAGGCAGACATAGATAGAATGTATCTCCCTAGGAAAGAAGGAGGACGTGGTTTAATCCAGTTAGACATTGCGTTGAAAACTGCAACAATTGGATTATCCACATATCTAAGGGATTCACATGATTGGATGATCAAACTCGTTTTGAAACACGAAAGCACCAAAAGATCATATTCCATTACAAAAGATGCACAAAGATACAGTAATGGACTACACATTTCAGAAGTCCCATTTACTGCTGAAATGGAAAACACAGAAAAAGCAAAGCAGGTAAAAGTAACTGCAAAGAAAGAACTGCTACATAAACTGGCTAAGAAATGGCAAGAAAAGCCTCTGTATGGAAAATACCCAGAACGAGCTAACAATCCTGATGTTGACAAAACTTTAACCCATCAGTGGTTGGCATCCTCTGGACTGAAATCGGAGACTGAAGGACTGATTATATCGGCACAAGATCAGTGTCTGCCAACAAAAAAGTACCAAGCCAACATAATAAAAAATGGGTGCAGCCCATTATGCCGTGTATGCAAAAAACAACCAGAGACCATTGACCATATAATTTCAATGTGCAGTCCTATAGCTCCAACCGAATACCTAAACAGGCATGACAGAGCTGCACAATACATACATTGGATAATGTGTAAGCATTTTGACCTGCCCCATCAAAAGAATTGGTGGGAGCATCAACCACCTCCCATACTTGAAAAAGATCACATCTAAATCTTGTGGAATTTTAGCATCCAAACAGACCGAAAAATAGATTCAAATAGACCTGATATAATATTGAAGGACTTTCAAAGGAGGGTATGCCTGCTAATTGAATTGTCTGTTCCAATAGACAAGAATGTATCTATAAAAACATTTGAAAAATTGAGCAAGTATAAGTTCCTGGGGATAGAAATTGGAAAAATGTGGAAATTGAGAACTAAAACAATACCAGTGGTTGTAGGCGCTCTGGGAATGATACCTAAGGGGTCTAACGACTACTTATCGCAAATCCCAGGAAACCCGCGTATAGGAGAAATACAAAAGATAGTACTAATGGGAACTGCCCATATACTAAGGAAGATCCTGTCAATATAAGTACATCACAAGTCTAAACACTAAGGATGCATGTGTGAATATGTATGTTCTTTCTTGAACATGGCGGACCTTGTTGTCTCTTGAGGTCACTGGTTGTGACTTGGTGATAACACGTATGAACATAAAGCAAGATAAATGCAAATAATAATAATAATATTAATAGTCCATATTCTTTTCTCCTATTACTCAGTATTTTTTTCTAAATTTGTATGTTGCTTGAAATGTTTTCCCAGATTTATGGATGTAATTTGCAAATAACTCGCTTTTTGTGTTAATTAAATTACCATAATTGGTATTTATTAATAGAGTTTCTAAATCACAAAGATTGCGATTTGGTGAGAGGGAAGCCTTTCGAAAAGACTCAGAGTTTCTAAGTTTACTCCAAGAAACTGAGTAATTAATATTTTTCTCTTTTAAAGACCATATTAATTGTGATAATGAAGTAGAATGTTCTTTTTATCTGGATTTGAGAAAGAATGTTTATGATTGGAAAAGCGCTGATGAGGGCGTACTGAAAAAAACAGTACAGCACCTCCGAAATATATGTAATAAAACTTATATTTTGATTATGTGAACGTATTCATTTATTAATATTCTGAATAATATATATATATATATATATATATATTAGTATATATATATATACATATATACATATGTGTAAATATGGAGAAAAAGAGGATTATTAGGAAGAAAAATTTTTTTTTTCGTTTAGTTTTTTCTCTTTTTTCTTTTTTATCTCTTTCTGGGTTAGAAAATGTTTAAAAGGAAATATTTTACTTTGTGTGAAGTTTTAAGGTATTAGTTATTTTATTCATTAATTAACAATAAGCATTGATTTATTTATAATATTATTCTTTCTTTCCCATTTCCTTAACATCTTCAAGATCACCTTATTTTCTCCCGAACATTTTATACCAATACAAATTCTCCCCTTTGATAATGCATAAAATGCTGAAACTAGTAAGAGACAAGTATTATATATATCAATAGATAAATAAATAAATAAATGCTATTGTTAATTAATTAATAAATTAACTAATACCTTAACACTTCACATAAAGTAAAATATTTTGTTTTAAACATTTTTTAACCCAGAAAGAGAGAAAAAATAAAAAATAAAAAATAAAAAAGAGAAAATAAAAAATAAAAAATAAAAAATAAAAAATAAAAAATAAAAAATAAAAAATAAAAAATAAAAACTAAAAAAATAAAAAATAAAAAATAAAAAATAAAAAATAAAAAATAAAAAATAAAAAATAAAAAATAAAAAATAAAAAATAAAAAAGAGAAAAAATAAAGGAAAACATTTTTTCTTCCTAATAATCGTCTATTTTTCCCGATTTACATATATAAATATATATATTCCAACCTCGTGTGCTCCTTCTCCACATTTTATAAATATATATATATATATATATATATATATATATATATATATATATATATATATATATATATAAAAGACCACACTTCAACCTGAAGGATCATAAATCAAACTTTAACTCAAATCCTTCTATAAGACTTATATGTCCCTCCAAATCAGATATTGGAATAATTAGCAAAAAAATTTTGGATAGAGTCATCCCACAAATAAGAAAACACGTTATTTTACCACTCTGGGAAAACACCTCCCAGGTAATTAACTGGTTTAAAAATATTAGATGTAAATCTTCTGCTTCATTTCTACAATTTGATATAGATAATTACTATTCTTCTATATCACCTATACTCCTGAACAAAGCATTGATATTTGCTAAAAATAGATCTAACTTAACTTTGGATGACATTAATATTATTACACATGCTAGACTAACACTTATTGAATTTCAGAATGAATACTGGACCAGAAACACATATAGTAATCTATTTGATATTACTATGGGTTCAAGCGATTCCGCCCAAATTACTGATCTTGTGGGCCTCTTTCTCCTTTTCAACATAAATGCCTCCTTTCCCCACCTTAAAGGTGGTTTATATCGTGATGACTGTCTTCTTCTTTCCAACAACCTTAGCCTTTCAGAAATAGAAAAAAACAAAAAGCATATTAGAACTTTCCTTAAAGACTATTATAATCTTCATATTACTTTTGAAAAAACAAGTAAAGTAGTAAATTTCCTAGATATAACTTTAGATTTAGCTACGGGTATCTACCAACCTTACCATAAACCAAACCAAAACTTACATTACATACACTCACAATCTAATCACCCTAAATCTATCCTTAAAAACCTTGCATATAATATATCACTTAGAATTTCTAACCTTTCTTCTAACCAAGATGTATTTGATAAAAATGCGACCTTCTATAACGAAGCTCTAGATAGAAGTGGCCACAAAAATAGATTAGAATATATACCTTCTACTAAAAATACTAAAAACATACAACCTAATATTACCAACAAACACCAAATGAAAAGTACACACCTAAATGCCACCCACACTATACCCCAAAATACCAAATCTTCTAATATAAAATATAGTAACTCTCAAAAAACTACTCATCATACAACTCTAATAAATATTAATAATAAAACTCCTAATAAAAAAGATAAAACACCTAAATCTACAAATATAACTAAAAATGGTTGTGGTGAGATCATTAACATTAATCCTCCTAGTAAACATCACGATACAACCTATAAAAATAATAAAAATAATAAACAACATAGAAACCGTAATAGACGGGTTACTTGGTATAATGCTCCATTTAATTTACAAATTAAGGATAATATTGCTAAAAAATTTGTTTATATCCTAGAGAAAAACTTCCCGCCAAACCACAAATACCATCAAATCTTAAATAGGTCTACAGTTAAATTCTCATACTCAACAACAAATAACATAAAACAAAATATAAGTGCCTATAATGCATATAAATGTAAGAAAACCATAAGTATACCACCAATACATCAAACTAACCATAATATCTCCTCAAATACAGAATTAACGAAAGGTTGTAACTGTAGAAACAAAGCAAACTGCCCATTAAAAGGGAATTGTCTTGTTAACAACATAGTCTATAAATGTAATGTTAAAACTAAAGATTCTATTTGCTCATATATAGGAGCTACTTCTAACAATTTTAAGACAAGGTTTAATACCCACAAGCATAGTTTTAAAAATGCCGCACTGGCTAATACAACATCTCTAGTAGAAAAAATCAATAGTTATAAAAATAAGAATATAGAATATGATTTGACCTGGAGTGTGCTCAAAAGAGCCACCCCTTATCAAAATAATAGAAATGAATGTAGATTATGTTCCCAAGAACTATTTGAAATAATGAAATCTAAGGATATCCTATTAAATAAACGACAGGAATTAATTATATCGTGTAATCATAAACTAAAAAAAACATTTAAATATTATAAACCTAATTAATAACATTATTTTAGAAATTAATATATAATTTAATTTAAATGTTAGTTAACCTATAAATTTAATTTAATTAAAATTCTACTACAGATGAGAATATAAAATATTGTGTAATCATAAATTGTGAAAAATCTTTAAATATTACTAATATATACTTAGTAATTTAATTTATAGATTAATTTTGATTTATTTAACCCTTTATTAAAATTCCTTTACAGATAAAATATAACAAAATATCGTGTATTCAATGACAGAGAAATAATTTTTAGTATTATAGACCTAATTAATATACATTTTAGAAATATATTTATAATTTGGTTTTAAATTTAGTCAACCTAAAAATTTTAATTTAATTGGCTTAAAATTAGTATCCTAATACAGACGGATTGCAGAGTGTCATGTAATCATAGAATGGGATGTGTTTTGGATGTATACCTAGTTAAT
>OZ024741.1:328199839-328234839 GCA_964016885.1 Eledone cirrhosa
TCCGGGAAATGCCTCTCTAGTAACATTGTCTACAAATGTACGGTTGTAACACCCACGTCCCGTAGGGCCTACATAGGGTTAACCGCCAATAGATTCAAGCAGCGTCTTTACATGCATAGCCATTCTTTTCGTTACCCTCTAAGAAGGAATATGACGTCACTTTCAGCTTATATCTGGAGTCTAAAAGACAACCACACCCAATATAAGTTACACTGGGAGATCCTAGCTAGGGCTAGATCGTATAACGGAAATAAAAGACCATGTGACCTCTGCGCCGCTGAGGCCCTGGAAATACTCTACGCCACAGACCACATCTTAAACAAAAATCTGAAGCAATTTCGGCTTGTAAACATAAATTGCACAAAACTTTCCTGTATTACAGCCCACGTTATACCCTAACCGATAGTACGATTTATACGTGGATATTTTACGTCTTGATGTGGGAGCTAAGTATGTTTTGTTTATACCATTACTTATTTGCATAGGTAAGTATATTTTACCCGTATGTTTTGTGAAGGTACGTATACCTTCTCGTACGTATATTTGATTGTTTATGTAATGGCATATAATTTTATATAATCTGGTACATATGGTTTGGCTATGTGTATACGGGAGTTTTGCGTCTGTGTAAGTATGCAGGTTCGTACGTATGTAGGGTGTGTGTATATGTGTACTTCATGTTTTGGTTGACTTACGTCTCCGAACATTCGTGTATCTACATGTAGGTATGTGTGTGCGCTGGTTATATACGTATTTATTTATTTATATACGTTTATATAATTATTTATTTATTTGTATACACGCATACACACACACACATATTTATATGTGCGTGGTTTTGGTTGACACTCGTTCTAGAAGTGGTAACACGAAATGATTACCCCTTGACTGATAAGGATAAAACGCGACAAAATACAGTAAATGTCTAATGATAAAATCTCATACCGAATCGGCCGTCAACCGAGTAAAAAAGGGCCGCGTCCCTCAGAGAGGAACCAGACTGGGGTCGAAAAATCAGCTAATGGTTCAAACCTTCCCATCACTTCGGAGCTGGAGACCTCCCATATCCGGAATACTCCTACTGTTGGCCCTCCATGCTCACCACCAAGAAATCTAAAGAAAAAGAGAGAAAACTGGTCAAGGGAAGATAATAAAGAAGTCCTTGAGGCTTTCTACACTGCCATGTACTACCCATCAAATACATCGAATACAGAACAGACATATATCAACTGGAAAAAGAAACATCCCGAAAACAGAGGCTATATTGACAGTAACAAACTAGCCAATATACGAAGAAATATTGTAAAAAAAAAGTTAGTAACTGATTTAGAAATTGATCAGATCAAGCTATTAGCACAAAGTCATAGAAGGGAAAATGAAACATGTGTCAGTGAAAACGAGGTAAATTGTAACACTTCGAATCCCAGGTTTGGGGCGGTATCACTGACAACAGAACAAATTAAAGAAAGGATAAAAAAAGTGGAGGGAGTGCATGCTCAAGATGAAACTCCAAATGAAAACAATGAGATCGTAAATGATAAAGAAATGAATGAGAATGAACTTGCCAACTTGAAGGATGAAATTATGATCGAATGGATGAAAATAAAAGAATCTGACATGGGGGAACGAGACACCCTCCTAAGATCCAGAACTCCAAACAGAACCAAAAGATAATATACAAGACTAACATAATTCTCAAAAACATTGTCATCACAAACAAACTAAACATTACTGATTTAAATCATCTCTATTATGCATCGGCTATAGTCACCACTCACTTATGTGGAGTGAAGATGAAAAAACAAAGGAATTCCCACAAGAAATCTACTTGGCAAGAGAACATCAATCGCCAAATAAACCTTCTCCGACCTGACATAGAAATTTTAAAAAACTATAAAGTAGGTGAACATGTTAAACAAACTAAACTTAGAAAATTGAAAAGAAAGTACAGTATAAAACCAACAAGTGACATAGGCATGCTGATAGAAATAATCAAGCAAAAAGTGTCGGCCAAAACTGCTCGTATAAGGCGCTTTGAAAAACGATCTAGATTCTATAAGGACAATAATATGTTCAAAACCGAACGAAGAAACTTGTACTGAAAAATTGGTAAGTCAACAATAACTGCTAAATCAATACCATCCAAGGAGGAAGTGCAAGAATTCTGGGAAAAGATCTGGGCCGAAGAAAAAGTTCATAATATACATGCCCCATGGATAGACAGACAAATGAAAGATACAGCTCACCCTGAGGAACAAATATAGGAAAATATAACAGTTGAACAGTTGCGTTTGGCTCTAAGAAAAACCAGCAAATGGAAATCCCCAGGAAAAGACAAAATACAAATTTTTTGGATAAATGCCTTCACAGAGTCTCATGAGCTGTTACCCCAACTTTACAATGAAATAGTTAAAGAGCCAGAAAATATTCCATCATGGCTAGTTAACGGCATTACATTCCTGCTTCCGAAGAATGATGAGACAAACAATCCCCAAAATTACAGACCGATAACTTGCTTGACCACAATGTATAACATTTTAACATCAGTCCTAACTGAATATACATATGACCACCTGATAACAAATGACCTATTTCCCATTGAGAAGAAGGGTGTAAACGAAACTCATATGGCTGTAAGGATCAGCTTTTGGTTAACAAAATGATACTGGAAGATTGTCATAATAGACACAAAAATATATCAATTGCTTGGATAGATTATAAAAAAGCATTCGATAGTTTGCCACACAATTGGATTGAAAAATGTTTAGAGATTTTCAAAATATCCCCCGTTGTCAGGAGGTTTTTGTCATTCAGTATGAAGACATGGAAAACGACACTCCTTTTGAATAGTGAAACAAAATCAATGGAAGCTGGAGAAGTTAATATTAATTGTGGAATTTTTCAGGGTGACTCTTTATCACCGCTTTTATTCTGCATCGCACTTATACCATTAAGTAAAAGGCTCAATGAAACAAAACATGGATATAAAGTCTATGACAAAACTATTAGTCACTTGTTCTACATGTATGACCTGAAACTATTTGCAAAAAATGATGAGCAATTGCAAGGGCTATTATCCACTGTGGAGCAGTTCAGTAATGACATTAAAATGGAGTTTGGACTAGATAAAAGCGCCAAAGCAACGTTCACCAGAGGAAAGCTGCTGAAAAGTTCAGACATTGATCTTGATCGAGGGAATGTGATAAGAGAACTTGACCAAGAGGAAACTTACAAATATCTAGGTGTTTATGAAGGAAGGGAATCAAGCACTCGACAATGAGGGAAAGGATAAGGAAGGAATGTTACCGCAGAGTAAGAGCAATCTTAAGAACGGAATTGAATGCAAGGAATAGGATCGATGCCATAAACACGCTTGCCATACCAGTAGTAACCTACAGTTACAATGTCATCAACTGGTCAAGCACAGAGATCCGTGGGCTTGATACAAAAATTCGAAAATTCTTAACCATGCACATAATGCATCACCCTAAGGCAGATACAGATAGAATATATCCCCCTAGCAAAGAAGGAGGACGTGGGTTAATTCAGTTAGACATTGCGTTGAAAACTGCAACAATTGGATTATCTACATATCTCAGGGAATCACATGATTGGATGATCAAACTCGTTTTGAAACACGAAAGCATCAAAAGATCATACTCCATTACAAAAGATGCACAAAGATACAGTAATGGACTACACATTTCAGAAGTCCCATGTACTGCTGAAATGGAAAACACAGAAAAAGCAAAGCAGGTAAAAGTAACTGCAAAGAAAGAACTGCTACAGAAACTGGCTAAGAAATGGCAAGAAAAGCCTCTGTATGGAAAATACCCAGAGCGAGCTAACAATCCTGATGTTGACAAAACTTTAACCCATCAGTGGTTGGCATCCTCTGGACTGAAATCGGAGACTGAAGGACTGATTATATCAGCACACGATCAGTGTCTGCCAACAAAAAATTACCAAGCCAACATAATAAGAAATGGATGCAGCCCATTATGACGTGTATGTAAAAAACAACCAGAGACCATTGACCATATAATTTCAATGTGCAGTCCTATAGCTCCAACCGAATACCTAAACAGGCATGACAGTGCTGCACAATACATACATTGGATAATGTGTAAGCATTTTGACCTGCCCCATCAAAAGAATTGGTGGAAGCATCAACCACCTCCCATACTTGAAGAAGATCACATCTCAATCTTGTGGAACTTTAGCATCCAAACAGACCGAAAAATAGATGCAAATAGACCTGATATAATATTGAAGGACTTTAAAAAGAGTGTATGCCTGCTAATTGATATGTCCGTTCCAATAGACAAGAATGTATCTATAAAAACATTTGAAAAATTGAGCAAGTATAAGGACCTGGGGATAGAAATTGGAAAAATCTGGAAATTGAGAACTAAAACAATACCAGTGGTTGTAGGCGCTCTAGGAATGATACCTAAGGGGTCTAATGATTACTTATCGCAAATCCCAGGAAACCCGCGTATAGGAGAAATACAAAAGATAGTACTAATGGAAACTGCCCATATACGAAGGAAGATTCTGTCAATATAAGTACATTACAAGTCTAAACACTAAAGATGCATGTGTGAGTATGTATGTTCTTTCTTGAACATGGCGGACCTTGTTGTCTCTTCAGGTCACTGGTTGTGACTTGGTGATAACTCGTATGAACATAAAGCAAGATAAATGCAGCTGTAATAATAATAATAATAATAATAATAATAAATCAAACGCGTTTTGAAACACGAAAGCATCAAAAGATCATACTCCATTACAAGAGATGCACAACGATAAACAGTAATGGACTACAAATTTCAGAAGTTCCATTTACTGCTGAAATGAAAAACACAGAAAAAGGAAGGCAAGTAAAAGTAACTGCAAAAAAAGAACTGCTACAGAAACTGGCTAAGAAATGGCAAGAAAATCCTCTGCATGGTACATACCCAGAAAGAGCTAACAATCCTGATGTTGACAAAATATTAACCCATCAGTGGTTGGCATCCTCTGGACTGAAATCGGAGACTTAAGGACTAATTATATCAGCACAAATCAGTGTCTGCCAACAAAAAATTACCAAGCCAACATAATAAAAATGAATGCAACTCATTATGCCGTGTATGTGTGTCTGTGTGTGTTAGCTGCAGTCACTGTAATAGCGTTAAACGCCTATGAAAGCAAGTTGTATACGAGAAACTTACTTCTCTCTCTAACAGATCTGCCAGTAGAAGTCGAGAAGGCCGGACAGGGCTGCTTCAGGATTCGTTAACCTCTCATCATGACATTCACTCAACCGTTACTGCCAAGGAAATAAATTACAGTCTCTATATAATGTGCCTGTGGAACAATTGCTGGATGTTCTCATTTACATTTAACGAATAGGAAACATCGACAGGAAATGCTCATTTTCATATAGTGAGAACATGGATGGTTATAATTTCTTTGCAGTAACACTAAGACAATTGTCAGATAGTAAATGAAGGCACATACAATATATGTCTATACTGTAAACACATGGGAGCCTCGCCATAAATGGAAGTTTTTGTTTTCGTAAGTGAACAAATATTTTTCTTACTTTTTTCTGTGAATATGTCACAACTATCCCAGTATTAGTCTAGAATTCCAGACAGCGTTGTTTCATGTTTAGTAGTTTAGTTAATTTTTCATCAGTGAAATTAATTCAGACAGTACTTACATGGAAATAGACTAAAGTGTATATAGATTTTATCATTACCGCTTGAATGAATCTCACGAATCTTGTAAAAAAGCTGCCTGGCATTCCGGATTGCTATACTGGCTTAACTGTGTCGCGTTCACAGAGAAAAAGGGAGCATCATGTTCTTATATACTTTCATATACTACTCTATTATATATATATATATAGGAAAATCTGTTTCGTAGAATCCAGACGTATCCGAGGACCACGCGATTTCAGAGTCATGTTTGATCACCACATCGATCGTGCCTCGAGCTGGTCGCTAGAGAAACAATTGTAATATGTCCATTAACTTCCTTTCGTCGCAACACTGATTCTCTTTTCTGTGTGATATATATATATTTATATATATACATATGTATATATGTGTGTGTGTGTGTGTTTGTATATATATATATTCTACCTGGAGTTGCGACCGATAGATAGTACTAGCAACTGGAAAGACCAACGGAAACATTGTTTCCTCGGTCCGATTTGACGAAAGTCGATCGATTAAAAAAAAAAAAATATATATATATATATATATATATATATATACATATTTATATGTAAACTGCGAGCTTCTGCAGTATCTCTATACAGATTATTGCTCCCAAGTCATTGATAAACCCGCATGCATAATAATACAATTTCCCATGGTTCCATGGAGTGGGACAGAACCCGAATGGCACATCCACAAACATACACGGATATATATTTCTAAATATTCTTACTAGTTCTCTGTCCATGGACAGATATGTTACTATTTCATTATTTCCTTGTAAATCTAAATGGATTTTACCGAGTATTATATATGGCAGTATTGGTAGAGGGTCGGACACCATGCTTTCCAGCATAGTTACGTCCCTTAACGATCTGAGTTCAAATCCCGCCAAGTTTGACTTTGCCTTTCATCCTTACGGGGTCGAGAAAATAAAGTACCAGTAATGCACTGGGTAATTGCTGGCCTTGTGCCAAATGTAGAAACATTTATATATTTGACAAATCTGTAGCACTTTCTAATATAACGCTCATACTCTACTTTATGTATTACATAATTTTATTATTTGTATGGCGGTGGATTCGCACTATCGGTAGAGGGTCGGATGCCATGCTTTGCAGCATAGCGTTGCGGCCCTTTATGATTTGATTTCAAATCCCGCCGTGGTTAACTTTGCCTTTCATCGGGGTCGATAAAATGAAGCACCATTCACACACTGGGGTCGATTTAATCGACTTTCCCCTCCCTCAAATTGTCTGGCCTTGTGCTTATATCAGAAACCATTATTTAATTCTGCTATGTTAATGCTACCTCTAATGATTCCCAATCAAGTTAAACACCAATTATATGCACATTGATTTCCCTAGTGGTTGTTTTAGTTGCAAAAGGTTCAATAGCTCTAGCTTATTTTACTCTCAGTACTGAAGGAGTAAACGTCACTGACGATGGCCATTCGTTTGCTGTGATACGATCACAGTTCAAAATACTCATAGCGAGATTCATGTATGTTTATTGTGGTCAAACATATCGTATGGGCCTCCATATACACGGTGATTATGAATTACAATATGTTAGTGCAACCGTTAATCTATAACTCAATTAATTCCCAACAGGTGCACTAATTCTAAGTAAATTAGTATGTCCATTTGGAATAGGACGAAGAACAAATAGGTATATATACCAACGAATTACATATTTCCTTGTGATTCATTGAATGATGTACGCGTCTTCAAATATGAATCTTTATTTCTATATACAGAGAATTTCTTTTTTTCTGACATGTTTGTATGTCTTCATATTAACGAATGTACATATATAAATATAAATCGTTGCAGTCTCGATTACGCACTATGTATTTATAAAGGTATAACTTTATGATACACTTTAGCGCTAGCGCAGTTCTTGATATATATGTGTGTGTATGTTTATATATGTAGAGATAAAGGGTGAGAGCAAGAGAAAGAAAAAGAATAACATTTTGTGAAATAAATATATTCACACACAGACACACACACATTAACCTTATATATATATATATATATATATATATATATATAATATATATATATATATATATATATATAGAGAGAGAGAGAATTCCATTTGAAGTAGATGCAATACTTGCCTAATTAACAGTTTGTTACATACCTACACAATTCTGTCTGTGATCCTTTGGCAAAACTTCGTTGCTAATTAATTCTTTATTCATCCGATCAACCCTAGAGAATAGGATTCAAACCTGAAGACAATTTTCTTATCATCAGATATGAGATAGTTGACTTCCTTATTACGTGCTTTAATTTAACTTCGTATCTAACTGGAAAATAAATTTCATATTGTTGCTGGTTATGATCTCATGCTGTTACACCATTGCATTGTTAAAGGTTATCGAAGCCTTCTGGCACATAACATTTCGACTGAAGAGGCGATAGAACATCGGGCTCTGGATTTAACTTCCATCAAGTTAAATTCAGTCTTTCGTCAATTTCGCCAATCGGTATGGAGGGGGAACAGGTATCCACGCGTCTGCCGTAAATTATTACAAATTTTCGAAAACTCCTTATTAGGAATCTATAAAACATCTTACCACTGTTGCGCCTCCTTCTCAGATGAAGTACTGAATTTAATAAATCTAGGATGAATATATATATATATTTCAATCGTACACACACTGGTTGTTGATTATAGAACTACTTCAAATTAAAGATAGACTCCAGGCGACATCTTATCACAGCATAGATTCCGTCATCGCAATTGCATTCACAACATTGGACCGATCCAAATTTATGGCAAGTATCGTTTTCAAGGATGTCATTTAATGGAATCAGCTGCGATATTACGATTGGGAAGCAAATTCCTCAAACGTTAAACCACGTCTCGTTGGCCCGTTTACCAAAGGTGTCATCCGTTATTTATTTTATGACAGCAGCGTGTGATACAAGCAAGATATGTCTGATATTTCTAACAGGTTGAATGATCTGATAGTATGCCAACCTTTTGCTCATGGTAAAAGCAATTAAATGTTGAGTAAATATAGGAAAATGTCAACGTTAACAATTGACGTAAGTTGTATCTCTTGTTTCGAAATATGTCGTGTAAAAACTGCAACTGTACAATACTGGAATAAATATATTGTTATCTTTATTCACCTGGGGTCTCGTTGGCTAGTGGTAAGTTTGTTGGTCCTACGACCATAATATTGTGAATTCGTTTCCTGGGCGGGGTTGTGTGTTGTGTTCTTGAGCAAAACACTTCATTCCACATTGCTCAAGTAAATGCAGCTGAAAATGTGTACCAGCAGTGGCTGGTGCTTTGAATTTTCGCCGAACTAGCTTCTTGTACAGGGGGGAGTCTTATACTCTCAGTCGTTTAACGTCGTGGACACCGACATAAGCACCGGCCTGTTGAGCCTTCAGGTCTCAAGAAAGACTTTAAACTGTTTTCTCTTTATTTACAATATATTTGCGTTCTTAGGTCATCGATGCCTTTTATGCTAGCAGTGAACTGGCTGATTTGTTATAACGTCAGATAGAATGTTTTCCAGTATTCATTCCGGATGACTGCAATTTGTGTTCAAACGCTATCGAAAACAATTTTAACTTTAATTCTTTAGGGGTCGATAAATGTAATACCAGTTCATTACTGGGGTAGATTCTTTCACAATCTCTTATTCTCATTTTCACTATCGTTCACAGTATTTTTTTTGAATAAATTGTGTTCATACCTGGAGAGAAATGTGTTCTGCCAGGTTTTAAATGCCCAAGGCGCATATTACAACGATATTCCTTTTAATCCAGTGAGAGAGTTGCAGCACCCAGGAGTATGGCCCATCAATCAAATAGCCCTTGGCTTTTTATGGTGATACAAGGATGCCGTCTTGATACATGGCGTGTTTTGGACAATTTAAACCTGGTTGAGACCAACACACTCCATGTTTGAGCACAACCAATTACTCACATAGAAAGAAAGAGAACAAATGGAGAGAGAGTGAGAGAGAAAGATACAGAGAGAGTGAAAGGGAGGGAGAAAGAGAGAGGATTTGAATACTGGGCTGGTCTAGTAATTATGGATCTCAGAAGGATGAAAGGCAGAATTGACCTCGTTAGAATGAGCAAGGATAGAAACGAGCTGTAATTAATATCGCCAACATTCTATCCAATGTGTTAACAAGTCGGCCAATTTGCCACATGACAAAACTGGTAAATAGACGTAAAAGCTCAGAGGCTGATTAAAGACAATTCATGCCAGTACATTGATGTAATCATATATGTTCTCCTTTCATCCCTTAAGTCTCGGACATAAATAATTTCTTTCTTTCTTTGTCTATACGGTAGAAAGGATAGACTCCACCTAACTTGTCATCTCTCGTTCACTCTAATTTTAATTGCATCTGGTATTGATTTATGAATACAGCTTTCATTTTTCCCTTTTTCGGGGCTGCCGATCCGGGATCGAAAATTCCTGTTGTGCGAATAACAGAACAGGCTGCGCGTGAAATTAACAAGCACGTGGATTAGCATTCTACACACTCGTACACACTTATCATAGTTCTCAAGAAGATTGAGCATATCACATTGTAAGACAAGGGTGGCTTTTTCAATTATTGGTTCATCTCATTTCTGACAGCTGGGTTGGTTGGAATAACGGGAAATAAGGTGTCTTGCTGAATGAAACAATGAGCCGTTCATGAATGAATTCACAATTTTACGATCGTTAACAAAAAACAATAACTGCTAATCCGTGATCAATCAATCCCAGTAATGTAACGTTAATATTCAATCTACTTCCATCCCAGAATATTTGTTTTACCATTTGTCTATATATGACATCATTCAATTCGTATTGAAAGTTAATGTTATTTCCTTCAGTGAGAGCGGGGAGACAGAGACAGAAGGAGAGAGAGAGAGTGGCGAGGGTAATAGAGAAACAGTGTGACAGAGAGTAGGTTTAAACACTATTGGATTGTGTCTATTACGATATGATACTTGCTTCAGAATAACACTTGAGGTGACCTTGCTTTTCACGAGCTAAAAAGGGAGCCTCGCTCTGGTCGGTTGATTGCTAAAATTAGTAACTAAATTACCCTTTAATCATATCCTATATAGTCTTAAAAGAGGAAGGAATATTGGTATGTTTTAAGTCGAATTTGCCTTTCACAATCCGACAAGGGAGAATTTACGTGGTTGCTCCACTTGCTAGAATGAGCAACCCCATTTTCCTAAAACCACCCTTACTCTCTTTAAAATAGGGAGGAAACAGGGTAACATAATCTCATATAAAATACTGATTACAAAAGAAAATATGGCCACAAATGTAGTGCCTCTGATCGTAGGTAAACTAGAATAAGTTGCTAATTGGAAGAATCATCAGAACATCGGATTGAATGGTTTGCGGTATTTTGTCCGGCTTTCAAATGCAGTAATGTCAACTTCGTGTTTCACCCTTTCACCATAGTAAAATCGAAAAATCTCTATCTCTCTCTCACCCCTTCTGTCTGACTCTCTTTCCTTCTCCCTCTCTCCACCTTGTCTCGATGTGGAAATTTGGCTGTGTTTAGACATGGACAGTATGGCCATCTCTATGTTCCAAGCTTCAAATCTACCATGCAAGCTCGACAAGTATTTATTAAGACCCAAAGGAAAAATATTACACCTTTTCATTATTCTTAGGTTCAGCATCATGAGTTCCAGTTATCTAACTAAATTTCAATTTATTATACACAATATTTCGTCTGAGAATGTTTATACTACAGCTTTGTGCAAATAGAAGAAATAATTATTTCATGTATGTTTTACTTTCCCTTTTTGCATACAGCGTAAATTGCTTCGGTGGACTCGTACTTTGTGCATTGTATTGGAAAACTGATATCCCTAAGCAGAAATCCGGTCAAAATCATCACCATGGCTAACTTTAAAGATTCATGTTAAGAGAAGTGAGAATAACATTGAAAAAAATAAATCAGTCAATGTAACGTATTAACATTATTGTAATAAAAGTATACAGTTTGAATTTCGTCAATAAAAGCTTAGTTTCAATCAACGAAAGGAAATGAAGGCTTTCATGTAAATTGATAAAAGAAAAAAGTAATAAAAGGAAAATGATGTAATGTTTATATATTTTTGTCGGAATAGTAAATAGCTTTGTTTTTCGAGTCTGCACAGAGGTGAACGTTAAATCCTGGAAGTGTGTTTTATAGCAATTAAGAAGATAAAATTTGCAACAATATACAGGAAAATTCTATAGTATTAAAAATCAATATAAAAGGTGGGAACCTATCAGAATCTCTAGAAGAGTAGCAAATGTCTTATGGCTATATATCGTACCAAAAGAAGGAGTTAGTCTTCGAGGCCTCGTGAAAGACTGCTTTCTTATCACTGAGTTATTTTTAAAACAATGTTTTACGGCCCTTGCTGACACCGTTCCCTTTATTCAATTCTTATGATAAGCCTGTTCGAAATCAGATACCCGAAACGCTGTAAGAATCTGCAGTGCACTGGAGAGAAAACCCTGCAATATTTGGTTTAGTTGCTTTATGTTATGAGTTGCAACTCTGCTGTAGTGAACTATTACATTGTTTATATTTATCTAAATACTTTCTATAATAATTTCATGTGAAATTCTCTAAAAGTTCAACCCCACTCAAAACAAAGGGAAGGAAATGAGTCCATCATCAGCTGGGACCAAGGAAACAACACTTCCATTCGTCATTCCATTACAGATACCACCAGCCGTTCTGAACTCATGGCAGAACAAGGCAGAATTTGAATTCATAATTCACAGAGCCGATTCAGATACCGATTCATGAATAATTCCATTAAACAATTGGATAATCTTTTTTTATATATCGATCAGAAAAGGATAAAAGACAAAATTAACCTTGTCAGGATTTTAACTCAGCGCAATGAAACGAGCATTTACTCCGTTACTCTAACGATTCATACAACATCATGCTGTGAGAATTGATACCAAATCGCCAGAAAGCATTCTTGGTTATATAATACAAAACTGTTTTAAAGTGATTATATTTATCTCAAATCCTTTTATAATTTCTCGTCAAAATTATTTCTTATCTTCCAAGCACTAGCGTATTAAAACATTTGTTATATTTCCTTTTAAATTCTTGATTGTTTACAAAATTATTTCAGAAACATAGGCGAAGTTATTCATTAGAAATATGTTAACGAAAGAGTTAAGAAGATCACTATTTTCAACAGACTATCTTTATTGCAACCAACAACTAAAAGCTAAAACATGAATAGACGTTTCGTAATTGAATTAATTCTATCATTAATAAAGTCATACAGTTCAGATCGCTTATCAGAAAGTAACTAACTTCTGTTAGGCAATCAATAAATTTATACTTACAATTGTATTGATTTCAGCCATTTGACTCCTGCCTAGCCACCGCACCACCTTCAATATAAGTAGCCAATCGTATCGATCCCGTGTTCTTAATAAAAAATCAGTCTGGTGTTTATTTTATTGATCTTTAATTATCGAATGGACAACTTAGAATTTCGGCGTAAACAGACAACAATCTAGAAAAAGAATTATATATATATAAATATACGTGGGAGGTGCATATATATATAAATATATATATATATATATATATATATATATATATATAGTTAGTCAGCGTTTGTCGAATATGTTTCTATATATTAAATCACATATGAAAGCCATTGGTCAATCCGCGACTGCATTAACTGCATTAAAAGACACAAGCTCAAAGTGTCATGTAGTGTTGGACAAATAAAGTGGTAAACAGACATAAACATGAGCATACAAACGCACTCACACACATACAAATAAAAGCAATAAGCACACTCACAAAATGTACGTATTTTTCAACATTGCAACTTTCTGTCTATCGTACCTATATCCTTTCCTTGAGACACCTCTTCTTCTTTTCCAGCCACCTTCAAGCTAATCAGACGTAGTGTAACTGTGTCCTCAGTATTTGTGGTTTTATATATATATATATATATATACATGTGTGTGTGTGTGTGTATGTGTGTATGTGTGCGTGTGTGTGTGTGTGTGTGTGTGTGTGTATGTGTGTGTGTGTGTGTGTGTGCGTGTGTGTGGGTGTGTGTGGGTGTGCGTGTGTGTGTGTGTGTGTGTGTGTGTTTGTGTGTGTATGGCAATATCCGTAGGTGTGAAAAAGGAAAAAGGAAACTATGTTCAAGGGCAGACATTTCCTTGACATAAACATAGACCTAAATACAGTTTTGTATAAACCATACCATAAGCCTAAAGAAAAATTGAAATATATGAATAAACCCTAGCCCACCTGCTATTGAAAAAAATATATTCGCTTATATATGTCGTAGTATCTCAAATCTCTCAGCAACCCACGAGAATTTCGATATGGCTGTGCAGTACTACAACCAAACCCTCCTACATAGTGGTTTTAATGACAAAATCAAGTATACACCCAATCATTCCCAATCCAGCCCATACTAAACATTCTAGCAGAAAAATAATTATCTGATTCGTACCAACCTTTTCCATTAAAGTAAAGACTAATGTATGTAAGAGGCTTTCAGAATTAATAGATATACATTTCCTAGATATATAACATAGATACAGTAAAATATTCAATCGGAATTTCGTCAAGATATCCTATTTATGTAGCAGATCAATGAGATCAGAAATTACTACAAAGTATATAGCTGACATTGAGCCAATCTGCTCTTGTCGGATTGAAGGGTACTGCCCGCTCAAACGGAATTGTAATATCAGATCTGCTGTGTATGAGGCAGAGATTACACACAACACCAGAGAAAAGTCTAGAGTTAGCGAAAGATACATCGGTATGGGGCAATATTGTTTTCAACAACGTCTTACTCGCCTTTCCACTCCTTCTGGAATCCTGGTATGAGAACGTCTGGCAATTAAACGAGAAAAATTCCCACATAAGATTACTTGGAAGATACCTGACAGACCGCTTCCTACAACAATGGGTCCAAGAGATGTCTCTGTCTCAGGGAGAAATTTAGAATATAAACAGAGCATAATAATTTGAGCATCATAATTTGAACTCAAAGAGCAAAGATTTTAAAGGATGACTCAATTTCAACTCCTCGGTAACTGAAAATACATGAATAAATAATAACATAATAAAGACCTCATTTTTTCATATACATACATATATATCTTTATATATATATATAGGTCTTTATTATTTTATTATTTATTTATGTATTTTCAGTTAACAAGGAGTTGAAATTGAGTCATCATTTTCGATATATTTCCTTATAATTTCACCCGTGTAGTACATCTGTTTTTTTATTTAAGAAACCTCATTTTCATATATATATATATATGAGGTTATACTAAACATTCTAGCAGAAAAAGAATTACCTGATTCGCACCAACCTTTATATATATATATATATATATATATATATATATATATATATATATATATATATATATATATATATATATATATAATAATTTGAGCATCATAATTTGAACTCAAAGAGCAAGGATTTTAAAGGATGACTCAATTTCAACTCCTTGGTAACTGAAAATACATAAATAAATAATAAAATAATAAAGACCCCATTTTTTTATATACATATATATATATATATATATATATATATATAATATATAAGATCAAAAGATGGTTAAAAGAGTTCCATGTATTTTATTATGCGCATTTCAAAAACAAATATCAACATGCAATAACATTTGCGTTTTCGTCAGATAAAATAGTGAGACATGATATGAAGGTTAAAACACACTTGTGAATAGTGCAGTTTTAAATCAACATATGTTGATTTAAAACTGCACTATTCACAAGTGTGTTTTAACCTTCATATCATGTCTCCCTATTTTATCTGACGAAAACGCAAATGTTATTGCATGTTGATATTTGTTTTTGAAATGCGCATAATAAAATACATGGAACTCTTTTAACCATCTTTTGATCTTATATATTATTTATACTCCAGTCCTACAAACTGTAGAGTACTTCTTATCCGATATCTGCATTGTTTATTGTACTACAATAAAACTCACCTCCTATATATATATATATATATATATAGGTATATAAAAAAATGAATTCTTTATTATTTTATTATTTATTTATGTATTTTCAGTTACCAAGGAGTTGAAATTGAGTCATCCTTTAAAATCTTTGCTCTTTGAGTTCAAATTATGATGCTCAAATTATTATTATTATTATTATATATATATATATATATATATATAAAGGTTGGTGCGAATCAGATAATTCTTTTTCTGCTAGAATGTTTAGTATAACCTCATTTTCATATATATATATATATATATATATATATATATATATATATATATATATATATATATATATATGAAAATGAGGTTTCTTAAATAAAAAAAAAACAGATGTACTACACGGGTGAAATTATAAGGAAAATATATCGAAAATGAAACTGGAGTCTTTTTAAGAATATTTATGTGCTTCCTTTACCAGTCTCACAGTTCTTATGCTTTTCAAATGTAGAATTGAGGTGGAGGGTTTCTGGGTTTTCAAAACCACAAACCCTCCATCTCAATTCTACATTTGAAAAGCATAAGAACTGCGAGACTGGTAAAGGAAGCACATAAATATTCTTAAAAAGACTCCAGTTTCATTTTCGATATCTTTTCCTTACATATATATATATATATATATATATATATAGTCAAACATGTTACATTTGGCTTCGTTTATTATAAATTCTCTGCTATTATTGGTTGTGACCTCTTCAAGCAATACGAATTAATGTAGAGAGAACAGATAAAATTGGTGTTGACATGTGTTCCACTCTGTCAATTCATCGATATGTCCAGCTCCTGGGTGTGTTGTTAGTCCTACGAAGAACTGGAATCATATGAGCTAGAACAAACGAATTTCAGCGTCAGAAGACACGCTCGTACCCCATTGGGAAGTGGTCATACCACTCTCCAGCCGAAAGTCTATAGAAATTCCTCAGTGACAGGTCAGCCTGTTATAGTTGTTTTTATCATAAGTACAGCAGACCTCCTTTACCGTCGTGGTAATGCTAGTGGTGTTAAGAGGTCACTACTACTTTTTTCTCCATCCAGACGCGCTAGGCCCGCCGGGAGCTTCGCTTTACTAGTCGGTTGATTTGGTGGTATGCTGCATCTCTTTTCCCTTGGTCTTCTTCCGATCTGGCAGAATCTCGCTCAACTTTCGCCTTCTTTCATTCCTCAATCAATGGTTCCTGGATCCATTGTTCTTCCCTCGTTCCTCGCCTTAGGCCAACAGTTTCTTGTGCTGCCTAGAGTCACCGCTGTCAAAAACGTCGCCCACCGATCTTACAGATATGTAGCCTCACTCAACTGCTGGAATCAGTTGTGCAGCGTCAGTTGGTACAGTCGCGCTTGACCGGAATTCTTCAGTCTCTCCACTGCATACGGTTTCGGTCTTTTCTGTCGTGTCTGTTTCTTTAGACGCAGCTGAAATTCAGCACTCAGGAGATGGTAGTCTGAGCCTACGTCTGCCCGTCGGTACACCGAGTAGCTATGAAGAAGGGCCTTTGAAAGAGAGCTAAACATATTTTACCTACATTAGTTTTAACCTTGAGTGAGAAGATGGGGGGATTATATATATATGGGGGGTAAGCGTGTGTGTGTGTGTATGCATATACACACACACACACACATATATATATATATATATATATATATATACACACATATATATATATAACAAAGGAATTGTGGTAAGTAACCAAATGGACCATTACGAACCAGAGTACTCAATACTTAGGGTAGTAGAGTGGGAATAGGAAAAAGTATGACCCCGACGGCAGAGCTCAAGCCGTTTCGACGGATATTTCTGGACTAAATTAGAATGTTTAGCCTGGTGAATAAATAGCCGAACTTTTCAAGGGGTACTTCCTTATATGGGAAGATTGTAGTTGTCAAGAGGATTGGTTAAAATTTGTTGTAAACACAAATAAGTCTATCATGACATTTGGTGGGGTGGCTGAACTTGCCTGTAGAACAATAGGGGAGTGAGTGGAACGGTCAAGCATTGAAAGTTATATGTATATATCAGATTCTAAGGATAGTGTGTGAAGTGGAGGAGGAAGGTTATAGAATAGGTAAATCGAAAGAGAGTAGGAGACAATAAAGGATACTAGAAAGAAATTTAAAAATATATATATAAATATATATGTATATAAAATTAGATAGTGAGAAATGAATAAAGAAATCACAATGTTATCTTACAATTACAGGTTAATAAGTTGAGAATAGAAAAAACTTATAGAAATTACAAAACATATACACACTTAAAGGGCTTTTTAACACATCTGCTATAAGTAGTTAGTAAAACGTATTCCGCCAATTCTATCTTAAAATAACAGGGGTGGGCGAACTGATGTTACAAAGCCCGATGCGCTGCATCGGGGTAGGCGAAAGAGGAAAGCAGACGAGGAAGAAAATAGGGAATGGAAGGAAGTGATAGGATAAGACAGGAGGAAGAAGGAGACAAAGAGGAAAAGAAAAGAGATACATTTACCTATGTAAGCTGGGGTTTCCCCTAACATATTTGGCAAGTGTGTGGGTGTGTGGGGGGGGGGGGTATCATCCCTTGTCTAGCCACCCGGGTCATTATAGTGTTTTAGGGCGAGGTAAGTTCTACGCAACATGTGTTTGCATGCGGTTACCAGTTCATCTTTCTTGTTTAGGGTTTGGTCCTTCGAAAACAGCATTTGTAATGTTTCCTCCGAGCATAAGTTACACGGACGGCGTCCTCCCGTGTAAGAGTTAGCTCTGGACAGTAAGCTCCAAGTGAGATTGTAGGTTATAGGATTAACCGCGTTTGACTTCAAGACCCGGCTCTACCAACACCGACACACTTTCCGAAACCCGGTTCGGCGACATGCCACTACACTTTCGGGCTACATCTGGGACCTCGAAGATAACAATATAACCTACAATCTCACTTGGAGCTTACTGTCCAGAGCTAACTCTTACACGGGAGGACGCCGTCCGTGTAACTTATGCTCGGAGGAAACATTACAAATGCTGTTTTTGAAGGACCAACTCCTAAACCAGAAAGCTGAACTGGTAACCGCATGCAAACACAGATTGCGTAGAACTTACCTCGCCGGGTGGACCGAAAACGATAACTGGAAAAGGTATCAGCCGTACTAAGAGTGAGAAATGAAATTTCGTTTCATTCTTTTCCATTTATCGTTTTCAGTCCGCCCGGCCGACCAACCTACTCGATATGCGAATTAGGCTGCTCAGTCGTTAATATACATAAGGAAAGTATATACTTTCAAACGTTCAATCATCTGACAGAAAGGTATACGATGCTGACGATAGCTAATAAGCTTGAAACTAATGCATCGTTCCTGTGTCAGTGTTGAACAAAAGGGCGACGATGGTTGCAGAGCACTGTACGGCATAATTCGGGCTGTTTGTTTACAGACAAACCGAAAATTAAAATAAATGTTCGGTAAACCCATACGTACATATATATATATATATATATATATGTGTGTGCATGTATGTATATATATACATACTACTATACGTCTGTACACATATATGTATGTACGTATACATACTCTTATATATATATATATATATGTATATATATATATATATATATATATATATATATATATATATATATATATATATATATATATAAGAGTATATATATAAGCGTCCAGAATTAGCCGTCGAAACGGCTTGAGCTCAGCTGTCGGGGTCTTACTGGTTCCTATATATATATATATATATATATATATATATATATATATATATATATATATATACACACACATATATACACGTTTATACATATATACGTTTATACATATATTCATTTATAAATATATCTACGTGCTTGAGTGTTTGTGTATTGAACGTGCATCATAACTATGATATTGCAAGATGGGTGTAATATTACATACTTCTCTCTTTCCTCCGGCTTTTGACATTCTTCTGATAGAGTTCAAATTGCACACAACACGCTACAGTCGCCGTTATTGCTATTGGTGTAATATTAGTGAAATATCAGTGGAATATTTTCAAACTATTTTATTTCCGGATATCATGAATATTCAAGTGCATATCCTGCGGGTAATTAAACAGCAATTATCACTAGAAAATTACCATATATGGCCGATTTGCGTTGTAATACACCTAGACCATAAAATTAAATGAAGGGTAATATATATATATTTATATTTGTATTTTTACTTGTATAGAAATATGCGCATATATCTATATTTGAGTGTGTATATATATGAGCATGCGAGTGTATATATATATATATTAATATGTGTATTTATGTGTAAATATACACATACAACCCTACACGCACCTTCTTACATATGTGTGTGCATATATATTATATATATTATATATATTATATGTCGTTATATGTATATTATGTATATATATATATATATATATATATCATAGGCCTCCTTCAGCCAGGAATGGCCATTGCTTTTTTTTACCTGGAACGTTTCCCTTCCAGGCATAATCCTGTGCAAGTGTGTTGTAGAAGACCACCAGTCGCGGATTCATATCATTCTCCCCTCTTCACACCACTAATGTTGTCCAAGGGAAAAGCAATGGCAGACACAGCTTGGCACGAATGATTTGTAACTTATTTGTACAGCTGAGTGAACTGGAACAACCTGGTATAAAGTGTTTTGCTCAAGAACATAACGCACCACCAGGTCCCAGATTCAAACTCACAACTTTACGATTATTATCTAAATGCCAGTCCTTCACTTTCATGTATATAAATAAACATAATATCAATGATACTGACGCGCACAAGAGTCCATGAACATCATATTGGTTCATCAAGTATGACATTTGTAGAAATTTGTTTTTGTCCATAACTTTCTACGAATTTCATACTTGACGCCCCAATATATATACCTATACAATGTCCATATATATATATTTTTTTTAAAAGATGTAATACATAATTTATCTGCGTTAATCCATATGGTGAGCAAATGGGTCCCACGTGCTGGCCGCCCCACAGTCCTGGCGGACAGAATGGAGAAGGCGTTTCCCCGGACGACGGCAAGGGAGACGTGCTGGAAGAGCCATTCCAACTCGTGAGGCTCACACCTGCGGCTGGCCAGCTCAGCGCCTATGATGGTGAATAGGGAGGTAGGCTAGGGCCGAGGACACCAAAAGTTTCCAATGCCAAGGGCACGATCGTGAACATGTCGGAGAGCGACCAGTACTTGGAGAGTTTGGCCTCCTCAGCCCGACATGCAGCAGTACCTGTGTTAGTCCAGGTTGCGGCTGGAGAAAGTGTCACTGCAAGTGGCATCCCAGGCGAGGGGCTTGCTACCGCGGAACGGGAATATGGTCATACCGTCTGGCCTTTTGCCGTCCGCCCGGTCCAGCCCCACCGGCTCAAGCTGGGAGGCGAAGCCTGCAGCGTCCAAGCCATGCTTTATGACCTCATTGAAGGCAGCATGGCGTGGAAGGCGGCCGGCTCTATGGCGACAGGAGAGCGGGTGGAGGCCGAAAGAGTCCACGGTGGATCCACCGCGACATTTATGTGGTTCGCAGATCCGGAATCTAAGCCTCAAGGAAACGCCGATGCGAAGGCTATCGTTATCCTGCTGTGTGCTAGTAGAGAAGGAGGGCAAGGCATGAAGCCAGGCACTACTGTGGGGTTTGGAGGCGAGACGAAAGCAGGCAAAGCGGTGCTGGTCAAGCTGGCATATGAGCTTGTCTGACGCCAAGCTGCACTGCATGGCATCCCAAATGGTTTGGGGGGGGGACTTGACGTCAGCATATGCAGAAGGAGGAGGGAGGTTTACTGGGCTAAGTCCCAGCCTGTCCTACGTCTCCCAGTCGGCCTCACGTTCCCTGATCACAGAGAGTGCCATTGTGTTTTGGAGAACTCTGCTGATGAGGACGTGGCATGAGGTTACAAATGAAAGAAACACCAGCAAAGCCAGCGAGATCGGGGACCGGAGGCCAAGGCCGCCATATCTGACAGGTAAACTGGCCTGTTGCCATCCAATGTTGTCAAACCTGACGTTGCCTATCTCCTCAGCTGCCGCTCGTATCGAGGTCAGCGAGGAGCGATGCGTGGCTGTAGCACGGAGCTCTGCGAAGGGTGTAGAGGAGCTTCTGCATGGCGAAGCAGTTCCTCAACAGGAAGAGAGCTGGGTAGGTGTATTCTTGTGTGGTCTGTATTACTGATATTACATTTATTGCGTTTGAACTTCATATAACTTAGTTGCAATATTTGTAATCCTCATGACCACCATTTTCTTTTCTGTTATATATATTTGTTATTGTTTGTTCATGAATTGCTTCATTTTCACCTTTATGGTATGAGGACATGGGAATCCTTCTTTATATTCAAATCAACAGCTCTCTGCACATAGCTTGGGGCCAACTATGATTACATGAGATTCAAGTTGTGAAAGAAAATTAGCAGCAAAATGTATTTGTGAAGCTTCATGATGGAAGACCTAGTTCTTACTACATAATAATGGTTGACACTTTGAATATTACCAATTACCATTCTCAACCTGATTATTAATATCTTAAAATAATGTTATTGAATTCTTTCACTTATATTTTCAGCGAATAGTCATAATGTATACAGGTCTATCGTTCTACAAGTTTAAAAGTGCACACGGATTGATATAAGCCACTGTATATATATATATATATATATATATATATATATATATATATGTATATATGTATGTTTGTATGTGTGTGTATGTATGTATAAACATGTATAACGTATATATATGCATATACATATTTATATATACATACATATATTCATATATATATGTGTATATAAATATATATATATATATATTTATATATATATATATATATATATATATATATATATATATATATATATATATATATATATATATATATATATATATTCACACACAGATATATATATATTTATACATAGGTTGCAAAAAGGCCAGAGTATTATAGCTTTATATTGGTGACATTTCCTCATAAAAGTCTTTTGTTTAGTTAACAAGCAGAAAATAGAAAGATGAGAGTAAAACGGAATAAGTTTAGGATGCTTGGCAAAATATTGCTTGCGGGCTTTCTTCCTCCAAAACTGTAGCTATTGATTGAGACAATTTTATTGTTTAACATAAATTGAAACCCATCTATTTTATATATTTTTCTATGATTATATTTCAATGGAATTATATATATATTTCCGCTATGTTTTATGTGTTTTCTATGTGTCCTATATGCAACCTCTGTGTTTAATATGTTTAATATATGCACTATTTATATGGCCTATATACTCTATATATTCTATATATATTCTGAGTTAGCAATTTTCTTATATTCTAAATGTGTACTCAAACATTAAGGTTCCAATATCTTTCAAAAAGGGTAGACTCTCCGTCAATTTCGACGATGAGCATGGTGTATTTCGATGGAATGAACATTTGACGTGTGAATTAATATGTAAGAATGAGTTCCAGAGATGAGTCTGCCGTTTACTTTCACAGATGGAATCAATGTTTCACAATCCCAGACAATTACTTGTATGATACAATCCCCAAAACAGGCTTAAGTACGGTTCAAATCTATCCAGGTTGGTCACAGGGCTTCTGTCGACTCGAAGCTGTGTTAAAGGTGCTTTTTATGAAGTTATCATACTGTGGAATTCAGCTGGATATCATATGATTTCGAAGCCGAATCCTTAAACAGTCACCATATTTGTGACTCTCTATATATCATATACGATGTAGTACCATTATCAACAGTGAAACTAAAAAAAAAAAATGATTATCGCAAATTATTGAAGAGAACTACAACGTGGTTCAGGAGATAATTGCTTGTAATACAACGGGCATGAGAGTGAGTGTGCACGTGTATGTGCTTTTGTTTGTGTATACACAAATATATATGTATATATATATATATATATATATATATATATGTGTGTGTGTGTGTGTGTGTTTATAATAATATATGTATGTGTGGGTATAATAATATATATGTATATATATATATATATGCGTGTGTATATATATATATATGTGTATGTATGTATTTAAAAGGTAAACAGAAATAAGAACACAATCGGTACAGCATCTGGAAAGAATATATTAGGTTAACGCTTGAAATACCAGGAAGAGGGTATTCACGTTTCGGACGCTAGTCCTTCATCAGAAGAAAGAATGAGAAATTAGATAGATTGAAGAGACGGGCGGGGTGGATATATATATATATATATGAAACAAAGGAAGTGTGGTAAGATATCTGGTGGACCATAATGCACAACAGTATTCGATACTTAGTGTAGTAGAGTGGGTAATAGGAAAATACAGGATCCCGACGGCTTTGCGTCTTTTCCTATATATATATATTGCATCACATGACATCATACACAAATCCACATCTTGGTATACAAAATCTGTCAGATTGAAGGTTCCGTGTCTTCATCTTTATAACATGATGACGTAGTTAACTGGAGTTACGGTGTTTCCATCTTTCATTTCCATGCATACCTACAATTGACAGTAAGATTCCTTTCAAGTATTCAGTGACATTAGCATATGTCATACCACTGTTGATCACTGAGCTTTCCTATGTAATTCATGAGGATGAATTTATAGTCAGTGGTTATATTATAGAGTGTATTAAATAGTAATATATTTATTGGAAAATAACAAGAATAATATGGGAATGTGTATATACAACATAAAGCATAAAATATACCTCTTTACACATGTAACATGTATATGCATTTAAATAAGAATGTTATATTGATGTAATAAATATACTCTTGAAGCAATCGTAATAACGTTCATTTATGTAGAGAAGCAAATATCATATACATAAACATGTATTATGTCTAACTTCTATAAAGGCGAATACACTTTATAGGAGTACTCGTACAAGGATCTTATTACAATAATTGTTTCTACTTTTGGCACAAGGCCAGCAATGACCCAGTACATTACTGGTACTTTATTTTATTGGCCCCGTAAGGATGAAAAGCAAAGTCAACCTCCGCGGGATTTGAACTCAGGGACATAACTCTTTCGTCAAAGCATGGCGTCCGACCCTCTACTGATACTGCCAATCCACAATAGATTATGATTCAGACAGAAGGCCAACAATTCATTCTTTTCTGGGGGGGGGGGGGTTCGATTAAATCGACCCCAGTGCGTATGAATGAAAGGCAAAATTAACGTCGGCGGTATATTGGGTCATCAACTATGAAATTTGTAGAATTTCATTTTGCTACGAATTTCTACAAATTTCATACTTGATGATCCAATATGAACTCAGAAAGTAAAAGGGCCATAAGTATATACCATGAAGCTAGTTCTGCGACATTCTCCCAATACTGTCAATTCACCTCCTTTACTACAACAGTAATAATTGTTTCTACTTTTAGCACAAGGTCAGCAAATATCCTAGTGCATTCCTCGTGCTTTATTTTATCGACTCCGTCAGCGTGAAAGGCAAAGCTAACCTCGGAAAGATTTGAACTCAGAACGCAAAGGGCCATAACTCTATGCTGCAAAGCATGGTGTCTGACGCGCTACCGATACTACCAATCCACCTCCTTTACAACCACAGTAGTAATCGTACCTGATATTGGCGCAATACCAACAATGTGGGTGAGGTAGAACCCGAATATATCGACTCCAGTGCGTTACAGAACAGTAAGGAGGAAAAGTGAGCTGTCACGTGTATGCTGTCTCATACGGAAGAAGAAGAAGAAGAAGAAGAAGAAGAAGAAGAACAACAACAACAACAACAACAACAACAACATCAACAACAACAACAACAAGTTCCATAGAAGTGTGTCAGTAATATTATATACTAGCAGTGGTACCCGGCGTTGCACGGGATAAGGTATTTTGGAACGCGGTCCACCAACAGACCTAATCGTGGAAAGATTGAATGCCTGGACAATATATAAAGAAAATAAACCGAATACTCTGATGGCTGGATAATCTTTAAGATTTTCCTCGATGAAGCAGGAAAAATGCAGGTTTTCACCTAATGCGAGCCCTGGGGGATCAAGTAAATGAATATTTTTTATGTGCATAATATACCTTGAAATTTAGGGAAACTCGGCTAGACGTAACTCCTCCAAAAAGCCCTAAGAACTGAAAAAAAATGAAGTTGCTCACCTAATGCGGGCCATAAGAAAGTTGGATTTTCTTTGCTTACGGTATGAAGAAGAGACTGGCTAATACATAGTTTCAAGGAAATCGGTCTGACGTAACGCCTCAAAAAACCCCTAAAAATCTTAAAAAACACAGTTTTTCACCCAATGCAGGCGCTAGCTGATAAAAAAAGAGTTGAATTCTTTATGTGCATAAAACTCCCTGAAACATAAGTAATACACATGTAAAGTTTGAAAAAAATCGGTTGGGTACTTCTCGAGTTTTAGGGATTCAAACTCACACACACACACACACGCACACACACACACACACACACACACACACACACACACACACACACACACACACACACACACACACACAGACATTCTCATGGAAGTGACGTAATGCAGACAGCTAGACATACAGACAGATATTATAAGGGCGCGACGTTATATGTATGTATCTATCTAAAAAGAGAAAGACTAAGAATTATAGAGCGAGATCGCTAAATCGCCTAATCCGATCCCTAGGTAATTGAAAATTTGAAATTTGTTTTGCTTAGAACACTCCCTGAAACATAAGTATTACATGTGCAAAGTTTCATAACAGTCGGTTTGGTGGTTCTCGAGTCTTAGGGATTCGAACTCACACACATACAGACAGACATCCTCAGTTTTATATATAGAGATGTGTGTTTATATGTGTGTATGTATATATATATATTTGTGTGTGTGTGTGTGTGTTTGTTTGTGTGTGTATGTCATAAAAATAAATTCCATTAAATTTTTCCGTTTATGTTGGCCTTGTCCCTAAATTTGAAACCACTATATAAATCCCGCCGAGGTTAACATAGCCTTTCTTCCTTACGGGGTCGATAAGATAAAGCATCGGTAATGCACTGGGATTATTGCTGGCCTTGTGCCAAAAGTATAAATAATTATATTTTTTCTATTTAAATTTCAAGTGTCTTACAATTGTTGTTTGTTAGTTTCGTAGTACTGGTCATATAGTGTTGCTTCTACAACTCGTTTATTTAATGTATCAATTGCAAGAAATAAAAAAAACACATTTTTAAAAGTCAAAGTGAACAAATAAAATTCAGATAAATATTTCATTTCTCTTTGTAATGTTACTACACAATACAATATAATACAATACAAAACATA
The DNA here is from genome assembly GCA_964016885.1 of Eledone cirrhosa. NCBI lineage: Eukaryota > Metazoa > Mollusca > Cephalopoda > Octopoda > Eledonidae > Eledone > Eledone cirrhosa. Next base: position 328,226,870 of record OZ024741.1, read on the forward strand.
CAAGCAATCTAATCACTCGATAGAGTGCGTAGCTCAGAGATCAGAGAGTCATTCCAGGTAGAACAGCTACTTCTCCGAATTGAGAGATCACAGCTCCGATACTATGGTCATGTGGTTAGAATATCTCATGAAATAATCGCAGGACAGGGTTTACGGGCAAAACCAACCAGCAGGGGTCCCATGGGTATACCCTGAAGAAGATGGTTGGATAACATCCATGAGCTTGACTGGACTTGCTTGGAGATCCAATCAGATCAATTTCAGACGGCTACATCTGGCAGGACGCACTGGAAGGAGTGTTTGAGACTCAGTGCATACGACCCTATCAGAAATAAGTGGGCGAAGAAGATGTGTGTGTGTGTGTGTGTGTGTGTGTGTGTGTGTGTGTGTGTGTGTGTGTGTGTGTGTGTGTGTGTGTGTGTGTGTGTGTGTGTGTGTGTGTGTGTGTGTGTGTGTCTGTGTGTGTGTGTGTGTGTATGTGTGTGTGTGTGTGTGTGTGTGTGTGTGTGTGTGTGTGTGTGGGTGTGTGTGTGGGGGGTGGGGGTGTGTGTGTGTGGGGGTGTGCGTGCGCGCGTAGACATCTAAACGTTTATGTGACAGTAGACAGATAGAAGCTGAAAAATTCATGCTTTATTGTGGAAGAATTTTCGCTTTTATGCATGAAGAAATAAGTAGAAATAACGTGTTGAAATCAATCTAGTCATGAATGCTCTTCCACCAATAATAGTGATTTCGTTTTCCATGTTAGAATCCAATATTACACAGAAATGGAGAGATTAGGGAAAAAAATCGATTGTGTGTGAGAGAACGAGAGGAACAGGAGAGGGAATAAGATAGTGGTAAGTAAGAATGTTATGCGATAATCTTTTTTCTTTAAATAAGTTATATGTATGTACTTACAAACACGTATGTTATATGTATATACTTACGTTATATGTAAGTTATATGTATGTACTTACAAACACGTATGTTATATGTATGTGCTTACGTTATATGTATGTACTTACAAACACGTATGTTATATGTATGTGCTTACGTTATATGTAAGTTATATGTATGTACTTACAGACACGTATGTTATATGTATGTGCTTACGTTATATGTATGTACTTACAAACACGTATGATATATGTATGTGCTTACGTTATATGTAAGTTATATGAATGAACTTTCAAACACTGCTGACTAAAAGATTACCACGAACTTATTGCATGCATAAAGCATGTGATGTAGCTGTTCATTCTTAGAATGTAATTGTGACGGGAATTTCCGTAGAGACTCGTAACAAGGAGTTAAATATTTGTAAAATACACATTTTGCTTACAATTAGAAAAGGAAGGGATCATTCATCAAATTCTTTTACTTTAGAATTTGATACACCAAGCCGTAAAATGTATGTTCGGAGATATTTCAGGAGACAGTGCGCTCTGCGTTGAATAAAATTAATACGGGTGGTTTTTCTGAAGCAATTATATTTGTTCGTTGTTATACAGTTACGATGCAGCGAATCGGCAGAGCCGTGAGAACGACGGGTAGAATGCATTATGGTATTCGTTTCGGCTCTCGGCTCTGCGTTCAAATTCGGTCGAGGTCAACTTTGCCTTTCATCCTTTCGAGGTGGATTAAAAGTACCAGTCTCGTACTGGTTTGGATTCTTCCTCTATATCACTATCTCATTTCCTCTCTCTCACTTTCTATCTTTTTCATTTCTTCTCTCTTACTTTCTATCTTTCTCTGGAAGAAATCTGCTGTACTCCGGTCGGGAGAGGGATGGGCTCCGCCAGTCTTAAAATGACCAAGAAACGCCGTACGTCAATACCGCACTTCTACGACTCTACCGGTAGTTACGGGACCATGCTGAGACGGTGAGTTTCATTGTGGTTAAGGATGTATGACTTGCGATCGTAAGGATGTGAGTTCGATTCCAAGAGTTCGTACAATCTAATCAGATAACAAAATTTAGTTGTACCTGTTATTCAAAAGACCAGTCTTATACCGCAGTGTATCAGTATGGAATCATCATGAAGCAATTGTCTATAAAATTCTGAACTACTTGTACTTTAATTTCATGTACAGGCTGTCCCAGTGGGTCAAACAGCTGGAACACACGCGCAGCCACTGTAGATCTTATGGCGCATAACTTCGTAGTTCTGGGTGATCGTCTTAAGGGCGTGGAGTGGATTCCCGGCAGCGTGTTGTGTGTCTGAATAGGAAACTTTATTTCCCGTTGTTACACTTCACGCATTTGACAAATGTGAGTTGTACCTGTAATTCAAAGGGCCAGGATTTTACAGAAACTGTGTAACGTTGAATCACAACGAGAACTATGTTAAGTGGGTTCATGTGTTTGTGAAATAGTCAACGGACACTTCCACGTTAATTTCACGAGCAGGCTGTTCCGCTGTATGAAATGCTGACACACTCCTAGTCCTAACTGAAGGTGGACCAATAACAATAACATAATTCTATTAAAGCAAACGTATTGGCTCGTTGTGATAGAATCATTGTTAAGTTGCCTTGACAAGTCGCAGCATATTTCTCCTGACATAACTGATTTTATAACAGTCGGACATTATTTTCTTCTCTGACTGAATTGGCCGTATCGGTAGAGGGTTGGGCGCATTGTTTTCTAGCATAGTTACGTCCCTTTAGAGTCTGAGTTCAAATCCCGCCGAGGTTAACTTTGCCTTTCATCCTTATGGGTCGATAAAATAAAGTACCAGTAATGTACTGTTATTGCTGGCCTTGTGCCTAAAGTTGAAACAATTATTTTCTTCTCTGACTGGTTTGCCAGATTCTTATAGATCATATCCAATAATCTCTCAAGGGTAATGCTTATTATAATATGGTTGTTGTTGCTTATTATTTTTTTTTATTTCTCGTTGAAGATACATAAAGCTAGTTCAGTACAATCTAATGCTGAAATGGCTTATTGTCAGATAAGAAGTAACCGTAGTTTTTTTTCGATTGGATGACAATAATAAAACACGCATTCTCACACAGAAACATGCACATAAGCAGTCACACATGATCAATAGATATCGCAGATGTATACAAATACGCGCGCGCACACATACAGGCACACACACACACACACACACACACACACACACACACACACACACACACACACACACACACGCATACACACATACATGCATATATATATATGTGTGTGTGTGTGTGTGTATGCGTGTATACATATGCGATATATATATATATATATACATTCAAGGCTGATTAAATACTCACAAGCTTCCCACTTGTTCAAGTTTTCCGTTCATTCCCTTTCTTACTCTCGTGTATCTTTCTCCTCATTCTTCTGTCTTCCATTCTGTTTTCTAATGAAGGACGAACGTATGAAATGTTAAGGCATATATATACACATATATATATATATATATATATATATATATATAGTTTTAATATAGAAGAGCTTCTACAGGACTAGAACTGTTTCATTCGTGAGAAATCATCAGGAAACTGGCTGTGCAAGTAAGTGGTATTATTTATATCTTTTATTTTCTGGTGGTAGGAGAGGGTGCGGATTGGGATGGGTGGAGGTCATTGGTTGAAGGATTTAAAGAAAAGGGAGTTCATTAAAAGCTAATTCTTTAGAGTTATAATATTAACAAAGGCAGAAAGAATACTGTAAACAAATTCAAATTTGGAATACCAATCCTTGTTTATCACTTAGACTAACAATGCCTGTAAGACAGGTGTCTACAGGATGGGTAGGGGTCAATGGTTTAAAGAAAGGGTAAATTATTTAGAAGCTAATTCTTTAAAGCTGAAATAAGAGTGACAAAGGCAGAAAGGGTTCCAAAAACAGATTCAAGTGTTGGGGTGATTCCCCTTATCGTGAAGTTTCTCTTAATATATATTCCAGGTGTCGACAAGCATTCACACACGCGCCCACTATATATATATATATATATATATATATATATATATATATATATATAAACAGAAGATCCCGTTAAGGGTGAAAGCAGCGATTCTTTGCTTAAACTTTAATCTGTTATTTTAATAAATATATATATATATATTTATATATATATATATATTTATATATATATAACTAAAGTTAAATAACAAGTCAAATGTTTAAAATTTAGCTTCGTTTATTACTGCGACGTTTATTTCAGTGACAGCCAAAGATGGCTGTCACTGAAATATATATAGCAGTAATAAACTAAGCTAAATTTTAAACATTTGACTTTTTATCTAACTTTATTTATATTACTCTGGAGTAACCAAACCAACGTGCGCACTTCGTCGAGTGCTCCAGCCTGCATATTGAGGTATTAGTATACAACCAGCATATACTAAAACAAATAAATATATATATATATATATATATATATATGTGACTATAACGTCAAAATGGAAAATAATTAACGTAAGATATGGGAAAATAATTCAAACTCAATTGAAAAAAAAATATATATATATAAATATATATATATATATATATATATATATATATATATATATATATATATATATATATATATATATATATTAGAAAGTGAGGTTTTTATTGGGTTTTTTTACAAAATGAAAAATAACTTAAGTGTCCTACACCTGTGAAAGTATAAGGAAAAAAGATGAAATCGAAAATGCAACTGGAGTCTTTTATTTTTTAAATATATATATTTATTTGGTTCCTTTACCGCTTTCGCAGTTCTTCTGCTTTTCAAAAGTAGAGTTGAGATGGAAGGTCTGTGGTTTTTCTTACAATATATATATATATTAAAATAACAGATTAAAATAACAGATTGAAGTTTCATAAGATCTCGTTAAGGGGTAAAGCAACGATTCTCTGCTTAAACTTTAATCTGTTATTTTAATAAATATTTGCTCTATGGTTCTTATATATTTGATATATATTTATCCTTATCGAGCCCTCTTTGGATTTTACTCTTCAAAGTTATTATTATTACTATATATATATATATATATAAAGAGAGAGAGAGAGAGAGAGAGAGAGAGAGAGAGAGAGAGAGAGAGAGAGAGAGAGAGAGAGAGAGGTAATTAGTAGCCGGGGAATCGGTCGAGTTGTTCTATTCGTTCCGGCTCTCTGCTCTGTCAATTCAAATCCCACCGAGGTCATCTTTGCTTTTCATATTTTTGAGGTCGATAGAAATAGGACCATTCTAGTACTGTGGTTGATACTTCCTCTATGTTTCTTTTTCAGTTCCTCTCTCTCATTTTCTATCGTTCTGTGGACGAAACGAAATTTACTGGAGAATGATGGAATCCGCCACGTTTTAAATGCCTAAGAAATGCCGTATGTCAATATGTCCATACGACACGATCAAGTTTTCCGAGACCATACTAAACCATACCAATTAATTAGACGATTATTTCAGTCAGTAGTCTCCTAACATAATATCGAAATGTTTCGTCTGAGTAACAAGGAATGCACTGGTTCGATCAACCTACCTTCTAGTAAATGTATTCACAGCACTTTACGTGTATTCGATATGGATTGATTTATCGATATGTGATAGGCATGTTTAAGAACATTTGCTAAAATTCTATCGGTTCAAATGAATAAGCGTTATGCCATTAAATACAATAATGTTAAAACAACACTTTGTTGAACTTTCAATCCAATTTCATTTCAAAGACAACTATATATTTGCTTTTCTTTGACAGATTCCCTTCTTTGGAAACACTCTTGCTATAGGTCACAGTTCTAATCAGCATACTTGTATTGCAACTCTTATACGTAAATACGGAGAAAGCTATTGGAGCTGTCCTTTGTTGATCAAACAAATATAACTTAATACTATTCCTTTTAAAATTCTCTTTGATTCTTTCGCACGGTGAAAAATTGTTCAGATTCGTTAGAATATCAGATTAAATGTTTTACAGTATCCGTTCAAGCTCTCCGTATTTTTCTTTCAAATCTTAGTGAGATAAACTTTGACCTTCGTCGTTTTGAAGTCAATAAATAAGGTACAAGCCCAGTACTATGGGCAATTACTCCATGTCGTTTTTCACGTCTCTCTAGCTTTCTATTTCTCTCTGTCATTCTCTGAAATAAATCAACTGTGCGTAGAGCTGGAAAGAAATGTCCTCTGTCGTATTGTAAATGCCCAAGACATGCTGTATGTAACGACGGCACCTCTATACTCTATCAGATATTAAGAACTCAGTTATAGATTGACGGATGTAACTTGCAATTTCAGGTATGTTGGATACAATGTATTAGTTTTTAATCCAACTATTTTTTTCAAATGTATATTAGAATAATATTGATGAGATATCTCCTCACACTATTATGGCTCAATTATACAAAGGAAATAATTTAACGAAGAAATGAAAACTCTGATGACATTGTTCCTTTCATTGATGATCCTATCAGCAGGTTGAATTTCCTGAACTCAGAATACATAGGGCTGCATCAGATATTGCAATGTCTTGCACAAAGGAAAGAAACAAGCTGATCATAAAAAAGGACATCCTTACGATCGCAAGTGTCTCCATTTATCTTCCCATAGCTGAGCCCATCCGCTGGTTGAATTCTATAGCAGAAGGAGATGGAATTTCAACTCAGAACACATAGAGCCGTACCACTGCCCATCAATTAGATCTCTATTTATCGAGCCCGAAAGTAGAAAAAGCTAATGTTGAAAATAGTAGGATTCGAACTCCGAAAGCAAAAATATATTGCTAATGAAAGACAGCCTATGTATGATTTTCAAATATATTTGAAAATAATCAATAAAATGGACTTATTTAATAATGTAGATAAAGTTTGTTCTTGATTCCCAGCCTTAATCGTATTGTTACTGTTATGATTCTCATCCTAACCCTGATAGTATTGTTACGAATGCTGCTATGGAACCAAGAAGTCCACTTCCGGCTTTCCCTAACTTCCATGCCATCACAGTACCCGTTATATTACAGGCCATGCGATTCTCAACGAGATCATTAAGTATAGCTTAGACGTCATTGGTGTCTTTCACAGCTCGAGCTGTTGGAGTTGGATCGAGGCCAGACGACGTCACCATCTTCCCGTTCCGGTGTTACGATCTGTATCTAGAATGTGACATATAGTTTCACTTTCTCCAGTTTTAACCTGGTGTATTCGACGATAGATCCTAGTTTCGTCGGCCAGCAAGTTGACGATCATAGGTATTTCAAACTTCTTACCACTTTTCGATAGGTTTGAGGTTGGTCCTGTAAAGGTGCATTTAGCCATCCGCCTCAATAAGCCCCATGAGATTGAATAGCTGTTTCAACACATCACACTGCCCTCCGAGCTAACGCTTTCTATATTCTGTCTGTTTAAACCAGGAGTTTTGCACGCCAGAGATTTGGTTCACCTGTCATTAGTATAATGATGGTATGGGTTGCCGATATAACAGAGCATGATAAGCTGAAGCCAAATAAAAATAAAATAGATATTGGAACATTTTTCAAACTAATTTTCTCTTTATGTAGGTGATGCTTGGAATACAACTTAACATAAAATTAAGATAGAAGAGTTTTAGTAAATACTTTTAGTAAACAGCTACGTATCGTATGATATAACCAGGGGCAGTTTCAGGGAGTTCAGTGTCCCGCAATCAAATGATTCTGCCAATACACCTGATATAAATATATAGAAATTCTAAGCACGATTCTAGATAGCCGTTGGCTAGAAAGAAAACTAGCTATTTCTAATATTAGGAATATAGAAATACATTCAGGTGAAGCTTAAGGAAGGGGAATGGAAAGGCAAAAGAAAACATAATAATAATAAGAAGAATAATATTAGCAATAATAATATAAAGATTGGGGCTGGGAATAAGAAGAGAAAACAAGATTAAAAGACGCGTATCAACATTACGTGGCATTGAGAAGAAAGCGCTTCTAAAGGTATTGATATTAGGAAGTGTATATATATATATATACATATATATTATATATATATATATATATATACATATATATATATATATTATATATATATA
>OZ024741.1:328237339-328247339 GCA_964016885.1 Eledone cirrhosa
TACACACACGTAAACACGGTTATGGACACAACCTCACCATTCCCAAAACACGCAATCACACATACACACACACACCCATATACATATATATATATATATATATATATATATATATATATATATATATATATATATATATATATATATATATATATATATAAATACTATGTGTATATACATATATACCTGTCTGTATGTATGTGTGTTTGTGTGTTTGTGTATAAATCATCGTCATTATCACCCTTATCAGGGCGGTGGACTGGCAGAATTGGTAGAGAGTCGGACGCCATGCTTTCCAGCATAGTTACGTCCCTTTACGATCTGAGTTCAAATCCCGCCGAGGTTAACTTTGCCTTTCATCCTTACTAGGTCGATAAAATAAGGTACCAGTAACATACTGGGTTATTACTGGCCTTGTGTGGAAAGTAGCAACAATTATCACCCTTATCATCAACATAACCATTTTCAGCAACATTTTTGTAATTATCCACAGCATCACCACGATCATCAGTATCATCGGCAGCAGCATCTTCATCTTCGATACTAACATCAAAATAATCAGGTTTGCCATCGCCATTGTTATTAGCAACAACACCACCATTACTAACACCATTATTATAATCTAAGCGGTGGGTTGGCAGTATCGGTAGAGGGTCGGACGACATGCTTTGCAGCATGTAGTTACAACCCTTTATGATCTGAGTTCAAATTCCGCCAAGACCACTATCATCATTACCACCATGATGATCATCATAATCTTCATCATCATCACTGCAAGGAACTCTACTATCACCAGAGCCATAGACATTACAACCATGGACTCATCCACAATAAACATCATCAAAACCAACGACAATAAACATTAACACCAACACCATCAGTACGACAACCATTAACACGATCACCGATAAAAGCAACGGAATTATCATAATCAAAACCCTCATTATGGTCATCACAATTAACAACATCATCATTATCATGACGATTGTGGCCAATAAATGAAATCATTATCATTATTGTCAAGGGCAGTGGATTGGCAGTATCGGTAGCGGATCGAACGCCATGCTTTGACTCATAGAGTTACGACCCTTGCCATTCTGAGTTCAAATCCCGCCAAGCTTAACTTTGCCTTTCATCCTTACGGGGTCGATAAAATAAAGTACCAGTAATGTACTGGGTAATTGCTGGCCTTGTGCCAAAAGTAGAAACAATTATAAGGGCGGTGGATTGGCAGTATCGGTAGAGGGTCGGACGCCATGCTTTCCAGCAGAGTTACGTCCCTTTACGATCTGAGTTCAAATCCAGCCGAGGTTGACTTTGCCTTTCATCTTTACGGGGTCGATAAAATAAAGTACCAGTAATGCACTGGGTAATTGCTGGCCTTGTGCCTAAAGTAGAAACAATTATCATTATTGTCATCATCGTCAACAGCACCATCATGCAAATACATGATGTTAATTTTCAACTGTTATTTGTTGCTATAAATCTATGAGATATTATATTGCATCGATTGCAAAGTTTAGTTGAGTTCTCAAATGTGCGGAGCCTCGTGGCAAACCGAAAAAACAATTTCAAATAATTCGATAAAAAGTAATAACGTTTAGATAAACAAAACAACGAAAATAATTATAATATCAATTTATAGTTATAGGCATATATATCTGTATATGTATATATATATATATATATATATATATATATATATACATATGTATATATATATATATATATATATATATATATATATATATATAAATATATATACAATATATATATTATATGTGTATATATGTGTGTGTGTATGATGTATATACATATGTGTATATATATATATATAACGAAAAGCAATGAAATAATAAGGAAAACAAATGCTATGCACTCTACTTCGATTGTATATTCTCATCAATGGTGCATCGATTTCTGAAAGATGATTATAACTCCTGCCCGGGCGAAGCAGAACACTCATGAATGTATATATGTACACACACACACACGCACATACATATTTATATGTATATATATATATATATATATATATATATGTGTGTGTGTGTGTGTGTGTGTAAAAATATATATGAATGCATATTATAAATATATATATTAATATATATGTATGTATATATATATATATATATAAATATATATATATATATATATATATATATATATATAGACAAAACAAATCTAACACATGAAACGTTTAATAACAGACCAGCTGACAATTTAGGCGAATCTCAGGCAATTAAACGATAACGTGGGACATAAAACATCTTCACACAGAAATATAATTACCTACAAACATACCATTCTGCCATGCCAGCAGTCACATAATATATCGTGAATCTTATATGTATATAACATATATATATATATATATATATATATATATACGTATAAACATATATATATATATATATAAATATATAAATATATATATATATATATATATATATATATATATATATATATATATATATATATATATATATATATATATATATATATATATATATATATATATATATATATATATATATATATACAGTGGCGAACTGGGTGTACAAGTGTTGGTTGCCAGCAGATGAAGGGGGCCCACCTAAATATAGAATGCTATCATTTAATCTTAACTATAATAAAGGAAGGTCTGCGGGATTGCGTCCAGAATATATATTTTTACCCCGTTTGTAAAATAACTTGGATTACTTTGAATAAATAATTAATTAAATTTCGTGGCTGTTGATTAAATATATTTTATAGCTTAATCTTTAAAAGTCACTTCTTTAATATTATTAAATGTCAACACTTCCGGTTAGCGGCCATTATATAATCTTATAATCGCATATATTTCAGTCGCTAATTTTCTCCCAATGCAGTTTATATATAATATCGTCTTTTTTTTAATATATCATGTATTACAGATTACAGAAGACAGTGTAACATAGGCTTTGTTCAATTCATGTGTATATTGTCAATTACGATTTTATTTGATGTATCAGATTTACGAGTGTATAATATCAATATACACACTACACACGCTAGGAGAAAACCACCCGAGGGTGGTTTTCCTGCTAGTTTTTATAATGAATAAATAACATTTTGGAAAAATACACATGTGGAAACAAAACAGTGGAATCAAATTTTGCAGAAAAATATCTTGCCTTCTTCAATAAAAAAAATATTATGTATTTTACCAAATCCAGAGACTTTCATTAATCACCAGAAGTCCACGCTAAATATTAGTAATAGCACTAGGAAAGCCATGAACACACCATATCTTTTTAACTTTGATTTTAAAAGTAGGGTCATAATTATCAATTTTCAATATACATTTGTAGTGGTCTCGGTGGCCTAGTTGGAGGAATCATAGACGGTGGTGATCCTGGTTTGTAGTTCGATCCTGGTCAGTAGTGTTTCCAGTAAAGCTTTTCCAGTTTTTTTCTATTATAAATAAAAACTGAAAAAGGTTACTTGTACCTCTTGACCAGGATGGAAGCCAAGGTCAGGATCTCCACTGTCTCTAGTACCTACCGCTAGGCCACAAAGACAACTACGAAGATCTTAGGAAAATTCATAATTATAAACCTACTTTCAAAATGTTCAAACCAAAGTGTTGTGGTTTCGTTGATGTCTTTTTTAATGTTATTGCTCCTACTTAAGGTCGATTTCTAAATCATTTGGGTATAGTATAAACTACTTCCTCGTTTTGTTTCACATCTATCTAGACTATATTTTAACCTGTAATCCATGTTTCATTTCTGTTGCACCTCATTTCTCCTCTCTCTCTCTCTCTCTCGCTCTCTCCCTCTCTCTCTCTCTCTCTCTCTCTCTCTCTCTCTCTCCCTCTCTCTCTCTCTCTCTCTCTCTCTCTCTCTCTATCTCTCTCTCTTTCTTCCTCTCTGTGGTATTTAAATCTACTATGGGTTGGGATTATTTATTCATATATATATATATGTGTGTGTGTGTATATATATATGTTTTTCCATGTCAGATTCAAACTTGCAAGGATTGGCATTATATATATATATATATATATATATATATATATATATATATATATATACGTTGTATTTTTTTGCTAAAATAATCAAATTAAATTAATTCAACAGGTAAACACACAGGAATAATATGGTTGTTACCAAAGGACCACAAGATTGACAAGTTGACCCTAAATATTATTAATAGCTCTAGGAAAGCCATGAACGACACCACATCTTTTTAACTTTGATTGTGAAAGTATGTTCATAATTATCAATTTTCATTATACTTTTGTAGCTGTCTCGCTGACCTAGTTGGATGAATCATAGACGGTTGGATGAATCATAGACGGTTGGATGAATCATAGACGGTTGGATGAATCATAGACGGTTGGATGAATCATATTCTGTAAATATTTACAGAATATTTCCTTTGCCTCCAAAAAGCAATTTTGTTCTGTGAAGAAACACAACTACCAACACTACTGCTTCTATCATGACTACACACTTCTCTCTCTATATATATACACAAGAAATCATTCTCCAATCCACTTCTGAGCTAGGAAGATGGGAAAAAACTTACTCCAACAATTTAAATCTTTAATTTTTCGTTTTTAATTCCTATTAATTCTTTTTAATTGTAATACTCAACATTTGAGAAGACAAATGTTAATAATACATCAAAACCGGTAATTCTTTATATACTTTATATACATTATAACACTTTTTTTAAAGAATTGTCCCTCTCATTTTTTCAACAATTTTATATTTTCAATAATGTCACTTTGACGAATGTAAGAAAGGAAAAAAAAGAAACACAGACCCTAAAATATATTTACGGTGCTATTTCAAGCTTCACCTTTTCTCTCCCCCCTCTCTCTCCCTCTCTCGATATATATATAGTAATAATAATTGAAGATCCCGTTAAGGGTGAAAGCAGCGATTTTTTGCTTAAACTTTAATCTGTTATTTTAATAAATATATATATATATAGAGAGAAAGGATAAAAAGGACGATTGGTTATTCCTTCATTGCATTTATTGATAGGTGACGCGCGTCACTTATCAATAAATGCAATGAAGGAATAACCAATCGTCCTTTTTATCCTTTCTATATATTACACTCTGTATAGCTCTACACCTCATCACAGAAGTGAACCTAAACTTCGAGTGCTCTCCCGGGTGAACCTGCAGTAACTCCTAGTTACACCCCCTGGATATATATATATATAAATATATATATATATATATATATATATATATATATATATATATATATATATATATATATATATATATATATATATATATATATACATATATATATGTGTATGTATATATATACTATAAAATATGTCCATAGAATCATTTGATAATATATATACACCATTTCCTCTCCCAATTAACATAATCAACCACACAAAAAATCAATTAAACCAGGCTATAAGATTAAAAGGCACCTATGAAGAAATAATAGATAAATAAACGACAGCAATTTATTCACGATCAACCGCCATAGAATATTTACCCAACATTTCAATAGCACGTGGAAATCGATTAAATATACCGGCAACCATACACAATTAGGTATAAAATTAAAGTTAGAAGAAAAAATGCATACACACATACCAGGATTATAAATATATATAGTAATAATAATAAATGTGAAGACTAAAATCCAAAGACGTCTCCATAAGGATAGATATATATCAAATATATAAGAACCCTAGAGCAAATATTTATTAAAATAACAAATTAAGCAAAGAATCGCTGCTTTCACCCTTAACATATGTTTTGTGTAGGTACGTATTCTTTCTCGTACGTATATATGCTTGTATTTGTTATAACTGTATATATAATATTTTGCCTTTCATATTTACGGGGGTCGATAAAATAAAGTACCAGTAATGTACTGGATAGTGCCAAAAGTAGAAACAATTATATATACTAGTATATGTGTATATGGTTATGTGTACATGTGTATGTTGTGTTTGTGTGTGTATATGTGTATGCGTGTTTGCACGTATGTAAGGTGTGATATGTGTACATTGCGTTTTGGTTGACGTACGCTTGGTGAACATATGTGCTTTTACGTGTAGGTATGTGTGTGCGTGCGGTATATACGTATTTATGTGTGTAAATTTATATAGGTTTATGTAATTATATGTATATACACACACACATATATATATTTTTTTTTATGTGTATTTGGTGTATACGTTCATATGTGTGCGGGTAGATGTGTCACACGAGTTTATGTATGTGTGTGCGTGTTTATGTGCATGCATGGCGGGTGTTTCCGCGTATGCATGTGTATGTCCGTATATAGATGCGTGTGTGTATATATTTAATTATTATTGATTTTAATAACCTCTGTCATTTTCGTTCTACTAATTTATTTACATTATTCTTAACTCTGAAACCGAGAATCATTCGGTTTCCTACATAGACTATTAGTCTACGACTTCATTTATATATATGTGTATTTATGTGTGTGTGTGTGTGTGTGTGTGTGTGTGTGTGTGTGTCTGTGTGTGTGTGTGTGTGTTTGTGTCCTTGTGTGCATGTGTGTCTGTATGTATGTGTATTTGCATGTTATTCTGTCATTGTATCAACAAATCTTGGCAACTGTTTTTGGACACGGTTTATTGAAGAATTTATCTCAACGATTCTGAGTAGTTTTCTCAGCTTAATTATCGCCAAGTAGGTAAACTAATTAATGTATAACATGAATGTTTCTACCGAGGGCCATGTCCAAATTATAATTTCAATTTTAAGAGGAACATTTTTATTGCGCACCTCAAGAGGGTAATTTTCTCAAAAGCTTTTTTTTTGCAAAATGTTGTTTGGCTATAAAGCTATCTTCGCTTTATTCCTCGAGGGTCTGTATTACTATTCCAAACATTTCAACTAAACTATTTGTAGTAGCAACAAAATCGAATTTTATAAATAATTATCCATTCACGGGCACTGTAATCTTCATGGAGTCTTTGCAGCATCATCATGACATACTTAGAGCTGGCAGAGCCCATACCTCTCCATTCTGGTCACAGGCGGTTTCGACCATAGATCTATTCATTCAGTCATTATGTAGAAAAGTATTCAGAGAGAGAGAGAGAGAGAGAGAGAGAGAGAGAGAGAGAGAGAGAGAGAGAGAGAGAGAGAGGTTACGACAACGAAAGAGATATATAGCGGAAGAATAGAATTCAGTATTGGTCAGGTCGTTTATTTACCGATATGGAAAGGTTGAAACGCAAAGTTGAACCCAGCCAGATTTGAACTCATAGATGCGGAACAAACATAACACAGCATTCTATCTAACGTTCTGACGTCTGGGCTAATTCGCCGCTAAATCCACTGAATAAGCAATATTTATAATTGAATAATATTAGAATATCTTTCTCGCAAATATTAGCTTTTGTTCGTATTGGAAATAATTGTTACTACTATTGGCACAAAGCCAGCAATTTGAGTAATGTACTCTAGTACATTACTTTGCCTTTCACCCCGAAAGAATGAAAGGCAAAGTTAACCTCGGCGGGATTTGAACTAAAAATGGCAAGGGCCGCAACTCTATGCGTCAAAGCATTGCGTCCGACCTTCTACCGATACTGCCAATTCACTCTTCTTAAACAAAGCAAGTTTACATCTTCGTTCTCAAACTACTGACATTCTTTCCCGAGTCTCATAATCTAATTCATAGATATGATTCGAGAAACTAAATTAATTTGAGAAGGTGTAACCAATATCGCAGATGCGAGAAAAACCACAAACCCTCGATCTCAATTCTACATTTTAATTAAACATACGGTATATTGCCAAATATACTATACATACATTTATATATATATATATATATATATATATATATATATGTTCAAATCGTAATGGACCAAAATCGCTAGGGTGAAAAAAATACTAACTACAGACAATGGGGTTTGCTAGACTCAATTTAAGAATAAATTAAGAAAAATAAATACAAACCAGTATTGGTAGTTACCACAGTACTGGTTTGTATTTATTTTTCTTAATTTATTCTTAAATTGAGTCTAGCAAACCCTATTGTCTGTAGTTAGTATTTTTTTCACCCTAGCGATTTTGATCCATTACGATTTGAACATATATATATATATATATATATGTGTGTCTGTATTCGTTTTTCCATTTTGTTCAGTTATATATGTGTATGTATATCTATATATATATATATATATGTTTTGTGTATCTCTGTATGTATATATATATATATATGTGTGTATACACTTATATATATATATATGATATACATACATATATATACATACAGAGAGGCGTGTATATATATATGTATATATATATATATATATATATATATATATATATATATATATATATATATATGGAACCATACCAATACTCATCCTAGTAGCAGAACTCCCCCCCCCCCAATTCCATCAGTACACACCAGCCGCATAGTTTAAACAACCGTACTCCTACTAATCGCAATCGTATTTGCAACTGACGTAACCCCCTGCGTGCCCGCTTAACGGGTAGTGCCTTACGCCCAATATCGTTTATAGGTGCATGGGTAGAACGGCCTCATCTTTAACCTCCTCTATAATGCGCACTCATTTTCATTCCGCGAACCTAGCCATAGATGCCCAACTTCTCTAGCCAGCCTTATTAAAAACCTTAAACTAGCCAACATTGAACATTCACTAACTTGGGATATCTCAGCTAGATCTCCAGCGTTTAATGGGAGGAGAAACTGTTGCGATCTCTGTCTTAGCGAGGCCTATCACATATCCTTGTCAAGGCCACTTACCATCAATGACAGGATTGAGTTGGTCATCAACTGCCATCACCGCAGATCGAGCTCCTTCGCTAACAAAATATTCGACCCAATTTATCCGACCCTTTAGTCATGCTCCTCCCTATAACTAACAAACTAAAGACATCGTTAGTCCACCATATACATACCTATAAGTTACCTCCCTCGCATTATCTTAGTTACACATCTAAATGTGACTACACATATAAGCCACCTCCCCAGCATTATCTTGGTTACAACTCTCATGGGGCCTTTGGCTCTAAGGAGTAACCTCCTGGAAACCCATCTCTATTTAATAAGGTAATTTTCCTACAAGAAGCCATCTTGTTATGTGATAGGCGGCATTGTTTACTTTCAGCCTCGGCAGATATGTAATGTTTGTTTATACCATACACTTGAGTTCTCCAATGCCAAGGGACCCCATCTAGGGAGCTGCTAATCTGAAGATTCTTTACAGACACGTAACCCTCTTATTTTATTTTTATTTCTACTTCATATATATTAATAATTTCTTTATCTAATCTCAAGTTCCGAGGATCTGCTCCATAATATTATTTTATGTTACTTATCTTTCTCTGCACCAAATCAATAACGATCCTACCATCGATTGATCCAGAAATATTATATGGAGTAGTGAAACAATTGTAAACTGACATTCTTATCCTCTCTGTTTTATATTAAACTACCCTTAATGTTGATACTCTTTGACTAATGTCTTCTATACGAGTTATATATATATATATATATATATATATATATATATATATATATATATATGGATAGTATATGCATTATATTTCGTTTCTGAATTTGTTTAGCAAGATTCTTTATCTGAAAACTTGTGTTGAAACCGATAGTGTTATACTTTGGGAGGGTCATATTGCCATTAAGAAACACTTGCACCAGATGCGTTCACTTCAATTTATTATCAATTAAATTTATAAATTTAGGAATTTATAAATTTCCGATTTGTTGGTTGGTTCTACAACCAGATGATTGTTCATATGTGAACAGTCATTGTTCAATATATGAACAATCATCTGGTTGTGGATCCAACCAAACAACCGGAAATTTATAAATTCCTAAATTTATGAATTTAATTTATAATTTATAATTCATAATAAATTGAAGTAACATCAGGTGCGTGTGTTTCTTATTGGCAACATGACCCTCCCAAGGTATAACAATATGAAATATATATATATATAAATTATATA
>OZ024741.1:328252339-328287339 GCA_964016885.1 Eledone cirrhosa
CAATTTTTACCACTTATCGAAGACCGTAAGGGAGTACCAAACCCATGATAATATACAAAATATTCACATGTACATAGGTGATCAGTTGCCTACAATTTCTCTCTCTTTATCTCTCGCTCTCTCACTCTTGCTTATCCTCACACACACACACACACACACATTATCTCTCTCTCTATCTCTCTCTGATTGCCTAAAAGTTGTGTTTGATAACGAGTTGAACCGTACAAAAATATTAATCTTTATACACATTACTCTTTATATAAATAAATGGCGAAAGAGCTCTAGGTCAGGGATAAAGGATTTTTAAGACTCAAATATGAACAATATGCAAAACTAAAACAATAACTACACTCTGCTAAACACACAAATAATTTCATTCTTCAGTTGTTCAACGTATGGTAAAACTTGCCTGGTTTAGGCTTGCTTAACATCACCTCTCAGAACTCATCCTCATACTGTTGGTTCAAATTATATAAACTTCTATTCAAGAAACACACTCTTACACACACATAGCAAAAGAATACGCACATAGACACACACACGTATATTTAAATATATAAATATATAAATAATATGTATATACATATATCATATAGATGTATATATATATATATATATATATGTATGTTTGTGTGTGTGTGTGTGTATGGTGTGCTCATTCGCAGAGCTGCTATAATATAGCATAAGAAACAGGTATGTTCTAGCATTTTCTTGTTTCAACCTCCTATATACTAACTTTATATTAACTGTATCTATCTAGGACTACTTAACAGTCCGAGAAATCAGCTAAGTATGTATGTAGACACACACACACACATACACACACACTCACACACACATATATATATATATATATATATATATATATATTTATACAAATATACTTACGTACATACATACACATTGCTGTATAGTTAACAGAATTTCAAGAGGACAATATGTACACACACACACACACACACACATATATATATATATATATATATATGTGTGTGTGTGTGTGTGTGTGTGTGTGTGTGTGTGTGTGTGTGTGTGTGTGTGTGTATGTGTGTGTGTGTGTGCCTGCGCTTGTGTGTGTGTGTGTAGAAAGCTGTAAAAATCCAAAGATTGACTACACCACGAAGATTTAATGTTGACTGGTATGGTGCATTAGCGTATTATATTTGTTTTCACCACCTATGCCTACTTTAATTGAAAATTGATATAACTTTCCATTAAATATATTTATTTTTCATTATACCACTCAGTGGGATGAGTTGTTCCTAACTGCAATTTCGAAAAAGATTTTAATGGTACTGTGCTTCATCCGAAAGCATTATTTTAATTAAATCCCGCCGAGGTTGACTTTGCCTTTCATCCTTACGGGGTCGATAAAATAAAGTACCAGTAATGCACTGGGTATTTGCTGGCCTTGTGCCTAACGTAGAAACAATTATTTTAATTAGAAACCATTAATGATAATGCGCTTATTACTGCTGCCAGGGGAAAACTATACATATGTATATATATATATATATATATGTATATATATATATATATATATGTATATATATAGTAATAATAATACATTTGAAGTCTAAAATCCAAAGAGGGCTCGCTAAGGATAAATATATATCAAATATATAAGAACCGTAAGGTAAATATTTATTAAAATATTTTAATATATATATATAAATATATATAACCAACGATTAATATGATTCATTGATTACTTAATGAATATAGTTTTACAATAGATTAAAAGCACTCTACAAAGAAGTTTTCTGGAGTTAGTAATATTAATCAAAATATTAATAAATGAATACATTCACATAATCAAAATATATGTTTCATTATATCTATTTCAGAGGTACTGTGCCTTTTTTCAAGTACGCTTTCATCAGATAAATTATAAGAATTGATGCATGACATACCACAACTGTCTTGATGGTTCAATTCCAATCTTGGTAGTGATTTATTACAACAAATCTCAATATTTATATACACAAATAATAACATGATAAACTTAAATATGATGAAGAAGAGGATGTGGAGCAAGATGTAGGTAAAAGAGGCGGTGTGTATGAAAAATGTAATAAGAGATAAAGAGAGAGAGAGAGTGCGATACATAGAAGAGAAGAGAGAAAAAGAGAGAACAAATAAGATAAGATAGAAGAAGGAGACAGAGAGAGAAGAGGGAAGACGTAAGCGCAAAAAGGAAAGAATGAAAGAAAGAAAGAAGAGAGGGACATGATGCATGACCGTTGTTTTTAAATATTAAGTCAAACAGAAGCGACCAAATAAATTCCGTGAAATTTTTAATATATTTTGTATTTGTTTACGTTTGAGTTAATTATACTAATGTATTAAATCAAAATTAAACAATATAAAAATATTTTCTATTTTCTATAGTTCCTTAGTTCAATTTATAAATATATTCAATATTTTGTTGCAAAATTTAAAAATAAAAAATATTTTTACCTATCAAGCGAGTTTACACACATAATAAATATGTATAAGGTTATTTACCACAACATATTCACATATCACCATCAGTATATGCATTTTATATAATGTTTAGAATTATTATCAGAATTATTCATTTTACAATATAAATAATTGTCATTTACTTATAGGATTAATAAGTAGTTTTATTTACTCTTAAAGTATTATTATTTCGATTCTATTTTCGTAACTATATCCTAATATCATAATATATGTAGTTTACCTATAACCATTAATATCATGTTAAATATAGAATATTAATCCATTTGGATAAAAAGAAAATGATATACAAAGAGTGTAAACAAAGAGAGGTAATCCATATGTGCTCATTTATATTATCTAAATGCTTTATAAGCCAGAAGATATTTTAAACCACAAGTACAGAAAGTTTTAGTTACACGAAGGCAGTTCAAAAAATCGAATTTATGAAAGTGAATCACCTCATGAGATTAATTTACTATTTAAAAAAAAAACGATATACAATTTTAGGTAAGGCAAAACATTATATATATAATAACAATAATTCAAGAATTATTAATAATAATTGTTTCTAGAAGGCTCCGTAAGGATGAAAGGCAAAGTTAACCTCGGCGGGATTAATAATAATAATAATAATAATAATAATAATAATAATAATAATAATAATAATAATAATAATAATAATAATAATAATAATAATAATAATAATGAATGGGACACTAAAAAACATAGGCACTAAAAATAGACTGGAAATAAAATACAAAACTAGGAGTAAAAAGCTAAATATTATCATAGAGGAATTGAAGCAACGCATTGTAGCAAAGAGTGCCAAAATCAGGCGATACGAGAACAGAGTCAGTCAGTATAAACAGAACCGCATGTTCGACAACAGCCAGAAGATGCTGTTTGGACAGCTTGAGGGGAAAGAAAGAGGCAACGACTTGATCCCTGGGGCGGAACAAGCTAAAACATTCTGGAGAGGAATATGGGAGCAGGATGTTAGACACAATGCCCAGGCAGGGTGGATTGAGACAGTACAGAGGGAGATCGGTGAGCAGACACAACAACAGACTGATTTGAGTATCACAGTTGAAACTCTTAAGGGGCAAGCCAAAAAACTAACCAACTGGAAATCACCAGGCCCAGATGGTGTGCAGGGGTATTGGATTAAACATTTAACATCCCTCCACCCGAAGCTGACGGCCATGTTCAATGACTGCTTGGTGTCGGGTGAGGTGCCAGAGTGGTTGACAAAAGGTACCACAGTTCTGATAATGAAAGACCGAAGCAAGGGTAATGATGTTACCAACTATAGACCTATCACATGTCTGCCCGTAATGTGGAAACTATTGACGAGCATTGTGTCTGAGGAAATCTACCATCACCTCCACACAAACAACTTGTTACCGGACGAACAGAAAGGATGCCGAAAGAAGTCACGTGGTACAAAGGACCAGTTGCTTATTGATAAGATGGTAATGGGGAATTGCAGGAGGAGACACACTGATCTTGCCATGGGATGGATAGACTACAGAAAGGCATTTGACATGGTGCCTCATTCCTGGATCACCAAAAGCCTGGAGATCTTCAGGGTGGCAGATAACATCAGACAGTTGCTGGGCAGGAGTATGGGGTCCTGGGAGACAGAGTTGACATCAACTGGAGTATCCTTGGGAAGCGTGAAGATCAAGAGAGGTATCTTCCAGGGAGATAGCCTGTCCCCTCTGTTGTTTGTCCTTGCCCTGATGCCCTTGACCATTATGCTGCGAAAAGTGAGAGCAGGATACAAGTTGGGAAGGGGAGAGCTTACCATCAATCACCTCCTCTTCATGGACGATCTTAAGCTCTTCGGGAAAAGTGAGAAGGAGTTGGATGTGCTTGTTGACACTGTCCGTATTTTCAGCAGTGATATATGTATGCAGTTTGGTATTGGTAAATGTGGAGTCATTGTGATGAAGAGGGGTAGGTTGAGCAGAAGTAACGGGATCCAGATACCAACAGGTGAGATGATAAAGGAAATTGACTCTGAGGAAGGATACAAGTATTTGGGCGTTCTGGAGGCTGATGGCATAAAGAACAAAAAAATGAAGGAATTGTTAAGAACTGAATACATTCGGAGAGTAAGGAGCGTATTGAAGTCACATCTGAACAGCAGAAATGCCATAAGCGCAGTAAATTCCCGAGCTGTGTCTATTATTAGGTACAGTGCGGGAATTCTGAGATGGAATGTTGCTGAACAAAAAGAAATGGATAGGAAGACTAGGAAGCTATTGACTATCTACAACATGTTCCACAAGAGGAGTGATGTCGATAGACTCTACCTAAGGAGATCTGAGGGTGGAAGAGGTCTTATCAGCATAGAGGACTGTGTTCAGATGGAGAAAAACAACCTATACAAATACGTGACCTATAGTAAGGAGCCAATGCTCAGAGCTGTACTGAAGGAGGGGACAGTAGGCCAGGGGATATCCAAGGAGGAAATAACATCAAGGAGGAAGAGCAGCCTTAAGGGAAAATCCCTTCATAGTACCTTCTTTGAGAAAACTGAATTTAGAGATCCACAGACATGGAACTGGTTGAGAAGAGGAGACCTCAAAAAGGCTACAGAAGGAATGCCAATGGCTGCGCAGGAGCAGGCCCTCAAAACGAAGTGGTTGAAGCACCATATCTACAAGGAGGAGGCTAGCCCACTGTGCAGGATCTGTGGAGAGAGAGAGAGGAGACTGTGGCCCACATTGTGTCCGAGTGTAAACACCTAGCCCAGACCCACTATAAGGGCTGGAGACACGATGTGATGGGCAGGGTGATCCACTGGCACCTGTGCAAAGTAAACAATCTACCACATTCTGAGAAATGGTATGAGCATAGGCCAGAGGCGGTGATGGAGAACAGTCAGGTGAAGGTGCTGTGGGATTTTAGGATACAGACGGACAAAAAACTGGAACACAATAGACCTGACCTGGTGGTTGTGGACAAAGAAAAAAGATCGTGCCTGATTGTGGATGTGGCCTGCCCGTTCGACACGAGAGTGCAAGAGAAGGAGAGGGAGAAAATTAACCGATACCAGGACCTAAAGTGGGAGGTGAAAAGGATTTGGAACTGCCATGAAGTCAAAGTGATCCCGATTGTCATAGGCACACTGGGGACTATCTCCTAAGGTTTCCAGGGATGGTTAAAGAAAATCGGCCCCTTCACGCTTTTTGGAACGCTTCAAAAGGCATGCTTGCTTGGAACGGCAAGAACCCTCCGATACGTCCTGAATATCTGAGGCTGCAGGTAGTGGCTTGATATTCAATCCAACGGACTTTCCAGTTAACCAACATCAATGACTGAGATTCAAGGAATAACAATAACAATAATAATAATAATAATAATGAGGTGACAGAGGTCATGAAATCGCTCCCGTAAGTTTTGAATTTTTAACATATTTAAATCATTTGTGAAATAACAACTCTTAGTACAAATGCTACGTAAAGCACCCGGCTTGAGCCCCCAAAAATTCGGACCCAAAATATATTGTTATAAGGCTCAAATATTCAAATATTCAACTTTGTATTGTACACTGTATATCCAAAAAAAAAAATGGCTATAAATGGAAGAAGAAGAACCCCCCCCCCCCATCCTCTCCTCTGGCTACACTATATAGGACAGCTAAACTCACCAACACCAGAAACTAGATACACCACCCACCCCATCATCTGTGTACACTAAACACAACAGCATTTTCACCTTCACCGCCACCGCTCACTACGGCCATCATTACCACCACTATCCCATCACCGCCGCCACCACCCCTTGACTCCTTCACTGCTGCTGCCACCGCTACAGCACCATCACTACAGTAATACGGTCGCATCACCGCCACCACTGCCTCGGTATCGACATCACCACCACCACTGTCTCAGTATCGCCAACGCCGCCAGTCTCCCACTTCTCCCTGCTGGCTGCCACTTCCACATTATAGAATTCCTACTACTAACAAAGAGGAAGGCATCAAAATATATAGATAGACTCAAAAGAAAAAAGAAAAAACAAACAACAAAACCAAAGCAGCACAGCAACAACAGCAAAAAACGAGAAAAACAAACAGAGAAAAACAAAAACAAAAAAAGAAACCCCAAAAACGTAAAGAAAATAAGAATGAAGAGAGAAGCAGGCGGACGGACAGAGAAGAGGGGGGAAAAAGTAAAACTTAAAAAACAAAAACTAAGTCAGACATTCGAATACTACATTACAATGAAACTTATGCTTATTCATTTTTGGGGCCCTTTCTGCCCGTGTGTTTGTTTGTTTATGTGTGTTCGTATACAGCGTGGTGATAATGCCACACAAGGGCCAAGTGGGATGGCGGATCCACAGATGGCTATGTAAACATACATTCGCCAATCCTCGATAAGAGTGTTTAAATATCGAACATAAACAGTTCGAATAACGGTGAAATGGAGACTAGAACGTCATGTGACAGACTCTCACCCAACAGGTGCCCCCTGGCTCAGCAGCAGGAACCTGACTGTCAACCAAATACTGCTGATGTTGGAGGAAGAAGAAGAAGGAAAGGGGCCAGAACCAACTGGACGAAAGAATTGAATAGAACTGTTATGCAATGCTACCTGAAAAGTAACCCCAAGGAGAGGGGCTACAGGAGACGGATGCATAACATCTGGAACGAAATTGGTTTATTTAAATTAGATGAACAAAAATTGGCCGGGCAGGCTCGGGTAATAAAAACTAATGGGTGGATAAGCGAGCTGGAACTGGAGGAACTGAGCAGAGAGAATGGCTTGGAGATGGCGGGTGTAGTATGCCAGACAAGCGAGCCGGCGGGAAATGAAGGTGAGGAGGTCCTGAGAACGGAGGAACCACCCGAAGCAGACGATGATCTGAATACTGAGATAAATAATACCTGGAACAGAGATACGGCCACTGAGGAGATGAATGCTGACGGGCTAGGAAAAAGATTCGGTTGACATCCTAAATTTAGTGGTAGATGAGTTGAACAATGATAGTGGGAGACCTATGAACCTAAGATTTGTAGACAGGAAAAAGTTAAAAGAAACAACAGCTAAGGTAAACAAAGTCATCCCATACCTTGAGGCGAGGAGTCTTCACCAGTGCAACAATATCCTCAAAGCAACAGCAAATACGGTGAGGAAACTACTTGGTATAAAAGCGAGAGGAAACAAGAGACAAGAAAGAGCAGAGCCGTGGTGGAAGAAGCGACTGAGTGGGCAAATCGGGGATATGAGAAATGACATAGGAAAGCTTGAGTCACTACTGAATGGGACACTAAAAAACATAGGCACTAAAAATAGACTGGAAATAAAATACAAAACTAGGAGTAAAAAGCTAAATATTATCATAGAGGAATTAAAGCAACGCATTGTAGCAAAGAGTGCCAAAATCAGGCGATACGAGAACAGAGTCAGTCAGTATAAATAGAACCGCATGTTCGACAACAACCAGAAGATGCTGTTTGGACACCTTGAGGGGAAAGAAAGAGGCAACGACTTGATCCCTGGGGCGGAACAAGCTAAAACATTCTGGAGAGGAATATGGGAGCAGGATGTTAGACACAATGCCCAGGCAGGGTGGATTGAGACAGTACAGAGGGAGATCGGTGAGCAGGCACAACAACAGACTGATTTGAGTATCACAGTTGAAACTCTTAAGGGGCAAGCCAAAAAACTAACCAACTGGAAATCACCAGGCCCAGATGGTGTGCAGGGGTATTGGATTAAACATTTAACATCCCTCCACCCGAAGCTGACGGCCATGTTCAATGACTGCTTGGTGTCGGGTGAGGTGCCAGAGTGGTTGACAAAAGGTACCACAGTTCTGATAATGAAAGAGCGAATGAAGGGTAATGATGTTACCAACTATAGACCTATCACATGTATGCCCGTAATGTGGAAACTGTTGACGAGCATTGTGTCTGAGGAAGTCTACCATCACCTCCACACAAACAACTTGTTACCGGACGAACAGAAAGGATGCCGAAAGAAGTCACGTGGTACAAAGGACCAGTTGCTTATTGATAAGATGGTAATGGGGAATTGCAGGAGGAGACACACTGATCTTGCCATGGGATGGATAGACTACAGAAAGGCATTTGACATGGTGCCTCATTCCTGGATCACCAAAAGCCTGGAGATCTTCAGGGTGGCAGATAACATCAGACAGTTGCTGGGCAGGAGTATGGGGTCCTGGGAGACAGAGTTGCATCAACTGGAGTATCCTTGGGAAGCGTGAAGATCAAGAGAGGTATCTTCCAGGGAGATAGCCTGTCCCCTCTGTTGTTTGTCCTTGCCCTGATGCCCTTGACCATTATGCTGCGAAAAGTGAGAGCAGGATACAAGTTGGGAAGGGGAGAGCTTACCATCAATCACCTCCTCTTCATGGACGATCTTAAGCTCTTCAGGAAAAGTGAGAAGGAGTTGGATGTGCTTGTTGACACTGTCCGTATTTTCAGCAGTGATATATGTATGCAGTTTGGTATTGGTAAATGTGGAGTCATTGTGATGAAGAGGGGTAGGTTGAGCAGAAGTAACGGGATCCATATACCAACAGGTGAGATGATAAAGGAAATTGACTCTGAGGAAGGATACAAGTATTTGGGTGTTCTGGAGGCTGATGGCATAAAGAACAAAAAAATGAAGGAATTGTTAAGAACTGAATACATTCGGAGAGTAAGGAGCGTATTGAAGTCACATCTGAACAGCAGAAATGCCATAAGCGCAGTAAATTCCCGAGCTGTGTCTATTATTAGGTACAGGGCGGGAATTCTGAGATGGAATGTTGCTGAACAGAAAGAAATGGATAGGAAGACGAGGAAGCTATTGACTATCTACAACATGTTCCACAAGAGGAGTGATGTCGATAGACTCTACCTAAGGAGATCTGAGGGTGGAAGAGGTCTTATCAGCATAGAGGACTGTGTTCAGATGGAGAAAAACAACCTATACAAATACGTGACCTATAGTAAGGAGCCAATGCTCAGAACTGTACTGAAGGAGGGGACAGTAGGCCAGGGGATGTCCAGGGAGGAAATAACATCAAGGAGGAAGAGCAGCCTTAAGGGAAAATCCCTTCATAGTACCTTCTTTGAGAAAACTGAATTTAGAGATCCACAGACATGGAACTGGTTGAGAAGAGGAGACCTCAAAAAAGCTACAGAAGGAATGCTAATGGCTGCGCAGGAGCAGGCCCTCAAAACGAAGTGGTTGAAGCACCATATCTACAAGGAGGAGGCTAGCCCACTGTGCAGGATCTGTGGAGAGAGAGAGGAGACTGTGGCTCACATTGTGTCCGAGTGTAAACACCTAGCCCAGACCCACTATAAGGGCTGGAGACACGATGTGATGGGCAGGGTGATCCACTGGCACCTGTGCAAAGTAAACAATCTACCACATTCTGAGAAATGGTATGAGCATAGGCCAGAGGCGGTGATGGAGAACAATCAGGTGAAGGTGCTGTGGGATTTTAGGATACAGACGGACAAAAAACTGGAACACAATAGACCTGACCTGGTGGTTGTGGACAAAGAAAAAAGATCGTGCCTGATTGTGGATGTGGCCTGCCCGTTCAACACGAGAGTGCAAGAGAAGGAGAGGGAGAAAATTAACCGATACCAGGACCTAAAGTGGGAGGTTTAAAGGATTTGGAACTGCCATGAAGTCAAAATGATCCCGATTGTCATAGGCGCACTGGGGACTATCTCCAAAAGTTTCCAGGGATGGTTAAAGAAAATCGGCCCCTTCACGCTTTTTGGAACGCTTCAAAAGGCATGCTTGCTTGGAACAGCAAGAACCCTCCGATACGTCCTGAATATCTGAGGCTGCAGGTAGTGGCTTGATATTCAATCCAACGGACTTTCCAGTTAACCAACATCAATGACTGAGATTCAAGGAATAACAATAACAATAATAATAATAATAATAATAATAATAATAATAATAATAATAATAATAATAATAATAATAATAATAATAATAATAATAATAAGAAGAAGAAGAAGAAGAAGAAGAAGAAGAAGAAGAAGAAGAAGAAGAAGAAGAAGAAGAAGAAAGAGAGAGAGAGAGAGAGAGAGAGAGAAAAGAAAGAAAAGGAAAGAAAGAAAGGGGAGGTGGCGGTATCACTAGACAAGGGAGAGGCTAGCAAAAGATATAAATAGATTGACATAGTGACCCGGCCACCGGCCAAACGTCAACAAGTATGGCACTGCTGGCTCCCCCCTTCCTCACCAGCAATATAAAAAGCCCCAGCACCACCACCGACATAGCCAACAACAATAACAGGCAACTTCAGCAAAAAGTATATTATATTATTCTAATGCACTGGGTAATTTCTGGCCTTGTGCCTAGAGTGGAGACAATTATTAATAATTTCATTCTTAAGCCACGCATTAGCTCACATTAAGGAACCACTCATGATAATAACAATTTAAAAAAAACAACAAAAAAGAAAACCCCGTGACATCAAATACCGGGATGGCGGCCGTCGGGGAATAGCCGTGTCTCTAGGGGAGAACGACCCCTCTAGTCTTGGTTGACACTCGTTCTAGAAGTGGTAACACGAAATGATTACCCCTTGGCGGATAAGGATAAAACGCGACAAAATAAAGTAAATGTCTAATGATAAAATCTCATACCGGATCGGCCGTCACCCGGGTAAAAAAGGACCGCGTCCCTCAGAGAGGAACCAGACTGGGGTCGAAAAATCAGCTAATGGTTCAAACCTTCCCATCGCTTCGGAGCTGGAGACCTCCCATATCCGGAATACTCCTACTGTTGGCACTCCATGCTCACCACCAAGAAATCCAAAGAAAAAGAGAGAAAAATGGTCAAGAGAAGATAATAAAGAAGTCCTTGAGGCTTAATACACTGCCATGTACTACCCATCAAATACATCGAATACAGAACAGACATATATCAACTGGAAAAAGAAACATCCCGAAAACAGAGGCTATATTGACAGTAACAAACTAGCAAATATACGAAGAAATATTGTAAAAAGAAAGTTAGTAACTGATATAGAAATTGATCAGATCAAGCTATTAGCACAAAGTCAGCGAAGGGAAAATGAAACATGTGTCAGTGAAAACGAGGTAAATTGTAACACTTCGAATCCCAGGGTTAGGGCGGAATCACTGGTAACAGAACAAATTAAAGAAAGGATCGAACAAGTGGAGGGAGTGCATGCTCAAGATGAAACTCAAAATGAAAATAATGAGATCGTAAATTATAAAGAAATGAATGAGAATGAACTTGCCAACTTGGAGGATGAAATTATGATCGAATGGATGAAAATGAAAGAATCTGACATGGGGCAACGAGACACCCTCCCTAAGATCCAGAACTCCAAACAGAACCAAAAGATAATACACAAGACTAACATAATTCTCAAAAACATTATCATCACAAACAAACTAAACATTACTGATTTAAATCATCTCTATTATGCATCGGCTAAAGTCACCACTCACTTACGTGGAGTGAAGATGAAAAAACAAAGGAATTCCGACAAGAAATCTACTTGGCAAGAGAACATCAATCGCCAAATAAACCTTCTCCGACCTGACATAGAAATTTTAAAGAACTATAATGTAGGTGAACATGTTAAACAAACTAAACTTAGAAAATTGAAAAGAAAGTACAGTATAAAATCAACAAGTGACATAGACATGCTGATAGAAATAATCAAGCAAAAAGTGTCGGCCAAAGCTGCTCGTATAAGGCGCTTTGAAAAACGATCTAGATTCTATAAGGACAATAATATGTTCAAAAACAACCAAAGAAACTTCTACAGAAAAATTGGTAAGTCAACAATAACTGCTAAATCAATACCACCCAAGGAGGAAGTGCAAGAATTCTGGAAAAAGATCTGGGCCGAAGAAAAAGTTCATAACATACATGCCCCATGGATAGTCAGACAAATGAAATATACAGCTCACCTTCAGGAACAAACATGGGAAAATATAACAGTTGAACAGTTGCGCTTGGCTCTAAGAAAAACCAGCAGACGGAAGTCCCCAGGAAAAGACAAAATACAAAACTTTTGGATAAATGCCTTCACAGAGTCTCATGAGCTGTTAGCCCAAATTTTCAATGAAATAGTTAAGGAGCCAGAAAAGATACCATCATGGCTAGTTAACGGCATTACATTCCTGCTTCCGAAGAATGATGAGACAAACAATCCCAAAAATTACAGACCGATAACTTGCTTGACCACAATGTATAAAATTTTAACATCAGTCCTAACTGAATACACATATGACCACCTGATAACAAATGACCTATTTCCCATTGAGCAGAAAAGGTGTAAACGAGGCTCATATGGCTGTAAGGATCAGCTTTTGGTTAACAAAATGTTACTGGAAGATTGTCATAATAGACACAAAAATATGTCAATTGCTTGGATAGATTATAAAAAAGCATTCGATAGTTTGCCACACAGTTGGATTGAAAAATGTTTAGAGATTTTCAAAATATCCCCCGTTGTCAGGAGGTTTTTGTCATTCAGTATGAAGACATGGAAAACGACACTCCTTTTGAATAGTGAAACAAAATCAATGGAAGCTGGAGAAGTTAATATTAATTGTGGAATGTTTCAGGTTGACTCTTTATCACCGCTTTTATTCTGCATCGCACTTATACCATTAAGTAAAATGCTCAATGAAACAAAACATGGATATAGAGTCTATGACAAAACCATTAATCACTTGTTCTACATGGATGACCTGAAACTATTTGCAAAAATTGATGAACAATTGCAAGGGCTATTATCCACTGTGGAGCAGTTCAGTGATGACATTAAAATGGAGTTTGGACTAGATAAATGCGCCAAAGCAACGTTCACCAGAGGAAAGCTGCTGAAGAGTTCAGACATTAATCTTGATCGGGGGAACGTGATAAGAGAACTTGATCAAGAAAAAACTTACAAATATCTAGGTGTTTGTGAAGGAGACGGAATCAAGCACTCGACAATGAGGGAAAGGATAAGGAAGGAATGTTACCGCAGAGTAAGAGCAATCTTAAGAACGGAATTGAATGCAGGGAATAGGATCGATGCCATAAACACGCTTGCCATACCAGTAGTAACCTACAGTTACAATGTCATCAACTGGTCAAGCACAGAGATCCGTGGGCTCGATACAAAAATTCGAAATTTCTTAACCATGCACAGAATGCATCACCCTAAGGTAGATACAGATAGAATATATCTCCCTGGGAAAGAAGGAGGACGTGGGTTAATTCAGTTAGACATTGCGTTGAAAACTGCAACAATTGGATTATCTACATATCTCAGGGAATCACATGATTGGATGATCAAACTCGTTTTGAAACACGAAAGCATCAAAAGATCATATTCCATTACAAAAGATGCACAAAGGTACAGTAATAGACTACAAATTTCAGAAGTCCCATTTACTGCTGAAATGGAAAACACAGAAAAAGCAAAGCAGGTAAAAGTAACTGCAAAGAAAGAACTGCTACAGAAACTGGCTAAGAAATGGCAAGACAAGCCTCTGTATGGAAAATACCCAGAACGAGCTAACAATCCTGATGTTGACAAAACTTTAACCCATCAGTGGTTGGCATCCTCTGGGCTGAAATCGGAGACTGAAGGACTGATTATATCAGCACAAGATCAGTGTCTGCCAACAAAAAATTACCAAGCCAACATAATAAAAAATGGGTGCAGCCCATTATGCCGTGTATGCAAAAAATAACCAGAGACAATTGACCATATAATTTCAATGTGCAGTCCTATAGCTTCAACCGAATACCTAAACAGGCATGACAGAGCTGCACAATACATACATTGGATAATGTGTAAGCATTTTGACCTGCCCCATCAAAAGAATTGGTGGAAGCATCAACCACCTCCCATACTTGAAAAAGATCACATCTCAATCTTGTGGAACTTTAGCATCAAAACAGACCGAAAAATAGATGCAAATAGACCTGATATAATATTGAAGGACTTTAAAAAGAGGGTATGCCTGCTAATTGATATGTCCGTTCCAATAGACAAGAATGTATCTATAAAAACATTTGAAAAATTGAGCAAGTATAAGGACCTGGAGATAGAAATTGGAAAAATGTGGAAATTGAGAACTAAAACAATACCAGTGGTTGTAGGCGCTCTGGGAATGATACCTAAGGGGTCTAATGATTACTTGTCCCCACTAAAAGAGGAAGGCATAAAAATATATAAATAAACTGAATTGATGATCCGGTCAAAATCAAAAAACCAAAAATCAAAATCAAAGCAGCACAGCAACAACGAAAAACGTAAAGAAAAGAAAAATGAAGAGAAACACAAACGGATGGACAGAGAAGGTAAGGGAAAAACTAAGTCAGACATTCAAACATTACATTACTATGAAACTTATGCTTATTCATTTTTTGCCTGTTTGTTTGTTTGTTTATTTATGTTCGTCTACAGCGTGATAATGCCACACAAAAATCACCGGGAGTGACGAAATCACCGGAGCTGATGAAATCACCGGTGGTTATGTAACCATACATTTGCCAATCCTCGATAAGAGTGTTTAAATGTCGAACCTAAACAGTTCGAATAACGGTGAAATGGAGACTAGCGTGTCATGTGACAGACTTTCACCCAACAGGTGCTCCCTGGCTCAGCAGCAGGGACCTGGCTGTCAACCAAATACTGTTGGTGTCGGAGGAAGCAGAAGGAAAGGGACCAGAATCAACTGGACGAACGAATTGAATAGAACTGTTATGCAATGTTACCTGAAGAGTAACCCCAAGAAGAAAGGCTATAGGAAACGGATGCATAACATCTGGAACGAGATTGGTCTATTTAAATTAGATGAACAAAAATTGGCCGGGCAGGCTCGGATAATAAGAACTAATGGGTGGATAAGCGAGCTGGAACTAGAGGAACTGAGCAGAGAAATTAGCTTGGAGATGGAGAGTGGAGTATGCCAGGCAAACGAGCCAGTGGGAAATGAAGGTGAAAAGTTCGAGAGAACGAAGGAACCACCCGAAGCAGACAATGATCTGAATGCTGAGATAAATAATACCTGGAACAGAGATACAGCCACTGAGGAGATGAATGCTGACGGGCTAGGACAAGATTTGGTTGATATCCTAAACTTAGTGGTAGATGAATTGAACAATGATAGTGGGAGACCTATGAACCTAAGATTTGTAGACAGGAAAAAGTTAAAAGAAACAACAGCTAGGGTAAACAAAGTCATCCCATACCTTGAGGAGAGGAGCCTTCACCAGTGCAACAATATCCTCAAAGCAACAGCAAATACTGTGAGGAAACTACTTGGCATAAAAGCGAGAGAAAACAACAGACAAGAAAGACCAGAGCCTTGGTGGAAGAAACGACTGAGTGGTCAAATCAGGGAAATGAGAAATGACATAGGAAAGCTCGAGGCCCTACTGAATGGGACACTAAAAAATATATACACTAAAAATAGACTGGAAATAAAGTAAAAAACTAGGAGGAAAAAGCTAAATATTATCATAGAGGAACTGAAGCAACGCATTGTAGCAAAGAGTGCAAAAATCAGGCGATACGTGTCAGACAGTATAGACGGAACAGCATGTTCGACAACAACCAGAAGATGCTGTTTGGACAGCTTGAAGGGAAAGAAAGAGGCAACGACTTGATCCCTGAGGCGGAAGAAACTAAAACATTCTGGAGAGGAATATTGGAGCAGGATGTTAAACATAATGACCAGGCAGTGTGGATTGAGACAGTACAGAAGGAGATTAGTGAACAGGCACACCAACAAACTGATTTGAGTATCACAGTTGAAACTCTTAAGGAGCAGGCCAAAAAACTAACCAACTAGAAATCACCAGGCCCAGATGGTGTGCAGGGGTATTGGATTAAAAATATAACTTACCTCCACCCGAAACTGACAACCATGTTCAATGACTGCTTGATGTCAGGTGAGGTACCAGAGTGGTTGACAAAAGGTACCACAATTCTGATAATGAAAGAACGAATCAAGGGTAATGAAGTTACCAACTATAGACCTATTACATGTCTGTCCGTAATGTGGAAACTGTTGACAAGCATTATGTCTGAGGAAATCTACCATCACCTCCACACAAACAACTTGTTACCGGACGAACAGAAAGGATGCAGAAAGAAGTCCCGTGGTACAAACAACCAGTTACTTATTGATAATATGTTAATGAGGAATTGCAAGAGGAGACACACTGGTCTTGCCATGGGATGGATAGACTACAAAAAGGCATTTGACATGGTGCCTCCTTCTTGGATCACCAAAAGCCTAGAGATCTTCAAGGTGGCAGATAACATTAGACAGTTGTTGGGCAAAAGTATGAAGTCCTGGGAAACAGAGTTAATATCAGCTGGAGAATCATTGGGAAGCGTGAAGATCAAGAGAGGTATCTTCCAGGGAGATAGTATGTCCCCTCTGTTGTCTGTCCTTGCCCTGATGCCCCTGACCAGTATACTGCGAAAAGTGAGAGCAGGATACAGGTTGGGAAAGGGAGGGCTTACCATCAATCACCTCTTCTTCATGGACGATCTTAAGCTTTTCGGGAAGAGTGAGAAGAAGTTGGATGTGCTTGTTGACACTGTCCGTATTTTCAGCAATGATATATGTATGCAATTTGGTATTAGTAAGTGTGGAGTCCTTGCGATGAAGAGTGGTAAGTTGAGCAGAAGTAACGGAATCCAGGTACCACTGATGATAAAGGTGAGATGATAAAGGAAATTGACACTGAAGAAGGATACAAGTATTTGGATGTTCTGGAGGCTGATGAACAAAAAATGAAAGAATTGATAAGAACTGAATACATTCGGAGAGTAAGGAGCATATTAAAGTCACATCTGAACAGTAGGAATGCCATAAGTGCAGTAAATTCCCGAGCTGTGTCTATTATTAGGTACAGTGCGGGAATTCTGAGATGGAATGTTACTGAACAAAAAGAAATGGATAGGGAGACTAGGAAGCGATTGACTATCTACAACATGTTCCACAAGAAGAGTGATGTCGATAGACTCTACTTAAGGAGATCTGAAGGTGGAAGAGGTCTTATCAGCATAGAGGACTGTGTTCAGATGGAGAAAAACAACCTACACAAATACGTGACCGATAGTAAGGAGCCAATGCTCAGAAATGTACTGAAGGAGAGGACAATAGATAAGGGATGTCCAAGGAGCAAATAACATCAAGGAGGAAGAGCAGCCTTCAGGAAAAATCCCTTCATAGTATCTTCTTTGAGAAAACTGAATTCAGAGATCCACAGACATGGAACTGGTTGAAAAGAGGAGACCTTAAAAAGGCTACAGAAGGAATGTTAATGGCTGCGCAAGAGCAGGCCCTCAAAACGAAGTGGTTGAAACACTATATATACAAGGAGGAGGCTAGCCCACTGTGCAGGATCTGTGGAGAGAGGAGACTGTGGCTCACATTGTATCCGAGTGTAAACACCTAGCCCAGACTCACTATAAGGGCTGGAGACATGATGTGATGGGCAGGGTGATCCACTGACACCTATGCAAAGTAAACAATTTACCACATTCTGAGAAGTCGTATGAGCATAAGCCTATTCGGTGATAGAAAACGATCAGGTGAAGGTGCTGTGGGATTTGAGGATACAGACGGACAAGAAACTGGAACACAATAGACCTGACCTGGTGGTTGTGGACAAAGATAAAAGATCGTGCCTGATTGTGGATGTGGCCTGCCCATTCGACACGAGAGTGCAAGAGAAGGAGAGGGAGAAAATTAACCGATACCAGGACTTAAAGTGGGAGGTAAACAGGATTTGGAACTGCCATGAAGTCAAAGTGGTCCCGATTGTCATAGGCGCACTAGGTACTATCTCAAAAAGTTTCCAGGGATGGTTAAAGAAAATTGGCCTCTTCACGCTTTTTGGAACGCTTCAAAAGGCATGCTTGCTGGGAACAGCAAGAACCCTCCGATACGTCCTGAATATCTGAGGCTGCAGGTAGTGACTTGATATTCATTTCAACAAACTTTCCAGTTAAATAACATCAATGACTGAGACTCAAAGAGTAATAACAATAATAATAATAATAATAATAATAATAATAATAATAGGCGCTCTGGGAATGATACCTAAGGGTTCTAATGATTACTTATCGCAAATCCCAGGAAAACCGCGTATAGGAGAAATACAAAAGATAGTACTAATGGGAACTGCCCATATACTAAGGAAGATTCTGTCAATATAAGTACATCACAAGTCTAAACACTAAAGATGCATGTGTGAGTATGTATGTTCTTTCTTGAACATGGCGGCCCTTGTTGTCTCTTGAGGTCACTGGTTGTGACTTGGTGATAACTCGTATGAACATAAAGCAAGATAAATGCAACTGTAATAATAATAATAATAATAATAATAATAATAATAATAATAACAATAATAATAATAATAATAATAATAATAATAATAATAATATTAATAGTCCATATTCTTTTCCCCTCTTAGTCAGTATTTTTTTCTAAATGTGTATGTTGATTGAAATGTTTTCCCAGATTTATGGATGTAATTTGCAAATAACTCGCTTTTTGTGTTAATTAAATTACCATAATTGGTATTTATTAATAGAGTTTCTAAATCACAAAGATTGCGATTTGGTGAGAGGGAAGCGTTCCGATAAGACTCAGAGTTTCTAAGTTTACTCCAAGAAACTGAGTAATTAATATTTTTCTCTTTTAAAGACCATATTAATTGTGATAATGAAGTAGAATGTTCTTTTTATCTGGATTTGAGATAGAATGTTTATGATTGGAAAAGCGCTGATGAGGGCGTACTGAAAAAATAGCACAGCACCTCCGAAATATATGTAATAAAATATATATTTTGATTATGTGAACGTATTCATTTATTAATATTCTGAATAATATATATATATATATATATATATATATATATAACATTTCAGGTTATCAATAATGTAGTGATAATATATCGTTACGTTAGAGATGAACAGCGTACGTGCAGGTTTGCTCAACGAGTATAAATTATATTCCGGAGAAATGTAGAAAGGATGAATATAAAATGAAAGTGCTTTTGTTAAAAAAGGAATTTATTAGGTATTGACATATGTTTCTGTAACAGACCGAATACCTATGTATCGCTGCTTGCGTAATCATATAATGTTAGCAAGTATTCGATAGCAAATGTATAATCAGTTGTCACTTCTTCAGAGATTTTGGATAAACTGGATAAAATCAGAAAAATTGAAGTATTTATATTAGTAAAAGAGGAAGGAACAGAGGGGATAGAATATGACAGATGGTAAAATAATTTACTGCTAAACAAGTATATAATGGGTTTTTAATGAGAATAAAATGAGTAAATCTAAATAAGAATTTTGGGAGTGCCGATTTTAATCTCTACTTGACCAACTGGACAGTGGACAGGGCTGGTCATTTGGTGCAGTAGTATTAATCATAAAGTGTCAATTGGGGAAGGGGGAGATTTCGATTGCTACTAAATAACATCAATGCTAGTAGTCAGCTGGTATTTGCACTAGGGAATTGAATCAAAAAATCAGAAATCTCATTTTATCTATAGCAGTTTGTATTAAAAGGTAAATAATAGAAGAGTTGATAGAATTAAGACTAATAAAGAATGTTCATATCTATTTTGACAATCAAACGGGGATAGAGACAGGCGTTCAATCCTGGTAGTATTTATAATATGAAAATGTAGATTTTAAGCGATGGTTACAGTATAACGATCGCTCTATTCTGTTATTTAATAAAATGTTTTGGGATTTCATAATACAAAATAATTCTACATTACATAATCTACAAAATTCCTGTCCATTGGAATATGGGGGGGCAGACGCTATTATATCCCATTTTAGGTGAAATTGTTGGTTATTTTCACGCAGCTGCCAAGCCTTGTCTGCGAGTGTTGTTACATAACGCTGGTTTTCATGTTTTATCGAATAACGATGTCTATAAAGGCGTGATTTAAAGGAGGTGGCTGTAGATCCCACATAGTACCACTTTTGTCTATCCGATTCGATAGTACATTTGTATACGATGTTGCGTTCAAGACACTGATTGTTCAACGGACACATTCCTGGTTGGACACAGTTGCAATTACAATTTTACGTTGTTGTATTGCCATGGATGGGTTGATGAGGTTGCTTATGTAGGACAGGATGTTGTTTGTTGTTTTGTGATGTTATAGCTAATGTTTTACGTGTATTGTTATGTGTTGGAAGGCGTTTATACAACCGTTTTGCGTTAAGCATTTTTATATGTTGTTCAATATTAGGGGCGGTTGAATATGAAAGTCGGATGGTGTTAGGGTTTAAGATTTTATTATATTTATGTGATGTTGGAAAGTGTTTTCTAACTAATCGAAAGAATTTTGAGGGTAGATTGGTTTTAATAGATTTGTTATAGACCGGGTTGTACCAGATATACTCCTTACATCGCCTTCTGTTTGGTGGTGTGCGACTATTATTGTGTCTATTGCGGTAGTGTATGTATGGTGGTGATTCTGTGCTATTTCTACTCCTATGTGATATATTTTGGGTGTTTTGGTGATCATTGACTATATACTCTATATTATCTAGGTGACCGGCTTTCCTAAGTGCATCATCATAATACTCGGCATGTTCTTTGAAGGTTTGTTGGTTGGACGATAGGCGGGAGATTCTAAGAGAAACATTTCTAGGGATGGATTTAATTATAGAGAGTGGATGGTTAGAACTCGTATTTACATATTTAAGGTTCTCATTTAGTTTATGGAACGGTTTAATCGTATCTGTATTGAGATTGAAAGTAACATCAAGGAAATTGACCTCTTTGAGGTTATATTCAAATGTAATATTTAATCCTAGTTCTTTAAAAAGTTTTCTGATAATATAGAGTATATAGTCAATGATCACCAAAACACCCAAAATAAATCACATAGGAGTAGAAATAGCACAGAATCACCACCATACATACAGAACATGTTTAAAAGGAAATATTTTACTTTGTGTGAAGTTTTAAGGTATTAGTTATTTTATTCATTAATTAACAATAAGCATTGAATTATTTATAATATTATTCTTTCTTTTCCATTTCCTTAACATCTTCAAGATCACCTTATTTTCTCCCGAACATGTTATACCAATACAAATTCTCCCGTTTGATAATGCATAAAATGCTGAAACTGGTAAGAGACAAGTATTATATATATCAATAGATAAATAAATAAATAAATGCTATTGTTAATTAATTAATAAATTAACTAATACCTTAACACTTCACACAAAGTAAAATATTTTGTTTTAAACATTTTCTAACCCAGAAAGAGAGAAAAAAGAAAAAAGAAAAAAGAAAAAAGAAAAAAGAAAAAAGAAAAAAGAAAAAAGAAAAAAGAAAAAAGAAAAAAGAAAAAAGAAAAAAGAAAAAAGAAAAAAATAGAAAAGATAAAAGAAAAAAGAAAAAAGAAAAAAGAAAAAAGAAAAAAGAAAAAAGAAAAAAGAGAAAAAATAAAGGAAAACATTTTTTCTTCCTAATAATCGTCTATTTTTCTCGATTTACATATATAAATATATATATTCCAACCTCGTGTGCTCCTTCTCCACATTTTATATATATATATATATATATATATATATATATATATATATATATTGTTATACTTGGGGAGGGTCATATTTGTGTAATATTGCCAGAATTAATAACAGAACACACTCACTGTTTGGTTGGTTTTCGCTTTTCGCTTCTGTGTCTTTTATAACAATATTTGTTTCGACACACGATTTCATATCAAAAACCTCGCAAAACCAATTCATCGCCGTTATATATATAGATATATATATATATAGTAATAATAATAAATTTGAAGACTAAAATCGAAAGAGGGCTCGATAAGGATAAATATATATCAAATATATAAGAACCGTATAGAAAGCCGAATGATACGCTTAATTACATAAGTAAGCATTCCACCATCCTGCCAGCATAACCAAGAACCTGGTAAGAAACGTTTCGTTGAGACTTTTCCGTCTTTCCACCAACGAGCGTATTTTCAACGACCATTCCATATTTTACAATGAAGCTCTTGCTCGAAGTGGATTTGTCGATAAGGTAGCATATACAGAGTAGGAAAATAGACCTAGAAGAAATAGATCCCGTCGCATTTGTTGGTATAACCCAGCATATAATATGGAGGTGGCCACACCATTAGCTAAGATCTTTCTTTCCCTTATTACGAAGCATTTTCCCCCTACACATAAGTATAGTAAAATTTTTAATAGAAATACTATTAAAATTTCTTACTCTACGGCTCCTAATCTTGCATATAACATCACAGCTTCAAATTTAGCTAAACTACCCTGTAGTTAGTACTAACTGTAATTGTAGGAATCGGGTTGATTGACCCCTATCCGGGAAATGCCTCTCTAGTAACATTGTCTACAAATGTAAGGTTGTAACACCCACGTCCCGTAGGGCCTACATAGGGTTAACCGCCAATAGATTCAAGCAGCGTCTTTACATGCATACCCATTCTTTTCGTTACCCTCTAAGAAGGAATATGACGTCACTTTCAGCTTATATCTGGAGTCTAAAAGACAACCACACCCAATATAAGTTACACTGGGAGATCCTAGCTAGGGCTAGATCGTATAACGGAATAAAAGACCATGTGACCTCTGCGCCGCTGAGGCCCTGGAAATACTCTACGCCACAGACCACATCTTAAACAAAAAATCTGAGGCAATTTCGGCTTGTAAACATAAATTGCACAACACTTTCCTGTATTACAGCCCCACGTTATACCCTAACCGATAGTACGATCTATACGTGGATATTTTACGTCTTGATGTGG
This sequence comes from Eledone cirrhosa, assembly GCA_964016885.1. Classification (NCBI taxonomy): domain Eukaryota; kingdom Metazoa; phylum Mollusca; class Cephalopoda; order Octopoda; family Eledonidae; genus Eledone; species Eledone cirrhosa. Next base: position 328,275,640 of record OZ024741.1, read on the forward strand.
GAGCTAAGTATGTTTTGTTTATACCATTACTTATTTGCATAGGTAAGTATATTTTACCCGTATGTTTTGTGAAGGTACGTATACCTTCTGGTACGTATATTTGATTGTTTATGTTATGGCGTATAATTTTATATAATCTGGTACATATGGTTTGGCTATGTGTATACGGGAGTTTTGCGTCTGTGTGAGTATGCAGGTTCGTACGTATGTAGGGTGTGTGTATATGTGTTGTGTATTGTGGTTGACTTACCTCTCCGAACATTCGTGTATTTACATGTAGGTATGTGTGTGCGCTTGTTATATACGTATTTATTTATTTATATACGTTTATATAATTATTTATTTATTTGTATACACGCATACACACACACACATATTTATATGTGCGTGGTTTTGTATACCGATGGTAAGTGTTCTGCGTATGCTTGTGTATGTACGTATTTGTTTGCGTGTATGTATTTATTTATTTCTATTACTTCTGTATTGTATTTATTTACTTTGTTCTTAACTCTGTAGCGGAGATTCATTCGGTCTCCTAGTTAGAACTTTAGTCTACGACTTCTGCTATACCATTTACGTGGTTTTGTCTTTGCGTGCTATTGTTCTCCACGTTCCACATATGACGTATTATCTTCGTTTTTTTCGTTCATTGCCAGAGAACGTCTCTATGAACCACCTAAGCGAACATTAGTCTACGACCTTTTTTATACCATAAACGTGGTTCTGTCTTTGCGCGTAATTGTTTTTCACCGCTCCTATTAATGACTTATTATATTCGTTTTTTCCCGTTGTTTGCAGGCGAACGTTTCCACGAACCAAAGTATCGTCTTCCTGTCTTCCTCCGGTTGCAACGTTTTTTGAAATATCCACTTCTGCGTTTACAGATTGACTTTGTCTGTTTCAGAAGATCCCGTTAAGGGTGAAAGCAGCGATTCTTTGCTTAAACGTTAATCTGTTATTTTAATAAATATATATATATATATATATATATATATGGAGAAGAGGTTTATGAAACGGAAATGCGGGTATAAAGAATTTATTAGGTAACAATTGTTTCTATAGTGTATGGGTTACCTATACCTCGCTATTTGAATAATATAAAAATATTATCATAAACCGAAGGTACACTGCAAGCAAACACACCATGTCGTCAGACCTTTGTATTGGAAGGATATGAAAATATTTGATACACTAGATAAAAGAGAAAGAAGGAGGTATGAAGAGAAGGGGAAGAGGGAACTGAGTAAGGGGGAGGGAGTCCTAGGATTTAAGACTGTCAGACTAGTAGAGATTGTAAGGAGAGAATGTGTTGGCAGCAGTTAGCTTAATGAGGCTTGTTAGGGTTGGCGGGGGAAGTAATTTCTTCTAGTGGTGTTGTTTGGACAAAATTTAGTTAAAGGGGTCAAATTGGTACAGAGTTACAGACAAGTTATTGGGGCTATTATAGTAGCAGGTTATTTCTAAAGGGGTCAAGAAAACAGTGTTTAGTACTATTATTATAGAAAGCCATATCTTGTATATATATATATATATATATATATATATATATATATATATATATATATATATTAATATATATATATTAATATAATTCAAGCATGTTTTACAACGTGAGGACCAGAAACAGGAGGTATTCAAGATTGCGAGGCAGTGTGTCAGAGATAGTTGTGATGTCATTGGAGAGAAGTGTATCCGGAATGATAAAGGTGAGCTTGCCCTCACAAGTGCTGAGAAGAAAGATGCATGGAAGAGTCATTATGATAGATTACTAAATGAGGAGAATGCATGGGAAGAAGAGACCCTACCCCACGTAGACCCTATAGAGGGACCAGCAGTACAAGTCAGCGGCAGCGTAGTAAGTAAGGCAATCAGAGATATGAAGATAGGGAAGGCAACCGGTCCATCGGGTATAGCTGCCGAGATGCTGAAGGCATCTGGGTCTGTAGGTCACACTATAACCACACGTATCGTTAACCAGGTAATACTAGAGGGGGCCATACCAAAAGATTGGTGCAGTAGCATCATTGTCAACTGCTACAAAGGTAAAGGCGATGCACTAGATAGAGGAAACTATAGAGGTATAAAGTTGATGGACCAGGTCATGAAAGTAACAGAAAGAGTTATAGCACAGCTGATTAGGGACCGGGTGAATATAGACGAGATGCAATTTGGGTTTGTACCAGGGAAAGGCACCACTGATGCGCTCTTCCTTGTGAGGCAATTACAGGAAAAGTACCTAGCTAAAAGTAAGCCACTCTACTTGGCATTTGTCGACCTTGAGAAAGCCTTTGACAGAGTTCCACGTGCAGTAATCTGGTGGGCTCTTAGAAAACTAGGAGTAGATGAATGGCTTGTGAAAGCGGTACAAGCCATGTATAGGGGAGCAGTCAGCAAAGTTAGGATTGGCAATGAGTATAGCGAGGAATTTAGCGTACAGGTTGGGGTCCACCAGGGCTCTGTTCTTAGCCCTCTCCTGTTCATCATAGTCCTGCAGGCAATAACGGAGGAGTTTAAGACCGGATGCCCATGGGAACTCCTGTATGCTGATGACCTCGCACTCATAGCTGAATCTATGGTAGAACTAGAGAATAAATTCCAAACCTGGAAGCAGGGACTAGAGAGAAAGGGCCTCAAAGTCAACATGACAAAGACTAAGGTCCTTATAAGTAGACGAGAAAACAGAACCCAGATCCCCTCAGGGAAATGGCCTTGCTCAGTATGTAGGAAAGGTGTAGGTAGGAACTCCATTCTTTGCCCCAAATGCAAACAATGGGTACACAAGAGATGTAGCGGGATCTCAGGAAGCTTAATTAAGAATGTAGGATTCACATGCAGCAGCTGTGCTGAAACAGCAAGCAAACAGCCACAGGAAACAAGTACCACCAATCTCTGGGAGGGCCCTGTAGAAACAGTAGACAGCTTCTGCTACCTAGGTGACCGAATTAGCAACGGAGGTGGGTGCTCAGAAAGTACAATAACTAGGGTAAGAACGGGATGGAAGAAGTTTAGGGAACTACTACCACTGCTAGCTGCAAAAGGCTTCTCCCTCAGAATGAAAGGCAGACTGTATGATGCGTGTATCCGAACAGCGATGTTGCATGGTAGTGAGACCTGGGCGCTGAAGGTGGAAGACTTACGTAGATTAGAGAGAAACGAAGCTTGCATGCTCCGATGGATGTGTAACAGTAATATACGTGAACGACAAAGCATAAATGAATTGAGAGAGAGACTGAGCATAAGAGGAATCAAATGCTGCGTGCAGGAGAGGCGGTTACGCTGGTATGGACATGTGATGCGTATGAAGGATGACAGCTGCATAAAAAGGTGCAGAGCACTAGAAGTTGATGGAAACCGCGGAGTGGGGAGACCCAAGATGACTTGGGATGAGGTGATAAAAGCCGACCTTACCCAACTACACCTCTCAAAGTCAATGACACACGACCGTGACTTCTGGCGTCACGCCGTAATACAGGGTACCCGACCTCCCATGGGTACATGCTGAAGCATATAAACAATATGCCCCCCCCCCCCCCACCGCAAGGTGGTCGTGGAGGTGCCACGGCAAAAAAGCACCCAGCCCACACTGTAAAGTGGACGTGTAGGCGCCACGAAAAAGCACCCAGCACTCACTGTAAATGAGGTTGGTGTTAGGAAGGGCATCCAGCTGTAGAAATCAAGCCAGATCAGTTCCTGTATGAGCAAGGCATGGTCAGCCGACCAGACACTGCCCACAACAGGACAACCCGTCTAACCCATGCTAGCGTGGAAGAACGGACGTAAAACGGTGATGATGATATATAGTATTTTACCCTCTTTAGACGGTGGTATCTTCACTTCTGTCGCCAATGTTACTATACCTCTTTAGGCAGTTGTATTTTCACTCTTTCTTCAATGGCATTTTTCCTCGTTTTAGTCATTTGTGTTTTGCCGTCTTTAGTCAATGGTATTTGGCTTAATATGGTAAATGTCTGATATACACTAAAAGATTAAATAAACTAGAGTAAATCAGTAAGTAAATCAACTAGAGCCATCACCACACAATCTCGTGTATGTCTTCGTAGTATAAAATTATATATTATTCCCCTCATGAAGAATAATAGCCTGTAATATATAATGAAATGGAAAGATTAATAATATTGCATATACACCATATACGTATATATATGTATATATATATATATATATATATATATATATATATATATATATATATATATATATATATATATATATATATATATATATATATATATATATATATATATAATAACTCAAGAAAAAAGAGGTACATGGTTCGCTATACAATAAGGGCTTTATTCACATTGCTAACAATTGTTTCTTCGATCTGGTAGGTCTAGAGTTCGCTACCCGCCTGATTTTGCATCAATCGATCTCCAATACTTTGTTTATAACCAGTCGTTTTCATCAGAGCACGCGAAAGTGAAGAAGATACACAAGGCATGGCTTTTATATAGGAGTGGTATTAGACCAGAACAATAATATCAATAATAAAATAAAATAACTAGATAGTTAATAGTTAAAATAATAACATCAATATAAGTAAGAAATAGAGTATAATGATGAATTTAGTATGTTAAACGAACTGATATTATACAGATGTATGAAATCGACATGTGAAAACTACTATAGGGTACGTTAGATATAGTGTTAAGGTGGCGGAGATATAACAGTGTCAACTAAAATGTACTTGGGGTCAAGATTTATGAGGTGTGTGCTTTGCTGGCAATAAACCCTGGATTTCATTATTGTCTGACAGATAAAGATTTTCGTAGTATTAATTTAGTGATATTGATAGTTATTATGTGGTGTTAAGTGGAGTAGTAGATTCGTTATTTAAGTGGCCTATACTAAAGGTTGGGATTGTTAGTTCGAATCATGGGGGTTTAACCAATCGTGTATAAATAAAACAATAATAACAACAATAATAGTACAGACAATAAAGATAATAAAATAGTAAAATATGCATGGTAGATATAGAGAACATGATGAATAAAATTAGGGATACATTGAGATGTTCATAATAATAAGAGGAAAGTGAGCTTTCAAGGAGTATAGGAGTAATAAGATAATGTACTTAGAATTAAGTTCATCTGTTAGAGATCATGAGTGCTAATGTGAGATATAATTGTTTGGTCCTAAGGAGTGAACAACAGCAAATATGGGATTGATTTATGGGCTGATAAGATAGCTGTAGACATATCCCAGTGGTATAGAATTAGGGAGCCTAGAAGGAGTTTATAGAAAATTATGTTCTGTAGTGGGTTGTATGAGAATGTGGATTTCATATGCTAAATGCTATGTGATGTTGATTCGAATTACGCTGATTTAAATCTCGCGAATTTTGTAGCAATCCTATGTCTGCGGAAAATTGACTTTTCTATTTTTCTGTTGAGTAGCATTTTATCGTTCCTTAAGATATGCAGCAATTCAAGGTTGCGGAGTCCGCAATGGGACATACCACTGCTATAGGACTTTGTGGCCGCTAATTTTGACCAGGTAACATTCTAATCAATGTTGACGCAAAATCAGGCGGGTAGCGAACTCTAGACCTACCAGATCGAAGAAACAATTGTCAGCAATGTGAATAAAGCCCTTTTTGTATAGCGAACCATGTCACTCTTTTTTCTTGAATTATTATTACTCCAAGTATAAACTACATAGAAATCACCGCGAACGCGCAGCATCACTATGGAAACGTCTTGTTGAGTCTAAGCTAAACGTTAATACTATCCACTACACGGAGTACTCTAACTGGACTACATCTAAGTGGACTACCTATAACGATAACCTCTTATCCTGTATGTATATATATATATATATATATATATATATGTGTGTGTGTATGTGTGTGTGTGTGTGTGTGTGTGTGTGCGTGTCTGTGTGTGTGTGTGTGTGTGTGTGTGTGTGTGTGTGTGTGTGTGTGTGTGTGTGTGTGTGTGTGTGTGTGTGTGTGTGTGTGTGTGTGTGTGTGTGTCTGGTGGTAGCTAAGATGCTTCCATAGGCGGTATGCCGGTTGATCACTATATGCTCTTACAGAGAAGGGTATGGTATAATATAAAACGAAAAATCAGTGATGCATCTGAAATCAATTTATTGTGTGTTACAATTGTTTCGCCGGCGGACAGCTCGAGACACGATCATTGCATGGATCTTGTCTGACTCTGGAGCTGCGGGCTCGTCGGACACGTCAAATGCTTTCCGAGCAAATTCTTTCACTGAGGTGTTGGCGTCAAAGCTTTTACTGGGGTGTTGACTTCAAAAAACATACTCTTCGCGCCTCTCTGTTTCTTACTCTCCCCTCTCACTCACTCATTTGCATTATGGATATTAATTTAAGTTTGGCGTCGTTGAGGTGGGCGCAGTCGTTTGAAACCTATGAACCAATGATAATCGAGAATTATGACACACGGAATGCTGACATTGTTGAAATTAATATATATATACACAAGGCCATATAAGGATACACAATGGGTAATACAATTGGTCATGCAAGAATGATGCATTTTTTATAAGCAAGCACATATATAAACAATATAGTCATTCACATATATACCTTTATATACACACACATATATATATACATATATATACATCCATATATACACATACGTATATACACATATATAAAAAATAAACATGCAATATATTAAACGTGTAGATATAACGTCCCATATAGATTTATAGAAAGAATAAGGAATGTGTATGCGTATAAGATATTACACAGGAGAAGCTTGAGATATACAGAAAATATACAGACAATATAATGTGTTACAAGATGGGATACGTGGAGAGTATGGACTCTGTTGAAAAGATACATATGTATGGGGGTGCGAGGACTGGCCATACTGGAGTATGTCACTGTGGTTGAGGTATATTGTCCTATAGGTGTAATGTATTTGACTGGAAGTCAGTTGAATCAGGGTCGGCCTTTCCATTGGAAAGCATCCAGCAGATAGCTAATTCCATACACCAGAGTATAACTGTAACTATCGACTACCCTTCCAAACACCCTAACAATAGACTACCTGTATTAGACACGGAACTCTGGATTAACACAATAGACGAGAGAGCCCAAATTCTCCACTCACACTATGCTAAACCCATGGCCTCCAAATACCTGATACTCAAAAACTCAGCAATGTCCAGTAGTGCTAAGTTTAATATTCTGATCGCAGACTTTGTACGAGTGATGAAGAACGTGTCCCGCATGTGAGACCCAACAGATATGGAAAGACACATCCAACACTTCATCAACCGCATGCAGTTCTCTGGCTACAACCAAAGAGACAGAGTCAGAGTATACGAAGGAGCCATGGAGAAGTATAAGACCCTCATAGAACTGGACATGAAAGGAATTTGCCCATTATACAAGAGCAAATCATGGAATAGAATAGATAGGGCTAGACATAAGATAGGGAAAGCCAGCTCATGGTACGACAACCAGAGATACCAGAGTGTCATGTTTGTGGACGCTACCCCTGGAGGGAAATTAGCTAACCAGTGTAGAAAGGCCCTGAGGGAGACCCACTTAACGATTAAGGTGGTAGAAAAGCCAGGAACCACCATAAAATCCTTGATCAGCAAAACCTACCCTTTTAAGAAAACCCACTGTACTAATACGAAATGTATCATATGTAAGGTAAACCCCCGGATAAACTCTAAAACTAGAAACGTAGTCTATAGCATATGTACAGAGGGTACTTGCAGAAACATGACAACAACATACATAGGTGAGACAGCTCGTAACATAGGTGAAAGGATAGACCAACACTGGGGGGAACTAAACGGACGAAAAAACAGGTCAGTACTATACGAACATGCCAGACAATATATGTGTCTATAACGTATATACATAAATATATGCCAGTACATATCACACAACAATGTGAGAATATATATATAGAATAATAGCCTCTAATATAATGAAAGGGAAAGATTAATAATATTGCATATACACCATATACGTATGTATATATATATATATATATATATATATATATATTATATATATATATATATATATATATATATATATATATATATATATATATTATATATATATATATATATATATATATATATATATATATATATATATATATATATATATATATATGTATGTGTGTGTCTCTAACGTACATACATAAATATATGCCAGCACATATCACACAACAATGTGAGTATATATATATATATATATATATATATATATATATATATATATATATATATATACATATATACATATACATTCGTATATGGTGTATATGCAATATTATTAATATTTCCCTTTTAGTGTGTATCAGACATTTACCATATTAAGCCAAATACCATTGACTAAAGACGGCAAAATACAAATGACTAAAACGAGGAAAAATGCCATTGAAGAAAGAGTGAAAATACCACTGCCTAAAGAGGTATAGTCGCATTGGCGACAGAACGTAAGATACCACCGTCTAAAGAGGGTAAAATACGATTGACGAAAGAGGCTAAAATACTCTGGACTGATGTGGATGAAATACCAATGACTAGTGAGAGTAAAGTGACTATAAAGTGTTAATTATTGACTAAAGAGAGTAAAATCCCATTGAATAAACAGGAGTCATTAAACTACATAACGCCAAAGAAGCACAAAACACGGTATACTTTTGATCTTCAAAATATGATATTTAGTGAATGGCAAATGTTACTCGTATACGAGCTACACACGAGATTTTTATAAGAGAGATATTTATCTAACTAAAATTCAACACAAAACTCTAGTCTCCACCAAAGTAGGACCCCTCCATCATCAATCCACTTGTTGTAGCGCTCCAGCCACGTCTGAAAGACCCCCCCTTGTAGTTCTACAAAGTGAAGGCGCGTCCAGGGCGCTTGTCACAACCTCCTTCATATCCTCCACATGCTCAAACCGGAAACCCCTGATCTTCTCCTTCAACTTCAGGAACATCCAGAAGTCGCATAGGTCTGGTGAGTAGAGAGGATGAGGGACAGTATTGATCCCTATATCGGCCAAGTAGTTTGTCACCAGGATGGATTTGTGTCAAGCGGCATTGTCCTGGTGCAGATGTCACTAACGAGGCTTGTCGAGTTCTGGTCTCTTGCGAAGAAATCTATTTCTGGACAACCTCAAAACCTCTACATAGTACACTTTCATTACTGCCTGGCCATGGGAGACCCAGTTTGATGTAGATGATGTCCTTGCTATCGAAGAATTGGATCATCGTGTGCTTCTCAATGGAACTGCTTTGCCTGGCATTTACGGTTTTGGGTAGACAGAATGTTTCCAATGGACACTCTCTGGATCATAAAAGTAAACCCAGCTCTCATCTCAACTTACCTGAGACCCAAGGGTACTTGGATTCGAAGCGATCCACTCAGCAATCTCCCTGCTGTAATTAACGCGTCTCTAACTTGATACAAACAATTCGCATGTTCAGATCGTCACAGGGCCCTCACTCAATTCAAATTGTTTAGCGATCGTCAGAAAAGAACTATGACATTGTTCGTATAGTAACTTGCGAATTTTGTCGACTAGCTTTGGCGTCCTGATGTCCCTCTTCCTCCCACAGCTCAGGCCGTCCGTCATTTGTTCCCTGTCCTCTGGAACCTCTTGTGCCTGCGGAAAACATTCGACTGGCACATGAAAGTTAGTCCGTCAGTAGTTCTGACCATTTCATATGTTTCTGCAGGGTTTTTGCCGAGGGTGGGTCAAACTTCATTACATATTGAGCATCCATGTTGTCCTAATGCCCCGACTGTATTGTGAGACCATTCATCTGTGACAAGACGTGTATGACGGCTAGTGTTTAAACTGCTGTAGCGGCCCAAACTTTCAACCTGGAAAAAGAAAATTGCGCATGTTAAGTTATTATAACCATATCAAGGATCTATTTGAGTGAAGGTAACATAGATCAATTAAAACTGCTTGAATGTGCCTCGTACGTTGTTAAACTTAACCAAATTGATATATCCTGATGATATACAAAGTGTTCCAATTTTAAATTGCAGGCATGCAAAATGAGTTTGTTGCTTCCATTACAAAGCGGAATGTAATACTATTACTGGAATGACATCAAAGTTGACAGTAGCTCAAAAAGCTATTTAGTTGTAGCAATTTAGTTATTAATATTATACTTACATGCACACAAAAACGTACACATAAATATATATACACACACATATATATATATTTATATATTTATGTATATATATAAATATATATATATATATATATATATATATATATATATATATATATATATATATATATATATAAAGATTCAGCGAGAATCGCATTTCGGCGGGCAGGAAAAGCGAAGCGAAACGCAAAAATCAGAAATGATACTGGCAAAGTGCTCAATAGTTAAAAACCAGAGCTAAACAATGTGTTAAGAAGCCATCCAAAACTGAGAAGGTGGTCAAGAAGGCATTAACCACTCAAGCCAAAAACCAAATGAAGCTTAACAGGTCAAAACAAAATAAATGATAAAAAATAAGTGATAACCAGACCTGGACTCCCGGAATTGCAGTTAAAATCCGATGTAGAGTTTTTGTGACACCTAAATCAAAATACAGTCTGCTTAAAAATATAACCTTTGGGTATAATGATCGAACAAGGAATATCACGTTATCAACAGGTATTTCGCTCTGTACCAAATGAGTGAATGACACGGTGGTAAGGTAAACCACATGTATATATATATATATATATATATATATACATGTATATATATATATATATATGTGTGTATGTATATATATGTATATTTATATGTATGTATATATATATATATATATATATATATATATATATATATATATATATATATATATATATATATATATATATATATATTTATATATATATATGTATATGAATGTATGTATATATATATACATATATATATGTATATGAATGTATGTATATATATATATATACATATATATATATGTAATATAAAAGAATTGTTACATCTAAAACTCTTTTTGAGGTACTGTCAGCTATGCTGTCATTCAATATTATACATATATATATTATACATATATGTATTATACATATATAATTATATATATATGTGTGTCTGTGTGCCTGTGTGTGTGTCTCTCTCTCTCTGTATGTGTGTATGTATGTGTGTGTGTGAGTGCGTTTGTGTGTGTGTGTGTGTGTGTGTGTGTGTGTGTGTGTGTGTGTGTGTGTGTGTGGGTGGGTGTGTATGTGTGTGTGTGTGTGTGTGTGTGTGTGTGTGTGTGTGTGTGTGTGTGTGTGGGTGTGTATGTGTGTGTGTGTGTGTGTGTGTGTGTGTGTGTGTGTGTGTGTGTGCGCGTGTGTGTGTGTGTGTGTGTGTGTGTGTGTGTGTGCGTGTGTGTGTGTTCACGCGTGCGTGCCTGTAAACTCAACATCGAAAGGGATAGATCAGAAAATACGATATTGCTATATCAGTTTTACAAATGATAGTGTTAGAAAAGTGTCTTACCCGTCGGATTATAATCCTTGATTGAAAAATGCAAGCAAAGTGAAAAGAAGATTTTTATGGCGGAGATTTGAAGATGTTTCGGGGAGAAGAAACGGGTAGACGGATTAGAGTATAAAAAATATAGAAAACAAGTTGGGAAATCATAGAAACTACGTAGAGTTGCTAGTAAGTCATTCAGTCTGTGTTATGTATAAAGATTGAC
>OZ024741.1:328292339-328304839 GCA_964016885.1 Eledone cirrhosa
ATACATACATACATACATACATACATACATACATACATACATACATTCCATCAGTCAACGCGATCAGTCGCATATTTTTGCGTGGGAGACTATTTATTAAATTTAAGATGAATACTATCTCCGACAGTAATGCCACAACTACAGCCAGGTTGAATAACTGGTTATTCTTCTAACTATCCCTTCTGAAGACACCTTTTATTCGAATTCGTAGAGATATCCGACTAAATACATAATTCATTTTACAAGGATTTGCTACAAACAGCATGGCTGAACACAACATCAACAAGAAAATTAAGGAAGTATCGAAGACAAATAACAAAGAAGGTAATCAAACTTTATTCAGTTGTAGCTACAGAAGAAACCGAAATTATAAAAGTCATTTCTCTTGGAGTTGGGAACTTAATGATGATTTATTTAATTGTTATAAAATGGCAAAAAACAATCCCTCCATTGGCTATATGAATAGAATGAAGCTACACTGGGACGAAATGCACCCAGAGCTAAATTTTTTTACAGCGAAACAATTACGCCAACAAGCGACGTTGTTGAACGTAAAAATAAGATTATTAATTGTAAGTCCCCCACAACAAACATGGAATCAACAACACGTGCTACAGATCGCCATGCTACTAGACTTCCTAGCAGCCAGGTCGAACAGCGCCTTGAAACAATTATGCCTGTACCATCTAAGTCTACCTTGAATGCTGGGGAAAACACTATCGATGATAATAATCATCGAAGAAGTAATAATAATAATCGAATAAATGTGACACCACGTATACCATCCGAGTCTACCTCGACTGTTGTGGAAAATACTATCGATAATGATAATCAAAAGTATAAGCACTTGAAAATTTCCCTCAACGAAATCTTCCAGAGAGAAATTAATTCATGTATAAATATCTCTCTGGCTGAACGTGTTAAAATGACAATGGTGAATAAAAAACCAAATAATGAAATACTACGTGTTATTGACGAAATAGGGGATGAATATTTACGACGGATAAAAACCCTAACATTTTGGCAAATCAACGCCTGTTTATATGCATTAGCAATGACAGTGAAGCATTATCTTGGGGATAGCAGAGATATTAACAAGAACAAAACACCACCAAAAATACCATCATATATAACTAAAATAGAAAAAAACATAGGACATGTGATAATGCTCCTTACAAGCAAACAAACACAAAAAAAACCTCACTCCTCACCAACAAAGAGTGAAAAATGAAATAGAGACGATATTTGGTCACAGTAGAACCAGAACTCTCCAATATAAGCTGATCACCCTCAAACAAGAATTGAGAGCTGTTAGCGAAAAACGCCGATACCTGAAGAAGTTAGATGAGAGAAAAATGCTTAATAAAAGATTCAGACGAAACCAAACATCAGTCTATAGAGATATGAAGGGCAAAATAATAAGTGTCACTGAGGCCCCATCCCAGAAAGACATAGATTCCTTTTGGAGAAAAATATGGGGTGAAAAGAAGAATTTCAACCAAGATGCAGTGTGGCTAAGAGAAATCCGAAAGAACTATTGCTCCTACACTACAACAAAAACATACGAAATAAGTGAGGTACCCTTGAGACTGTGATAGGAAAACTCCAAGATAAGAAAACACCAGGAAGAGACATGATTTTCGGCTACTGGTACAAAAAACTAATATTCTATCGGAGGTATCTTACTGACCCCTACCAACGTGTTCTTAAGGGAGATACACTTATACCAGAATGGTTGACATTAGCACAAACGATATTGGTCCCCAGAACAAAGACACCCACTTGGCAAAAAACTACCGACCCATTGCATGCCAGAACCTGATGTATAAGATATATACAGCCTGCCTCAACCTATTCCTCCAAGATCACTCTGAAAATAATAACATCATCACAGATGAACAAGCAGCTGGAAATAAAAGGGTTTGGGGATGTGCTGAACCACTCCTAATCAACAAAAATGCGATGTCGGAGGTGCGACAACTTAGGAGGAATATGACTACAGTCTGGCTGGACTACAAGAAATCTTTCGATTCTGTTCCCCACGCTTGGATGATAGAGCCCCTCCAACCTGCTAAAGTCCCAGACATTATTGTCAGAGCCAGAGAGAGGCTGTCTTCTTCTTGGGCTACTATCCTAAGGTTAAAGACAGAGAGGGAGGTCTCTATTTTCACTGATAAAATAAAATATTGCAGAGGTATATTTCAGGGCGACAGTCTCTCTGTGATATTGTTTATCTTGTCATTAAACCCCTTGTCCTTTCTGCCCAAGAAATGTGAGGGATACATCATTGGCTCACAGGAGGACAGAAATACGAACCTATCCCATAACTTCTTTGTGGACGATCTGAAACTCTATGCCAAGAACATAGATGGTATGAAGAAAAATCTTGACCTGGTTACAACGTTCCCAAAGGATATAGGAATGGAGTTTGGCCAAGTTTGGTCATACATGACTGTAAAGCGGGAAAAAACAACAACCCAATCTAGCAACAATGTCATCAATGGTCTAACTGTTTCACCGATATCTGATGAGGACTGCTACAGATACCTGAGGATAGATGAGAACATATCCTATAATGGTATCTGTAATAAAGAACGCGTAACCAGGGAATACTACATCCGATTACGAAAGATCTGGTCATCGGAACTCTCTGCGCAAAACAAAACAGTGGCTCACAATGTGTTTGCGGTGCCTGTCCTAACACCAACGTTTGGAATACTCAATTGGACGATAGACGAATTCCGAGCAGTTGATGTTGGAAAATATCGAAAAATACTGAACATCACCGGAAAATTCCACATCAACAGTGACATAGACCGCCTTTACTTGAAACGTAAGCAGGGAGGCAGAGGCCTAACATCAGTCCACACAACATTTGAATGTCGCATCATATCTCTCCGACAACATCTACGAACCTCGAAGCGTAGGGGCCCGCTTCTCGAGCAAGTCTATCTGCATGAAACAGATAAGATCATGAGAGTTGGGAAGGAACTCCTTGAGAGATATTCCCTGTGTGATAATCAAAAACACACACCCAGGGATGTCGCTCACCAGTATCGCAGTGAATCCATGGATGAAAAGGTGCATGCCTATCAGCAAAGAAATCATGCATGGATATGTTGCCAGGAAGCTCCAGAGTGAGAGTAATATAGATAACGAAAGTAGTCTATCTTGGACCAACAACCGCTATATTGGCTCCCACTTTGAAGGATACGCTTTTGCAATCCAAGAACAGGAGATTAGTACGAAATACCTGATTCACAAAAGTGATAGGGATGCAGGCAAAACACCTAGATGTGATAACAAGTGCAGACTCTGCAGAACTAACATCGAGGATATCACCCATGTCATCAGCAGCTTCCCAAAGATGCCATCGCGGTACTATCTATCTATGAGGCATGATGTAGTGGCCAAAACACTGTACAATGCAGTTCGTAAAAAAGATAGCGCCGATAATAAATACATTAAAAGCTACAACAATGTGGAAGACATCCATGTCCATAATATGAAAGAGTACTGGTGGAATGTTCCAGTAAAAACCCCAATAAAATGTAGGCATAACAGACCAGATATTATGATATGGGACAGGGAGAAGAAAACATGCACAGTAGTGGAAATTAGCTGCCCAGCAGATGCCAAAATAATATCAAAGATTAGTGAAAAGGAGAATATTTATGCAGAACTGATGAGAAATCTGCAGATACTCCACCCTGATTACACCTTCAGATTTATGCCTGTGATTATTGGGGCACTGGGATATGTTAGTAACTGCCTCAATACAAATCTTGAGAAGCTGGGCTTCACAGGAACGGAAAGAACACAACTAGTTAGGAAATTACAAGTACAATCCATTAATGGAACAGTAAAAATATGTAAAACAGTCCAAAAATGTTGCATCTATTAACTGCATATACACATGTACAGATACAAAGCATATACACATGCACACATACAACTCAAAACATACACATCCACACATACAATAACATCCATATCTACACATACATGCAGACATGCATACATATCTACTTAGTTGATGTTGTGTAAATTCCAATGAGAGAGTCTTGTGTCTATGTTAGAAACCGACTCTCTCTATTGGTACAACTTTGTGAAATTATAAAACCAGAAGAACATACATACATACATACATACATACATATATACATACATACATACATACATACATACATACATACATACATACATACATACATACATACATACATACATACATACATACATACATACATACATGTTAATTATTACGTTCGGCTATGCAGTGAAAAAAATGCAGTTTTATATGTAAACCATTTCATCTATTCCTCTATTCGCAGGAACATATAACCCTTTATTCTTCTACATTTTTCGAACGCTATTGATAACTACCTCTATGGTTCAATATACGAATGATAATTGCTATAGCAACGCTATATCTATCGTACGAAATATAGTAAATATCTGATATATCCAGTCCAATTTGCAAGATCTCCATACGTTTGGCGACGTCATTAATTATATATTGGTTAACTTTGCCTTTGATCCTTATGGGGTCGCTAAAATAAAGTACCAGTAATACTCTGGAATAATTGCTGGCCTTGTGCCCAAAGTAGAAACAATTAATTATATATTATAATTAGTATCTTCATTATGCAAGATGTCCTTCTTTGAAAACAGTAGACGAGGGATTAAGAAAGTTTTTAATATTATTTTAGTATCTCAAGAACCCACCTAGGAGTTTATTCTAGCTCATCTGTAGTTTTGTATATATGTAGTTTTGTATATCTGTAGTTTTGTATATCTGTAGTTTTGTATATCTGTATGTTGCGATTGAGGCGATATCTTAATGTGTCCGATAGTCAATTCTTTGAATATGTGTGTGTGTGTGTGAGTGCAGGTGCATGTGTATATATATATATCCCCTTACATATAATTCCTAGTAACCATACAGCCCCTTTTTAAAATTTTTTTTATATGCCCGATATATATCTAAGTGCATTTAAGATGCTCCAACGCAGAAAATAACTGCGTGTGGACATTAGACATCCTCTCATCAATTTAATTCCTCAGACACGAAAATTAAAATATTCTAGCTTCACATATGGCGTCTGTTTACACTCAGAGACACAGACACACTCACACACGCACGCATACACACACACACACACACACACACACACACACACACACACACACACACACACACACACACACACACACACACACACACACACACGCGCACACACACACACACACACACACACACACACACACACACACATATATATATATAATTCAAGAAAGAAGAGTGACATGGTTTGCTATACAATAAGGGCTTTATTCACATTGCTGACAATTGTTTCTTTGATCTGGTAGGTCTATAGTTCGCTACTCGATTGATGTTGCGTCAGTCAATCTCCAATACTTTGTTTATAACCAGTCGTTTTCACCAGAGCACACGAAAGCGAGGAAGATACACAAGGCATGGCTTTTATAGAGGAGTGCTATTAAACGAGAACAGTAATATCAATAATAAAATAACTAGATACTGAATAGTTAAAATAATAACAGCAATATAAGTAAGAAATAGAGTATATTGATGAATCTAGCATATTAAAAGAACTGATATGATACAGATGTATGAAAATGAGGTGTGAAAACTGCTATAGGGTACATTAGATGTAGCATTAAGGTGGTGAAGAGATAACTGATAAAATGTACTTGGAGTCAGGATTTATGATGTATATGCGTTTGCTGTAGGTCTGTAGGCATGCTAGCAATAAACTAGAAGGCTAGAAGGTGTTTATAGAAGATTATGGTTCTGTAGTGGGCTGTGTGAGATTAATATGCCCATCCAAGTCGCATATCGGTAAAATTAGCAAGAACATTCGAGATAGGGTAATCGCACAAATTAAGGGAAAACTAGAAATCAATTTATGGGGTAACATTAACGATGCAATTGAATGGTTCAATATAATAAGAAATAGAGAAACATACAACTTCATACAATTTGACATAAATCATTACTACGCATCCATATCCCCTGTCATCCTAGATAAAGCGCTAATATTTGCCCAAAATAACCCAGACCTTACCCCAGATGAAATTAAAATAATACTAGCTGCTAGAAGGACTATCAGAAAATTTGAAAATAGCTACTAGGAAAGAAAAAATAGGAAGAATAGCTTCGACATCACAATGGGATCGAACGACTGAGCGCAAATAACGGATGTTGTGGGATATGTATAGCACACAACCTACATAAAGAATTGAATAACCTCCAAGGAGGAATTTATAGAGATGACACGCGTCTTATAGCTAGGAACTTAAATAACCAGAGCATGGAAAGATTACGAAAAGACAAAAGAACATTCTTCAAAAACCTAGGCCTAGATATTACTTACGAACGGAATTCTAAAAAGGCAAACTTTCTAGACGTAACTCTAAACCTAAGTACGGGATTAATAGAACCCTTCCACAAAAATAATGAGAATCTAGCCTACATTAGTTATAACTCAAACAACCCCCGATCCATAATTAACTCCATAGCACGTAGTATATCCCTTAGAATATCCCGCTTATCCTCAAAAGAAGAAACTTTTAAAGAACATGCTAATTATTATAACGCAGCATTACATAGGGCTGGACACAAAGAAAAACTGCAGTTTATAACAGATAAGGACAACACAAACAAACCCATTAACACCAACACCAACCGCTCATACAAAAATAAAGGTAACTGGACTAGACATAGAACTAGGCAAGTAGCACCTAGAGTAGGAGGACTGAACACGAATAATGGAAGCCTTAGAAACTGTAGAAGAACTAGAGAAAGAAAATACCTATGGTTTAATCCGATCTTCAACTCTTCTATAAGAACTAAACTGCCTTCTACGTTTTTTTAAACTAATATATATGCACTTCCCTACATCGCATAGATATCATAAAATCTTCAATAGAAAAACTATAAAACTTTCATACTCTACTGCTGCCAACATTGAATCGCACATACGCAATATCAACCACTAGAATACCTCTAAGAAAGCTATCCCACCTATACGCAACATAGCACCAAACACTAAACACAAACACATTACCGTATCACAACCACAAACGCACATGAACACACCACAGCAAAAATTCAATAGGCATGAATCACAACCCACATATATCATTTTGAAAAACCGCAATGTGAAAGCTGCACGGAATAATACTTCAAACTGCAATTGTCACCTACCAGATAAGTGCCTTTTAGAGAATAGGTGCCTTGATTCTAGCCTAGTGTATATGTGTACTGTAAACTCGGGCAACTCCACTTGGCTCTACATTGGATCTACCGCGGGTGTTTTTAAAAAAAGGTGGTATGTGCACAGACATTCAATGAAGAACCGTGCACTGGTAAATTCTACAACCCTCGCCAATAAAATCTGGCAACTTAAGGACAAAAACCTTGATTACAATATTAGCTGGTCGGAATTAGCGGCCGCAAAAGACTATAGCAGCGGTATGTCCCATTGCGGGCTCTGCAACCTTGAATTGCTACATATCTTAAGGAACGATAACATGCTACTCAACAGCAAAATAGAAAGGTCAATTTTCTGCAGACATAGAATTGCTACAAAATTCGCGAGATTTAAACCAGCGTCATTCGAAGCAGCATCCTCTATATTAAGGGAAAATCACTTAAATTTAACATATGAAATACACATTCTCACACAGCCCACTACTGAACCATAATCTTCTATAAACACCTTCTAGCCTCCCTAAATCTATACCACTAGGATGGGGCAATAATGTCTACAACTATCTTATTAGCCCATAAATCAATCCCATCTTTGCTGTTGTTTACTCCTTCGTACCAAACAATTATATCTACGTATCTCATATTAGCACTCATGATCTCTAACAGATGAACTTAATTCTAAGTACATTATCTTATTACTCCTACACTCCTTGAAACCATATTTTCCTCTTATTATTATTATGATCATCTCAATGTATCCCTAATATTATTCATCATGTTCTCTCTATCTACCATGCATATTTTACTATTTTATTACTTTTATTGTCTCTATTATTGTTGGTATTATTGTCTTATTTATACACTATTTGTTATTGATGTTGTGAAAACTAAACCCCCATGATTCGAACTAACAATCCCAACTTTTAGAATAGGCCACTTAAATAACGAACCTCCAACTTCATTTGACACCACATAAACACTATATATTTATTTTCACCCTTCCCTATCATTCTCACTAAATTAATACAACGAAAATGCTTATCTGTCAAACAATAAATAAATCTCCGGTTTATTGCCAGCGTACCTACATACCTACAGCAAACGCATATACCTCATAAATCCTGACTACAAGTACATTTTATCAGTTATCTCTTCACCACCTTAACACTACATCTAATGTACCCTATAGCAGTTTTCACATGTCAATTTCCTACACATGCATCATATCAGTTCTTTTAATATGTTAGATTCATCATCATACTCTATTTTTTACATATATTGCTGTTATTATTTTAACTATTCAGTATCTAGTTATTTTATTATTGATATTATTGTTCTGGTTTAATACCACTCCTCTATAAAAGCCATGCCTTGTGTATCTTCCTCACTTTCGCGTGCTCTGATGAAAACGACTGGTTACAAACAAAGTATTGGAGATCGATTGACGCAACATCAATCGAGTAGCGAACTCTAGACCTACCAGATCAAAGAAACAATTGTCAGCAATGTGAATAAAGCCCTTATTGTATAGCAAACCATGTCACTCTTCTTTCTTGAATTATTATTATTCCAAATATAAACTACATAAACATCACCGCGAACTCGCAGCATCACTATTGAAACGTCTTGTTGAGTGAAACTAAAACTTAGTCACACGTTAATACCATCCACTACAGGGAGTACTCCAACTTGACTACATCTAAGTGGACTGCCTATAACGTTAACCTGTTATCTCGTATATATATATATATATATATATATATATATATATATATATATATATATCTATATATATATATAATGAGAATCTAGCCTACATTAGTTATAACTCAAACAACCCCCGATCCATAATTAACTCCATAGCACGTAGTATATCCCTTAGAATATCCCGCTTATCCTCAAAAGAAGGAACTTTTAAAGAACATGCTAATTATTATAACGCAGCATTATATATATATATATATATATATATATATATATATATATATAAAATTTCAGGTTATCAATAATGTAGTGATAATATATCGTTACGTTAGAGATGAACAGCGTACGTGCAGGTTTGCTCAACGAGTATAAATTATATTCCGGAGAAATGTAGAAAGGATGAATATAAAATGAAAGTGCTTTTGTTAAAAAAGGAATTTATTAGGTATTGACATGTTTCTGTAACAGACCGAATACCTATGTATCGCTGCTTGCGTAATCATATAATGTTAGCAAGTATTCGATAGCAAATGTATAATCAGTTGTCACTTCTTCAGAGATTTTGGATAAACTGGATAAAATCAGAAAAATTGAAGTATTTATATTAGTAAAAGAGGAAGGAACAGAGGGGATAGAATATGACAGATGGTAAAATAATTTACTGCTAAACAAGTATATAATGGGTTTTTAATGAGAATACCATGAGTAAATCTAAATAAGAATTTTGGGAGTGCCGATTTTAATCTCTACTTGACCAACTGGACAGTGGACAGGGCTGGTCATTTGGTGCAGTAGTATTAATCATAAAGTGTCAATTGGGGAAGGGGGAGATTTCGATTGCTACTAAATAACATCAATGCTAGTAGTCAGCTGGTATTTGCACTAGGGAATTGAATCAAGAAATCAGAAATCTCATTTTATCTATAGCAGTTTGTATTAAAAGGTAAATAATAGAAGAGTTGATAGAATTAAGACTAATAAAGAATGTTCATATCTATTTTGACAATCAAACGGGGATAGAGACAGGCGTTCAATCCTAGTAGTATTTATAATATGAAAATGTAGATTTTAAGCGATGGTTACAGTATAACGATCGCTCTATTCTGTTATTTAATAAAATGTTTTTGGATTTCATAATACAAAATAATTCTACATTACATAATTTACAAAATTCCTGTCCATTGGATAATGGGGGGGGGGCAGTCACTATTATATCCCATTTTAGGTGAAATTGTTGGTTATTTTCACGCAGCTGCCAAGCCTTGTCTGCGAGTGTTGTTACATAACGCTGGTTTTCATGTTTTATCGAATAACGATGTCTATAAAGGCGTATATTTGAAGGAGGTGGCTGTAGATCCCACAAAGTATCACTTCTGTCTATCCGATTCGATAGTACATTTGTATACGATGTTGCGTTCAAGACACTGATTGTTCAACGGACACATTCCTGGTTGGACACAGTTGCAATTACAATTTTGCGTTGTTGTATTGCCATGGATGGGTTGATGAGGTTGCTTATGTAGGACAGGATATTGTTTGTTGTTTTGTGATGTTATAGCTAATGTTTTACGTGTATTGTTATGTGTTGGAAGGCGTTTATACAACCGTTTTGCGTTAAGCATTTTTATATGTTGTTCAATATTAGGGGCGGTTGAATATGAAAGTCGGATGGTGTTAGGGTTTAAGATTTTATTATATTTATGTGATGTTGGAAAGTGTTTTCTAACTAATCGAAAGAATTTTGAGGGTAGATTGGTTTTAATAGATTTGTTATAGACCGGGTTGTACCAGATATACTCCTTACATCGCCTTCTGTTTGGTGGTGTGCGACTATTATTGTGTCTATTGCGGTAGTGTATGTATGGTGGTGATTCTGTGCTATTTCTACTCCTATGTGATTTATTTTGGGTGTTTTGGTGATCATTGACTATATACTCTATATTATCTAGGTGACCGGCTTTCCTATATATGTATATATATATATATATATATATATATATATATATATATATATATATATATATGTATATATATATATATATATATATATATATATATGTATATATATATACATATATATATATATATATATATATATATATATATATATATATATATATATATATACATATATATATATACATATATATATATATTGATTAAACCGTTTCATAAATTGAATGAAAATCTCAAATACGTAAATGTTGGGTCTAACCACCCCATCTCTATAATTAAATCTATCCCTAAAAATATTTCCCTTAGAATCTCGGGTCTATCTTCTAACATACAAGTATTTAAGGAACACGCCGAGTACTACGATAACGCCCTTAGTAAAGCAGGCTACCTCAACAAAATAGAGTACATAGATGGGAACAATCAAAACACCCAAAATAAATCCCACATAGGTAGATATAATAACACAACACCAAACCACACTTACTACCATAGTATGCACACCAGTAAACCAACAAACAAAACTAATAGAAAGCGATGCAAAGAGTACTTATGGTATAACCCCGAATACAATAGCTCCATTAGTACAAATTTACCAGTACTCTTCTTTAAAATAATTAAAAGACATTTTCCCACATCACACAAATACCACAAAATCCTAAACCCTACCACTATAAGACTGTCATACTCTACAGCGTTAAACCTTGAACAACACATAAAAAAGATCAATACTAGAAGGTTAAACGAAAACACTAAGAACTTAAGTACAAAGAACCCCAAAAAAACAGTAGACAATACACTGCAGAACATAAATAAACCACACCTAAGTTCGTCCGCAATACTACTCCAGAGAAAACCCAACGTACACAACTGTAACTGCACCTATCCTGACAACTGCCCCCTCGGCAATAACTGCCTGGAAAAAAATATTATTTATAAGTGTACCATTAAATCCGGAGGCAACGAGTGGTATTACGTGGGATCAACGGCAACATCGTTTAAATCTCGATTGTATAGGCATTCTTACTCAATAAAACACCAGAGCCAAAGAAATGTAACAACTTTAGCAGAGAAAGCTTGGACGCTCAGGGATAGCAATCAAAAGTTTACCCTAAAATGGGAAAAATTAGCTAAAACCCAAAGCTTTTCCAGGAGCCAAAATTTCTGCAAATTGTGTAATCTTGAGATTTATTACATAATCACACACAAGAAGAAACTGCTGAATAACAGAATTGAACGAACATTATTCTGCCGTCACAGAACTAAAACCCTTTTTTCCCACTACAAGCCGAATATTACATAAAAGAGGGACATCGCCCAACTATATAAACCTTAATCTAGTTAGAAAAATATAAAAACAATCTCTTTTCAACATATATTAATAACCTTAAATTACCATACTAATAATGAAAAGATATGCTGATGAGAATAGGTACAAATATGCGATAATGAATGTGTCTAAAAACGTCCATAAGTATGTATATATATGTGAAAATGTATATAAATAAGTAAATATATATATATGTTTGATGTGTATAGTTAGATGTAAGTGTATTCATGTATTAAAGTGCTTATATATATATATATATATGTGTGTGTGTGT
>OZ024741.1:328309839-328329839 GCA_964016885.1 Eledone cirrhosa
GAAATATATAGGTTGTCTATGATACAGGGTTGTTCAATGGTATTTATTTGACATACCAGAATTATAATATTGAGATAAGCAGAACAAGCAAAATTCAAACAATTTT
Organism: Eledone cirrhosa; assembly: GCA_964016885.1. NCBI lineage: Eukaryota > Metazoa > Mollusca > Cephalopoda > Octopoda > Eledonidae > Eledone > Eledone cirrhosa. The sequence goes on from OZ024741.1 coordinate 328,309,946, forward strand.
TTAAAATAAATAAAAAAATGTAATTTGAATATTTATCTGATCCAGTGCTTTTACCGATCGGTTTCACCTCACAAAACATAAGAAATCCATGGGATCTCCAATGGAAAAATGAGGATCATCAGAGAGCATTTTTCTTTCCTAGGACACAAAGTCCCAGGAACGGCAAAATATATTGCCATCTACTAGCTAGTACAGGATCGAATGAGGCCAAAATTTGACCTATACTTGAACCAGTCCGTAGCAAAAGCGGAAGTAAACATAGACGCGTTGTCTACACCGCCACTAAAAATAGCAGCCAAATAGAACAACAGATTTGTTCTCTACATGACGGAGAATATTACATTTTTCCATTGGAGATCCCATGGATTTATTATGTTTTATGAGGTGAAACCGATCGGTAAAAGCACTGGATCAGGTAAATATTTAAATTATATTTTTTTATTTATTTTAAAAAATTGTTTGAATTTTGCTTGTTCTGCTTATCTCAATATATATATATATATATGTATATTTAAAAAATAGAGGTGTGACACACGAGTTGTGATATATTAGTAAAAAGGAAAAGAAAATAATGACAAATTTTTCACTGGGAAAAATTTGTCAGCATTTTCTTTTCCTTTTTACTAATATATATATATATATATATATATATATATATATATATATATATATATATATATATATATATATATATATATATATATATATATATATATATGCAGTGATTATGTACGTATGCATGTATGTAATTTGGTATAATTCTTAGTGAACAATATTAGCAATGGTTGACATCATGTCGTCACTGTTCTTCAGAACGATCACTATGGAGTTATACAATAAACACAAGACCGGTCTAGTAATTTATACTTAAGCAATTCCACTCTAATAAGATATCAAAAATTTGGTGATTTCACTTGAAAGTTACGTTATATGTGTTATATTACAAAACAAAATCGCAAAACAAGAGCAATGTTAATAAATGAAGTTTTGAGAAATTGCTGCAACAACGAATTTGAAACGAAATTGAAAATTCGTTACGACAAATTAAAATACGTTGATTTTTATTTTTCTATTTTTTCTTTCTTTTAGTTTCTCTTTTGTTTTTTTTCCCTAAACCACTTGATAAAGATGGTAAATATATCTTGAGGCTGTCCAAAACAATGTTTGTTCAAACTATTTCCAACACTGAAGTAGCAACAATTTAAAACGTTTCAAAGTACTTCACAATAACGATCGGAACAAAACAAACGGCGACAATATTCATGTTTGCTTAAAAGTGAAAGTTATAAATTCCTATGAATTATTTGTCTCCAAACTTCTCTAAAAATCACATAGCTTTTAATTATTTCATTTCCGATTCATCATCATCCTCATCACCTTCTTCTTCTTCTTCTTCTTCTTCTTCTTCTTCTTCTTCTTCTTCTTCTTCTTCTTCTTCTTCTTCTTCTTCTTCTTCTTCTTCTTCTTGAGAATATTGGTCTATTAATTCTCTGGTACATATGTATATATGTACGTACATATGTATATACGCGCATGTGTATATCTGCACATAACATACATACCTATGTCCATACCTTCCTATATATATATATATATATATATATATATATATATATATATATATATATATATATATATATATATATATATATATATATATATATATATATATACATATATATATATATATGTATATATATATATATATATATATATATATATATATATACATATATATATACATATATAAATGATCATAGATACGTACGTAACAATGTATATATGTACGTATGAATGTAAGTATGTGAGGCTCCGTGGACAATTTCAAAGACGAAAGTAAAATATTTAAGTGCCGACTTTCATTATAACGATGTCTGAATAAAATGATCGATGCGTCTATGAGTTTGACCTAATGGACGTACGCAGTTTATATATATAAGTACTAAGAGCTTATCTCAAGAAATACATTTCTGCCGCAGGAATAAAAACATTTAAAGATTATCTAGTTAATTAACAACAAAGGCAGCATGTGAGAGTCTCGCAGCTGGATGTCTCAATAGAATTACTCCCAAATAGCAGATGAGAATAAATGTCAGATCGGATGACATCATATCAGCAAACCTAAGTTGTGACCGCTATGAAGTCTATTCCTAAAAGTAACTCTTATCACTTGAATATATATATAAACTGTGGAAAAGTAAACCAGACATATACGTACACAGACACACATACACACACACGCAGACACGCACGCTCATATATATATATATATATATATATATATATATATATATATATATATGTGTGTGTGTGTGTGTGTGTGTGTGTGTGTGTGTGTGTGTGTGTGTGTGTGTGTGTGTGTGTGTGTGTGTGTGTGTATGTGTTTGTGAGTGTTTGTGTGTGCGTGTGTATTTGTATGTTGGGGTTCAAAGTTAATTGCGTCCGTAGGTGAGCACTCCATGCTCTTGGGGAGCAGATTATCAATAGTATTAATATATAAGTAACAAAGAATCAGTGTTGCATCATATATATATTTATTACATACGTTTCACTATCGATCAGTTTGAGGAACGATGTATTAATGATCGAACGTCACTCAGCAATCGGAAGCTCCTTAGATATGTTTTATATGCAGGCACCGTTTGCACATTAAAATATATCTGAGGAGATTCCGATTCCAGAGTCAGGTTCGATCATTAATAGATCGTTCCTCGAGCTGATCGATAGTGAAACATATGTAATAAATATGTATATGATATAAATATGTATATGATATATATATATATATATATATATATATATATATATATATATATATATATGTATATATATATATATATTGAAGGACTAGCGTCCGAAACGTTAAGAGCTTCTTCCTGCTATATCTAGCGTTAACCTAATATATCCCTTCCATATACTGTTGTACCAATTATTTTCTTATTTCTGTTTACCTTTACACACATATATATACTTCTTCAGTTAGTCTTCCATTGAATGTGAAGCATTGATTTTGCTTTTTCCAATGGATAATACACACACACACATATATGTGTGTGTGTGTTTGTGTGCGTATATATTATAAAGAAGATATACGGTTTTAAATAAACATCGTTTGTTTATTATATAATCCTGCAATCTTTACCGAAAACCATATGGGGCGACCAGTGGGGGGACACTTGGTCTTTCCCACCCTCGGAGATTTCTTCAGAATGAATAACAGAGGTGGTAAGGAAGAGGGACTCCCGGAGTTAGAGATAAACACCTGACATCTATTTACATTTTTAGAAAAGCAATCCCTTGATGCTGAAGGATGTTTTGATCCTTTATCATTTTCTACTGTTGTGGAAAGTATTGTAAGCGTAATTAATTAAGTGTTTCCCAGTTTGGGAATCTACCTTTCCAATTAGAAGTGGCCGTGTTAAAAAGCAGCCTTTTCCCTGCAAACATCACAGTGAATGCTATAAACAAAATATCTCAAAAATGATTCATGGAGGAAGCCAGACTTTAAAATCTATCGAGTAAAATATTGACGAAGATGATGATGTTCATTATCCCGTTAAATTTCTCTACAGTCTAGAACCGTCCTGTAGGCTGTCACACAACCTTGAATTTAAGAAGAGCAAAATCACTACACTTCTCAAAAACCATCATCAGTCAAAATTGTGCAATGAGATACGTGTGGTTTTGGGTCAACTACAGCTTCACATTATCGAAGCTTAAATCTTCACTGGTAGTGGTAAGGGAGACATTGTATTTATAGACCTAGGATACCACTAATACCAACAGATGTCCCTTTTCGTTTCAAATTATTGCAATTTCCTGTAAGAGTCATTTACGAAATATTCATAAACAAGCACCAAACCCAAACCCCACAGGTTGTCTAGAAGCGGGCTGTTTCTAATAGCGTCAATTGTTTGTAGGTTCTTCCAAACTAGTAATACCCCAAAAACGTTTCATATATGCTCCAAAGCAAAAAGTTAAAAACTTTGTATATACTGAAGTGCTGTAAATGTTTTATCATTTTCATAGAACACATTTTTCTGTTACATTATTTATTCCTTTCTATATTTTAAATATTCTAAATATTTTTTGTTAATTAAGAATGCAATATCTAAGTAGCGCTAAATATATTTTATTCTAAGGAAAATGTGCATACGACAGATGACAATAGGATCATTATGAATAGATAGGTGCACACACATATAAATATATATATATACTAGCGGCCTTCTATCTATATGGTGGTCGGCTGAAAAGTTCATAGGCTGATTAAGATACATAAAATGATTAATTGCAGTATATTTTCAGCACATTCCTTGGAATGAAACGATGTACTTTTAATATATAAATATGTATATATATATATATATATATATATATATATATATATATAAATTACACAATAATCAAAGTTATGTTCAAATCATTTTATTTAACTGAACAATCATATAGATTTTATTTAACTGAACAATCATATATATGTTGTCAACAACAGTTTTGTAATTACAGAGTGGTATATTCCTAACGCATTTGCACTCTCTATACGCTTGCATATGTACTGCTAGTGTCCTCGTTTTACGAGTAACTTTCTACCTTAATGCCTCTTTAATTATTATACTATTCCCTTGTAATCTCTGTCGCATGCATTGCACTCTGTGCCTATTTAATTTTTAATTTTTAATTTTAATTATTGTACAATTCTCTTGTAATCTATGTCACATCCACTCCACTCTGTAAATACGAAACTTTTGTTGACAACATTAATATCCATGTATCTATATGATTGTTCAGTTGAATAGGAGATTAATTATATGTACAAATATTGTTAGTGCTCCGATGATCTCAAACGAAAGTTTGGCAGAAACGATTGTCAGCAATAAAATTATTTCAACATAGCTTTGATTACTGTGTAATTTATATTCCTTCTCTGTAAAACATCGGATGTATTTACATTGAGCTATTTTTCTACTGGTAATAAGGTAGTAATGAATCACTGACCTTTCCTGTTTATAGTTGTATGTATATATATATATAAAGAGAGGGAGTGTGTGTGAGAGAGAGAGGGAGAAAGAGAGAAAATGAGAGAGAGAGTGAGAAAGAGAGAGAGAGTGTGAGAGAGAGAGGGATAGAGAGAGAGAGAGGGAGAGAGAGGGAGAGATAAGGACAGAGAGAAAGAGAGAGGAGATTAGATCATTGTCTTCTGATGATTAAATCTTCGATAGTTTCTAATTGATAATTGATTGCTTACATCGATTGTACGCTTCGATTATTTTGACTATGAAACGGCGCTGTAAGGAAAAAATGTTTTTTACCAACTTAAAGTATGTATATTTCCTTGAATATTATTTGCTTTATATATGTGTGTACAAAATATTATTTGTTACTCAAATGATATATGATTCGCTGGCTCGCCCACATTACATATATCCTTTAAAATATATATATATATATATATATATATATATATATATATATATATATTCATGTATATTCATATATATATATATATATATATATATATATATATATATATATATATATATATATATATATATATATATATATATATATATATATTCATGACCTATTTTCATCCCCAAAGTAATCTTTTCATTCAAAATACTCTTTCCATTCAAAACTGAAGTCTGCTTTCCTCTACGCCTAAATTAAATTCCTATTACTACTATTCTATCATATTGACCACTTACTACCTTTCTATTGGTCAATTCAAAACCAGTTCCCAAACAGACCTATTATATTAAATCTTTGTTGGTTTTTTTCAATAAACAAATATCATTATTTCTGAAGACAGCATATATATGTGTAGGTATGTATATTCCCTCTGATAATTTGTAAAAATTTTACATAAATCTATATGATATACATACCAACACACATATCCTAGAAACGATCGTAAAATAATGAATATTTTAATATAAGGAACTGTTTCTTTGTTTTTATTCATTATTTTTATTAATTTATGAGAATTAGCCGTCGTAACGTTCATATTACCCACTCAACTACCCTAGGTATTGAGTACTTTGGTGCGTTATGGTCCACCTGGTTCCTTACCACATTTCCTTCGTTATATATATATATATAAATATATATATATATATATATATATATATATATATGAACATACATGCATACATATAATTATATATATATATGTGTGTTTATATGTGTGTGTGTGTGTGTGTGCATATATGTGTGTGCCTGTGTGTGTGTATGTTTAGTGTAGTGTTCATAATCGTATCGTATATAAGTTCGTATTTTCGAATATATATGTTTTTCATGATGAAAGGCTACAATTGAATGATACAGTGAGCTGGCAATTCTCATAAACTCTATTAGAAACTATAGAAAATATAGATCTTACGTAGCAACCTGTTTCTTGTTGTTGTTGTTGTTGTTGTTCTTCTTCTTCTTCTTCTTCTTCTTCTTCTTCTTCTTCTTCTTCTTCTTCTTCTTCTACTACTACTACTACTACTACTACTACTACTACAACAACCAACTAATACTACTACAACTAATACTCCATCTGATCCACCTCCACCTCCTCCTCATCCTCCTACTACTACTACTACTACAATACAATCTACTACTGCTTCTTCTTTACCTGCTTATTGCTGGGAGGGTTGTGGAATTTTCTCCAATTGATCCCAAGTGACGCCAGCCAGATCAACAAACTGCATCACAAAAGCTTTTATACAATTTAAACTTTTAGTTTAAATTAAATCATTGCTACAGCTAGAGAAGTAACAGTCGATCTTGCGATTACTCACTACTCCACCACTTAATAATTTGTGAGTGGGATTCTATGCCAAACGTACACGTACCACATTCCATACACACTATATATATAATATATATATATGCGCACATATATATATATAAATGGAAAAAAAAGGAAATTGCATTTCTCACACTTAGTACGGCTAATACTTAAATATAAGTATGTATACGTGCATACATATATGTATACAGACGTACAGTAGTATGTATATATAAATACATACATGCACGCATCTATATATGTACGTATGGGTTTACCGAACATTTATTATAATTCTCGGTTTGTTTGTAAACAAACAGACCGAATTATTAACGGTACAGTGTTAGGCAACCAACGTTGCCATTTTGTTGAACACTGACAAATATGCATAAGGAAAGTATATACTTTCAAACGTTCAATCAACTGACAGGAAGGTATACGGTGCTGATGACAGCTAATAAGCTGGAAACAAGTTCATCGTTGCTTTGTCAGTGTTGAACAAAATGGCAACGATGGTTGCCAAACACTGTACGGCTAATAATTCGGGCTGTTTGTTTACAAACAAAGCGAGCATTATAATAAATGTTCGGTAAACCCATACGTACATATATATATATATATGTGCATGTATGTATGTGTATACATACTACTGTACGTATGTATACATATATGTATCAACGTATACATACTTATATATATATATATACATATATATATATACTTATACATATATATATATATATATATATATATATATATATATATATATATATATATATATATATATATATATATTCATTAGTTAAACAAAACAAGACCACACATTTCACAAGAACACATTATTAAAAGATTGTCAACATATTTTAGTTTGATGTAAGGAATGTAGAGAATAATAATAATAATATTAAAAATAATTGTTTCTACTTTTTGGCACAAGACCAGCAATTATGTCAGTGCATTACTGGTACTTTATTTTTAACTAGTTTGAACTAGTTCCTAGCTTATTAGCTGTCATCACCACCGTATACCTTCCTGGTACTATATTTATAATAATATTAATAATAATAATGTCCGTTTACAATTGTTTCGCTACTCCATATAATATTTCTGGATCAGATGACTATATATCATTATTGATTTGGTTCAGTTGAAAATAATTAACATATTTAAAAACAGAGCGGCTCATCAGAACTTCAAAGGAATATAAATTAAAATAAGGAGAGAATGTTACATAATGTAATGTTCCTTATATTGGTATTTCACTATGGTGTCCTGGTTGTATCAGTTGTCAGCCATAATCAAGTCATTCATCTGTCGAGGCTGCATTGTGTGAGATCTGCCTATGGGTAACAAGATGGCTGCCAAAGGACATATTTACCTTACTAATTAGAGGGTGATTTCAGGGGAAGTAACTCCTCGAGAGATTAGATATTGTGGGTAGTTTATAGTTAAGTGCTAATTTTTTTAATTTTTTAATTGATAGACAATGTAGGGGAGGTAACTTATAATTATCTAAGTTAGTTATAGCTATTTAACTTATTAGCTACAAGTAAAAATGGGGCTAGATGACTATGTTGGGTCAAATATTCTATTGGCGAAGGAATTAGCCCTTCGATGTTGACAGCTAATAGTTACCTCTGTTCTATCGTTAATCGGTAGAGGTCGGGATAGAGTTATGTAATATGCTTCGGTAATACAGAGATCACAAGATTTTCTTCATCCATTGAACAGTTGGGCCCAAGCCACGATATCCCATTTTAGTGAGTGTTCAATGTTGCTTAATTTAGGTTTTTAATGAGCCTAGCTAGAGATGTCGAACATCTGTTGCTAGGGTATCGGAAGGAAAAAGAGTGCGCGTTATAGCGTACCTTAATAACCGTGCACCTATAGACTGTGTTGGGTGTCAGGCAGTGTCCATTTAATGGGTATGAATTAGGGTAACAGCAGTTGCAGTTGCTTCTGCGGTTAGTGAGAGTAGGGTAGTTTAACCTAAGCGGTTGGTCAGTGCTAGAAGGAATAGATGGGGGAGGTGTGCTACTAGAGTAATTATTGGTGTAGTGGTGTGGTGTATTTGATAGGGCTGGTGGTACCGCGGCGTGGGAGTTATACTGTCTTAGTTAATGATGGTTACTAATTGCGATGTGGCTATCTAGGTTAGGTGTTGTGGAGAATGAGATTTTAATGTTATTTTTATGAAAGAGTTTGTAATATCTATGGTTGGGGGGGGTAGATAGGATAGAGAAGAGTCGTTTAGGGATATTAGTGGCTAGATTAGATGAGAATGGGGGGAGGTAAAGCCAGGTCATATTTCTAGGTCTATTCCTTCTAGGGGTTCTAGTGGAGTTGGTAGGGGCCTTCCTAGGGTTATTATTACCTGGGGATTTGTTATTTATCATGAAATTTGTGCTCTTGTTTGGCTTAACTAATGAATATTTCCAGCTCTGCGCGCCTAACTTCTGCATGAACCCAGCCACCTGGCTGCTTTCTACTGCATATTGCACATCGAGCACATGCCTTTACGCTTTTGCTTCTAACTAATACACCAATCTCTCCTCTCTTATCTCCTCTCCTATCTCCATGTCTCTCTTTAAGATTGGTTAATCTTGAACTGTATGTGTGTGTATATATATATATATATATATATATATATATATATATATATATATATATATATATATACATATATATATACATACATATATATACATACATTTATATATATATATATATATATATATATATATATGTATATATATATATATGTATGTATATATATATATATGTATATATATACATGTATATATATATGTGTATGTATATATATATATATATATATATATATATATATATATATACATATATATATAGATATAAAGGTTTACATATATATATATATATATATACATATACGTGTTTTGCAACGGGTCACATTGTGGCTCAATGAAAAGTTAATAAATTAAATAATCAGAGCTATATATCATAAAACATGTCTATAGAATCACCAGATAAAATATATACCATTTCCTCTCCCAATTAGCATAATCAACTATATAAAAAATCGAATAGACCAGGCTATAAGAATAAGGCTTCTATGAAGAAATCCCCAACAAATACCCGAAACTAGCCCTTCGCGTCGGCTGCGACGGAATATTTATTGAATATTTCGGCAGTGTAATCGCCCAGATATACAGTTAATTAAACAGAATTAGGTGTAAAATAAACTAGGAGAAAAGAGAATACATTTAATTACCTCTACCATGGTTTCGTCCGCATTTTGAGATTTCCTATATATTCGGAAATTCGAGCATCGGACTTTTCAGGAGTTTGCTCTAATCTAGACATTACATTTTCCAAAGTGATCGCGCCGAGAATACATTCAAAATGGCTAAGAATCATGCCGTAGGAGCGGACAGGTTGGAAGGGTGTGGTAGTTGCTTACGGCTGGTGGCTATATATATATATATATATATATATATATATATATATATATATATATATATATATACACCCAATTCTTTTTATCCCAATAACTTATTTTAGTTATTGTATCGCCCTAGCTTGAGGTATCTGGTCTGTAATGCGAAGAACTCTCCCCCTTCTCTCTCCTTCTCCCTCTTACTTTCAATCACCCCCTCTGCTCGTCACCCTCTCACGGCTACCCTCTTCATGACACGTTCACTCACTCACTCTCTGCTACTCACCCTCTCTCTCTCTTCCTCCATCGTCCCACACCGTGCGAAATTCTTTCCTCGCTTACTTTCACACGGTTAAGATGTGTCTTTCGTCTTCTCGTCAATATTCGCAAGTTCTTATGTTCAAATGAATCAATGACTTGATTTTCTCAGTTTTTTCTCCCTTTACGTTGCCTCACCATTCGTGTTTTTTTACCTGTCTCTCTTTCTCAACCCAATTCTTTTTATTCCAATAACTTATTTTAGATATTGTTCGCGCTAGCCTGAGGTATCTGGTCTTTAATGGGAAGAAATACCTATGATGGCTAGTAGACCACTGATGATGGATAGTCCTATTTCTAATTCTTCATTTTAATTTGTACATCTCTTATGCAACAACACAGCACGCCATTTTTCATTCCTATATATATATATATATACATACATACATATATATATATATACATATATATAACTACACACTCAAAAGTGTGTGCGCGCGCGCGTGTGTGTGTGTGATCGTGTGTCTCTGTGTATGTGTGTGTAGCTGTGTATGTGTGTATGTGTGTGTGTGTGTGTGTGTGTGTGTGTGTGTGTGTGTGTGTGTGTGTGTGTGTGTGTGTGTGTGTGCGTGCGTGCGCGCGCGTGTGTGTGTTCGTGCGTGCTTATATATACAAATAAGTGCGTGGTTGTATGTGCATGTATATAGATTTGTTGAGAAAATTAATAATATAAACGTGTTTCGATTCGATGGTGAATTTACTGTGTAATGCATGCAGTTATATAGGTGTATAATTTTAACTGTGTGGGCATGTTGTTGGGCAACGACATACAGATATAAGCACTGCCACACACCTATACATACAGACATTGACACACAAATATAATCACATGGTCCCACTTTTATATATATATTTATCTATTTATTTCATATACATTTACATATATACATATATATATATGTGTGTATGTGTATATATATATATATATATATATATATATATAACGAAGGAAATGTGGTAAGGAACCAGGTGGACCATAACGCACCAAAGTACTCAATACTTGAGGTAGTAGAGTGGGTAATAGGAACCAGTAAGACCCCGACAGCTGAGCTCAAGCCGTTTCGACGGCTAATTCTGGACTCCAGAATTAGCCGTCGAAACGGCTTGAGCTCAGCTGTCGGGGTCTTACTGGTTCCTATATATATATATATATATATATATATATATATATATACATATATATATATATATACATTTATATATATATATACACACACATATATATATACATACATATATATATATATATATATATATATATATATATATATATATATATATATATATATATATACATATATATATATATATATATATATATATATATATATATATATACATTCATATATCAAATATGATATTTGCATATATACATATATATATGCATATAAATATATATTCATATACATATATATATATATATATATATATATATATATATATATATATATATATATGTATGTATGTATGTATGTATGTATGTATGTATGTATGTATGTATATACACAGAAGCTTAAGTAAGTACTTACTATTTAAACCTGCTGGGATTTCAATTCAAAACATAAATTGATGTAATTATATACTACAAGTGTTCTTGCTCCAAGCTATACCGTTGTACCATTTGGCAATTCAACACCTACTAATGTTTTAATAATAAACCAGTTTCATTGCTATTTATGATGGCGTCTGACTTAGTGTTTACGGTTTACGCCTCAGGATTGTATTGTCGAGCGTTCGATTTCGGTCTGTTCCAGTTTGCTTAGCCTTCAAAAATGATGTGTATTATACATGAAATTTCAAGAAACCAACCAGCGTTCTCACACGGTGTGTCAAATTGAATCTTCTTGATGGGTTCCCTCAAAACGTTCGGAAACAATGGACATCCTAAAACATATTTATACATTTGTAGATTTTCTTATGTGGATGAACTTGTGTTGGCGGACGTTCTGATGAATAATGCCTTTCCGTATCCGTTCTAGCATGGGTTCAATGTCCCGCCGATATCAGCTTTGCCTTTCCCCTTTCAATGTTGACAAATAACGTACCAGTTAAGAATTGAAGGCAAGTGGGTTATGGAATAGAGAATTGAATTCCCAGTCGTGAGGCAGAGAGTTCGATTGCCGGACCGGTTGATGTATTATGTCTTTCAGCAAGACATTTTATTTCACGATTCTCTTTCTACCAGGCGTTGTGACCGTTAGATACTATAGATACTATCAGTAATGGAAAAACTAAGGAAAACATTGTTTCTTTGGTCTGATTTGACTAGCTCCCTCCCACCCGGAAAGTGAATGAGGTTTGGGATCTTGTCGATCGAATTTTCTTTCTTTCCTAGAACTAGAGTCAATTCTTCAGTCTGATCGTTTTCCCTCTCTCTCTCTCTCTCTCTCTCTGGAGGAAAACGAATGATCTCAGGCCTGGATAGGGTTGTACTCTGTCACTTTTTAATCTCCAAGACTCTAGATAGAAGGAAATATCATTAATATTATTAGAATTTATAGCTGGTATTTTGGTGTTGTACGACTTTATTTTGTTTTGGTATGTTTCTGATATGTGTAGTCGAGGTTGGTCTATATGATACAAATTGAATTGTAATTATTGTAATACATTTAAAAATCAAATCTCTTTCTATGTTTCTATATTTCATTGCATTAAAAGGATTATCACTTTGCCGGAAATACGGAAATGAAGGAGTTGTAATTTTAACAAATCATTATCATACATTAGTTCATTTTATTTATTTTATCTTAATGAGTTTTGTTTTATTTGTATTTTTATATATACTCTACTTTTATTTTGTTTTATTTTTATATGATTATTGAAGAAACGATATTGTCTAGAGATATTTAATCAAATGTCATCCGATAGGTTGACGATCGAGCATTTCATTTCGAAGATCACATCCGTTCCACTTTAGATCAAATTATACATCAGCTCAGATTCAGTGTAATTAAACTGTGCTTTATTATATTTTTTTTTTGTCCCCCAAATTCCTACATTTCACTATATTTCTCACTATCTCTACTTTTAGTTGACACTTTCAATAATTTTACTGGCATTCATATTAGAACAGGACTTTGACATGAGATTTTATAGCCTTTTAAACACATGACTGCGTTAGGAACCCCTTGATTAAAAATTGATAAATTGAATCCAATAGCGAATTCCTTTTATTTTATTCTTTCTCTCATCATCAGATCGATGTTCAACTTTCCAGTAATCCTTTTTATGCAGTTTAATTATAATTCTGTAAATTACATAATATCAAGCATTCAAATAAGAAACGTGATATTTATTATTTATTGTTTTAGATTTGCTAACTCACTGCGTACTGCGTGTGCCATTGACAAATTAAAAAAAAAAACCATTTTGAAATGCAACTAATAATAATCGTGTAATGAAAATTGAGCTTCCAAAATTAAAATTATGTACGCTGTACAGCTTCGTTAAAAAGACGTTATAAGAGGTGGTGCCAAATAGACTATTTGAGCCAGCTAAAGTCTTATAACTTCAATCAGAGGATACTATCCAGGCAGCATTCCCAGTTCGACACACCTTGTAGAGGTGTTGAGATGATTAGTAGTAAGCAACAGAGAGAACTCCATAACTTCAGCCGATCTAAATCTTCTGGAAGACGTTTAGAAAAACAATAATCAAAGCAATTTGGTGAATGAAACCGACACGTTTCGATTTTAGTACATCTCATAAAGAAAATAGATTATACAATAATACGGTCAAATAAATATAGGACATTCTATTGACTCAAAATTATAAATTCGAGACTTCGATTCCTGTATTAATCTGTTCTTCATTAAGTCACTTTATTTCCCGTTCTTTCTTATTATATGACCAGGTATCCCAACACTAGAACACACAAGATATCTCACATCAGATGCAACGTTATAGGAGATGTAAATCTGCAAATATGGGAGCTGTAATTTTAGTTTGTCGAGTTTTAAGCTACATGTGACATAATAGTTTTAGAGAAAATTAATGCCTCTCATAATTGTTTCTACGTTAGGCACAAGGCCAGCAAATACCCAGTGCATTACTGGTACTTTATTTTATCGATCCCGTAAGGATGAAAGGCAAAGTCAACCTCGGCGGGATTTGAACTCAGATTGTAAAGGCTCTTTGCCTCTCTCTGTGGGAGTCGATTAATAATGGTTTCTACTTTTGGCACAAGGCCAGCAATTACCTCAGTGCATTACTGGTGCTTTATTTTATCGACGCCGTAAGGATGAGAGGCAAATTTAACCTTGGCCAGATTTGAACTCAGGAGTGTAAAGGGCCATGTCGATTAATAATGTACCAATCTTATACCAGAATCGACTCTTCTTCCTTTCTTTCGTATATTCTCCCTTCATCTTCTTCCTCCATATTTCTCTCTCTCATTCTCTTTGAAAGAAATCGGCTGCGGCAGACCTCAGTATGCGTAAAGGCCGATTTAAGGATACACGGAAGAAATGATGAATAGAGGCATGCCAACAATCGAAATGTTAAAATGTGGCGTATTGCTGGAGATTAGCGCCATATCTCCATCGAATAATGCAGTGTTGTCCTACAATTTTACCAAAAAAAAACGACAATGGATTTTTAAGCTTTCTATTTAAGGTTTACATCGTCATTTTAAGATGCCGTTTATATGTTTTTATTGTTTAGCTAAGCGAGGAAAACCAAACACCATGACACTTTAAAAGGTTTCCAACACGTTAAGGTTCTTCGTCACATCTGACCAAGGAGAAATCATCGAAGAAGAGAACAGCCAAAACAAAGACAGCTGATATTTCAAAAGAAAAATGTAAGTAATTGTTGAAATGCTTGCCTGCCGATAGTGATTTAACGTCAATGATATTTATATATGTATATACGTACGCAAGTACGTAGGTATCTATGTACGTATGTATGCGTGTATGTATGTATATCTGTCTGAATCTATGTATGAATGTAAATAGGTTGGCAGATAAGTAAATAAATGTGAATACATGCGTTCAATAAATAGATATATATATATATATATGGGTATATATATATATATATATACATACATACGTACATACATACATACATACATACATACATACATACATGGTGGCTGCCAACTCGTTTTCGAGTACGGCCACTACTTTATATCCATATAGGAGAACCCCTACCGATGCAGTGAACGAGTGTGACCTTTTAGTCCAGCCAGCGACTTGAAAACTCTGGTACAAACACTACACTTGTGACAAATATTGACACATAGTGCTGGGGCCATGGTACCCTGTGACGACAAGTGCAGAGAGATGTCCAGATATAAAGCAATGCCTGTGCCGTGAAGCTTTTATAGTGAGCAAAGGCACTGCACAAAGCCAGTACCACTCTCTTAACCAAGATGATATTTACCAAAAAGAAGAACAAGTCAACATCATTGGATACCATCAGAGTTGCAGGTGTTATATCAGAGTTTTCCTTCTCCTAGAATTCTGCCTTGACAAAGGCTAAGGGGTCATCTCTCCCGGTGATTTTGGATGGCCATTGACTCTTAAGAGCTCCTTTGCCCTTTGACAGGTCTTGTTTTTAGTCCTGCAGGATGTCCAAAGTCACCCTCCTCACCAAGAAACCTTGGTGGGGTTGCCAGTTTAGTCGCCAACGACCCGACCATGGGACAGGTTGTACTGGGATACATGTTACCAGTACATACATACATACATACATACATACATACATACATACATACATACATACATACATACATACATACATGAAGATAAATATTATTAATTATAAGTCCCCAACAACAAACATCTTATCAACAACACGTGATACAGGTCGCCATGCTACTAGACTTCATAGCAGCCAGGTCGAACAGCGCCTTGAAACAACTATGCCTGTAAGAAACTCGACACCACTTGTACCATCTAAGTCTACCTCGAATGCTGGGGAAAACACTATAGATAATAATAATTGTTTCTAATTTAGGCACAAGGCCAGCAATCACCCAGTGCATTACTGTTACTTTATTTAATCGACCCCGTAAGGATGAAGGGCAAAGTCAACCTCGGCGGGATTTGAGACACCACGTGAACCATCCGAGTCTACCTCGACTGTTGTGGAAAATACTATCGATAATGATAATCAAAAGTATAAACAATTGAAAATTTCCCACAACGAAATCTTCCAGAGAGAAATTAACTCATGTATAAATATCTCTCCTGCTGAACGTGTTAAAACGACAATGTTGAATGAAAAAAAAAAAAAATAATGAGATACTACGTGTTATTGACGAAATAGGGGATGAATATTTACGACGGATAAAAACCCCAACATTTTGGAAAATCAACGCCTGTTTATATGCCTTAGCAATGACAGTGAAGCATTATCTTGGGGATAGTAGAGATATTAACGAGAACAAAACACCACCAAAAATACCATCATATATAACTAAAATATAAAAAAACGATTGCTGACCTACGAAAAAACATAGGATATGTGACAATGATACTTACATGCAAACAAAGACAAAAAAACTCACTCTTCACCAACAAAGAGTGAATAATAAAATAGAGACGATGTTTGGTAACAGTAGAACCAGAACTCTCCAATATAAGCTGATCACCTTCAAACAAGAATTGAGAGCTGTTAGCGAAAAACGCCGATACCTGAAGAAAGTAGATGAGAGAAAAGTGCTTAATAAAAGATTCAGATGAAACCAAACATCAGTCTATAGAGATATGAAGGGCAAAATAATAAGTATCACTGAGGCCCCATCCCAGTAAGACATAGATTCCTTTTGGAGCAAAATATGGGGTGAAAAGAAGAATTCCAACCAAGATGCAGTGTGGCTGAGAGAAATCCAAAAGAACTATTGCTCCTACACTACAACAAAAACATACGAAATAAGTGAGGGTACCCTTGAGACTGTGATAGGAAAACTCCAAGATAAGAAAACACCAGGAAGAGACATGATTGTCGGCTACTGGTACAGAAAACTGATATTCTATCGGAGGTATCTTACTGACATCTACCAACAAGTTCTTAAGGGAGATACACTTATACTAGAATGGTTGACATTAGCACAAACATTACTGGTCACCAAGAACAAAGACACCCACTTGGCAAAAAACTACCGACCCATTGCATGCCAGAACCTGATGTATAAGATGTATACAGACTGCCTGAACCTATTCCTCCAAGATTACTGTGAAAATAATAACATCATCACAGATGAACAAGCAGCTGGAATGAAAGGGGCTTGGGGATGTGCTGAACAACTCCTAATCAACAAAACTGCGATGTCGCAGGTACGAAAACTTACGAGGAATATGACTACAGTCTGGCTGGACTAGAGTAAAGCTTTCGATTCTGTTCCCCACACTTGGATGATAGAGGCCCTCCAACTTGCTAAAGTCCCAGACATTATTGTCAGAGCCATAGAGAGGCTGTCTTCTTCTTGGGCTAATATCCTAAGGTTAAAGACAGAGAGGGAGGACTCTATTTTCACTGATAACATAAAATATTGCAGAGGTATATTTCAGGGGGACAGTCTCTCTGTGATATTATTCATCTTGTCATTAAACCCCTTGTCCTTTCTGCTCAATAAATGTGAGGGATACATTATTGGCTCACAGGAGGACAGAAATACGAACCTAACCCATAATTTCTTTGTGGACGATCTGAAACTATATGCCAAGAACATGGATGGAATGAAGAAAAATCTTGACCTGGTTACAACGTTCCCAAAGGATATAGGAATGGAGTTTGGCCAAGATAAATGGTCATACATGACTGTAAAGCGGGGAAAAATAACAACCCAATCTAGCAACATTGTCATCAATGGTCTAACTGTTTCACCGATATCTGATGAGGACTGCTACAGATACCTGGGGATAGATGAGAACATATCCTATAATGGTATCTGTAATAAAGAACGCGTAACTAGGGAATACTACATCCGATTAAGAAAGATCTGGTCATCGGAACTCTCTGCGCATAACAAAACAGTGGCTCACAATGTGTTTGCTGTTTCTGTCCTAACACAAACTTTTAAAACACTCAATTGGACGATAGACGAAATCCGAGCAGTTAATGTTGGAACTAAAAAGATACTGAACACCATCGGAAACTTCCACATCAACAGTGACATAGACCGCCTTTACTGGAGACGTAAGCAGGGAGGCAGAGGCCTAACATCAGTCCAGACAACATTTGAATGTCGCATCATATCTCTCCGACAACATCTACGAACCTCGAAGCGTAGGAGCCCGTTTGTCGAGCAAGTCTATCTTCATGAAACAGATAAGATCATGAGAGTTGGGAAGGAACTCCTTGAGAGATATTCCCTGTGTGATAATCAAAATCTCACACCCAGGGATGTCGCTCAACAGTATCGCAGTGTATCCATGGATGAAAAACTGCATGCCTATCAGCAAAAAATCATGCATGGATATGTTGCCAGGAAGCTCCAGAGTGAGAATAATATAGAAAAGGAAATTATCTATCTTGTACCAACTACCGCTATATTGGCTCCTACTTTGAAGGATACGCTTTTGCAATCAAGGAACAGGAGATTAGCACGAAATACCTGATTCACAAAGGAGATAGGGATGCAGGCAAAACACCTCGATGTGATAACAAGTGCAGACTCTGCAGAACTAAGATCGAGGATATCACCCATGCGGTACTATCTACCTATGAGGCATGATGTAGTGGCCAAAACACTCTACAATGCACTTCGTAAAAAAGATAGCCCCGATAATATACACATTAAAAGCTACAACAATGTGGAAGACATCCATGTACATAATATGAAAGAGTACGGGTGGAATGTTCCAGTAAAAACCCCAATAAAATGCAGGCATAACAGACCAGATATTATGATATGGGACAGGGAGAAGAAAACATGCACAGTAGTGGAAATTAGCTGCCCAGCAGATGCCAAAATAATATCAAAGATTAGTGAAAAGGAGAATATTTATGCAGAACTGATGAGAAATCTGCAGACACTCCACTCTGATTACACCTTCAGATTTATGCCTGTGATTATTGGGGCACTGGTATATGTTAGTAACCTCAATACAAATCACAGGAACAGAAAGAACACTAGTTAGGAAATTACAAGTGCAATCCATTAATGGAACAGTAAAAATATGTAAAACATTCCAAAAATGTTACATCTAATAACTGCATATACACATGTACAGATATAAAGCATATACACATGCACACGTACAACTCAAAATATACACATCCACACATACAATAACATCCATATCTACACATGCATGCATATATACATATCTACCCAGTTGATGTTGTGTAATTTCCAATGTGAGAGTCTTGTGTCTATGTTAGAAACCCACTCTCTCTCTATTGGTGGCTGCCAACTCGTTTTCGAGTACGGC
>OZ024741.1:328332339-328359839 GCA_964016885.1 Eledone cirrhosa
TTGAATGAATATCAAGCCGCTACCTGCAGCCTCAGATATGCAGGACGTATCAGAGGATTCTTGCTGTTCCCAGCAAGCATGCCTTTTGAAGTGTTCCAAAAAGCGGGGCTGGACTAATCTTCTTTAACCATCCTTGGAAACTCTTTGAGATAGTCCCTAGTGCGCCTATGACAATCGGGATCACTTTGACTTCATGGCAGTTCCAAATCCTTTTCACCTCCCACTTTAAGTCCTGGTATTGGTTAATTTTCTCCCTCTCCTTTTCTTGCACTCTCGTGTCAAATGGGCAGGCTACATCCACAATCAGGCACGATCTTTTTTCCTTGTCCAAAACCACCAGGTCAGGCCTATTGTGTTCTAACTTCTTGTCCGTCTGTATCCTAAAATCCCATAGCACCTTCACCTGATCGTTTTCTATCACCGACTAGGCTTATGCTCATACCACTTCTCAGAATGTGGTAAATTGTTTACTTTGCATAGGTGCCAGTGGATCACCCTGCCCATCATATCATGTCTCCGGCCTTTGTAGTGAGTCTGGGCTAGGTGTTTACACTCGGTTACAATCTGAGCCACAGTCTCCTCTTTCTCTCCACAGATCCTACACAGTGGGCTAGCCTCCTACTTGTAAATATGGTGTTTCATCCACTTCGTTCTGAGGGCCTGCTATTGCGCAACTATTAGCATTCCTTCTGTAGCCTGTTTAAGGTCTCCTCATTTTAATCAGTTCCATGGTAAATCAGGCACGATCTTTTTTCCTTGTCCCAAACCACCAGATCAGGCTTAGTGTATTCTAATTTCTTGTCCGTCTGTATCCTAATATCCCATAGCACCTTCACCTGATCGTTTTCTATCACCGACTCTGGCTTATGTTCATACCACTTCTCAGAATGTGGTAAATTGTTTACTTTGCATAGCTAGCAGTGGATCACCCTTTAAATTGAGTCTGGGCTAGTTATTTACACTCGGATACAATGTGTGCCACAATCTCCTCTCTCTCCCCACAGATCCTCCACAGAGAGATGGCCTCCTCCTTGTAAATATGGTGTTTCACCCACTTCGTTCTGAGGGGCTGCTCTTGCGCAGCCATTAGCATTCGTTCTGCAGCCTTTTTAAGGTCTCCTCTTTTTAACCAGTTCCATATCTGTGGATCTCTAAATACAGTTTTCTCAAAGAAGGTACTGTGAAGGGATTTTTCATGAAGGTTGCACTTCCTCCTTGCTGTAATTTCCTCCTTGGACATCCCCTGGTGTATTGTCCTCTCCTTCAGTACAATTCTGAGCATTGGCTATTGTGGACATCACTCCACTTGTAGAACATGATGTAGATAGTCAATAGCTTCCTAGTCTTCCTATCCATTTATTTTTGTTCAGCAACATTCCATTTCAGAATTCTCGCACTAAAAATAGACACAACTCTGGAATTCCCTGCACTTATGACATTCCTACTATTTAGATGTGATTTTAATACGCTCCTTACTCTCCGAATGTACTCAGATCTTATCAATTCCTTCATTTTTTTTGTTCTTGATATCATCTGACTCCAGAACACCTAAATATTTGTATCCTTCTTCAGTGTCAATTTCCTTTATCATCTCACCTGTTGCTACCTGAATTTTACCCTCTTCATCACTAGGACTCCCACAATTATTAATACCAAATTGCATACATATATCATTGCTGAAAATACGGACAGTGTCAACAAGTACATCCAACTCCTTCTCACTCTTCCCAAAGAGTTTAAGATTGTCCATGAAGAGGAGGTGATTGATGGTAAGCTCTCCTTTTCCCAACGTGTATCCTTCTCTCACTTTTCGCAATATAATGGTCATGGGTATCAGGGCACCCGATGTTAACTCTAGTCCGAGGACTTCAGACTTTTGCTCAACAACTGTCTGATGTTATCTGCCACCTTGAAGATCTCTAGACTTTTGGTTATCCAAGAATGAGGTACCATGTCGAATGCCTTTTTGTAATCTATCCATCCCATGGCAAGACCAGTGTTTCTCCTCTTGCAATTCCTCATTACCATCTTATCAATAAGTAACTGGTCCTTTGTACCACGGAACTTCTTTAGGCATCCTTTCTATTCGTCCGGTAACAAGTTGTTTGTGTGAAGGTGATGGTAGATTTCCTCAAACATAATGCTTGTCAACAGTTTCCACATTACGGACAGACATGTGATAGGTCTATAGTTGGGAACATCATTACCCTTGATTCGGTATTTCATTACCAGAACTGTGTTACCTTTTGTCAACCACTCTGGTACGTCACACGACATCAAGCAGTCATTAAACATGGTTGTCAGTTTCGGGTGGAGGGATGTTATATGTTTTATCCAATACCCCTGCACACCATCTGGGCTTGGTGATTTCCATTTGGTTAGTTTTTTGGCCTGCCCTTTAAGAGTTTCAACTGTGATACTCAAATCATTTTGTTGGTGTGCTTGTTCACTAATCTCCTTTTGTACTGTCTCAATCCACACTGCCTGATCATTATGTTCAACATCCTGCTCCCATATTCCTCTCCAGAATGTGTTAGTTTGTTCCGCCTTAGGGATCAAGTCGTTGCCTCTTTCTGTCCCTTCAAGCTGTCCAAACAACATCTTCTGGTTGTTGTCAAACAAGCGGTTCTGTCTATACTGACTGACTATGCTCCCATACCGCCGAATAGTTGCACTCTTTGCTACAATGCGTGGTTTCAGTTCCTCTATGATGATATTTAGCTTTTTCCTCCTAGTTTTGTACTTTATTTCCAGTCTATTTTTAGTGTCTATGTTTTGTAGTGTCCCATTCAGTAGGGACTCAAGCTTTCCAATGTCATTTCTCATGTCCTTGATTTGACTATTCAGTCGCTTCTTCAACCATGTTTCTGATCTTTCTTGTTTGTTGTTTCCTCTCGTTTTTATGCCAAGTAATTTCCTCACCGCATTTGCTGTTGCCTTGAGGATATTGTTGCATTGGTGAAGATTCCTCGCCTCAAGGTATGGGATGACTTTGTTAACCTTAGCTCTTGTTTCTTTTAACTTTTTCCTGTCTACAAATCTTAGGTTCATAGGTTTCCCACTATCATCGTTCATTTCATCTACCACTAAGTTTAGGATATCAACCAAATCTTGTCCTAGCCCGTCAGCATTCATTTTCACAATGGCCGTATCTTTGTTCCAGATGTTATTTATTTCAGCATTCATATCATTGTCTGCTTCGGAAGTTTCCTCCGTTCTCTCAACCTCTTCACATTCATTTCCCACTGGCTCGTTTGCCTGGCATGCTCCACTCTCCATTTCTAACCTAATCTTTCTGCTTTGTTCCTCCAGTTCCAACTCGCTTATCAATCCATTAGTTCTTATTACCCGAGCCTGCCCGGCCAATTTTTGTTCATCTAATTTAAATAGTCCAATCTCGTTCCAGATGGTATGCATCCGTTTCTTATAGCCTTTTTCCTTGGGGTTACTCTTCAGGTAACATTGCATGACAGTTCTATTCAATTCTTTCGTCCAGTTGGTTCTTGTCCCTTTCCTTCTTCTTCTTCTTCCTCCAACATTAGCAGTATTTGGATGACAGCCAGGTCCCTGCTGCTGGGCCAGGGGGCACTTGCTGGGGGAGAGTGTGTCACATGGCATTCCAGTCTCCTCTTCACCGTTTTTCGAACTGTTTAGGTTCGACATTTAAACACTCATATCGAGGATTGGTGAATCTATGGTTACATAACCACCGGTGATTTCATCACCCCCAGTAATTTCATCACCCCCGGTGATTTTAGCGTGGTACCATCACGCTGTAGACGAACATAAATAAATAAACAAATAAATAGATAAAAACTTAAAAAATAAACATAAGTTTCATTGTAATGTTTGAATGTCTGACTTAGTTTTTTTGTTTGTTTGTCTTTTTTCCTTTACGTTTTTCGTTTTCAAGGCCAGTAACATCGGTTACTAGTGTTGTTGGTGCTGCTGCTGCTGTTTCTGATTTTAGCTACGTGTCAAGTAGGGGTTGTTGCGTTCAAAACTTTTGAAATTTTTTTTTTGTATGTGTTCTGTTCTATAATCTTTCTACTTGTTGCTTATTATTATTATTATATTATAGTTCAGATTTGGCACCGTTTAAGCTAAACATTTTGAGATAGTTTAGAGTTTAGAGATACAACAACAATAATTATTATGTTGGTGCTGTTGTTGTTGTTAGTTGTTTTACCGGGTCACTAAATCAGTCTATTTATATCTGTTGATGCCTTCCTCGCTTATTCATGCGTAGTGGCACTACTACCATCCCTCTCTTAACAGGAGGTAGTAGTGGTAGCGATGATGCAGTGATGGCGGTGGTGATGGGATAGTAGTACTATAGTGATGGTATTGCTGCAGTCTGGCTAGATTGTTGTGGTAGTGGTGATGGTGGAGGCGGCGGTGGTGGTGTTGGTGGTGACATTATTTGGCTGTTGTTCGTAACCATTTTCTTTTTTGACTATAACATTTCTGATACAAAATTAAATATTAAATATTGGAGCCCTATGCCATAATGTGATGCGTTGTCACTTCCTGAGAGCTAAGACTGGTATCTTATGTTCCATTTGTAATAAGAATTATTCTATCACAATTGTTTTAAATATGTAAAAAATCAAAGCTTACGGAAGCGATTCCATAACACTCTATCCACCATGAGCGTATCTTCCCTATTATTATTATTATTATTATTATTATTATTATTATTATTATTAATAATAATAATAATAATAATAATTTTTCTACTTTAGGCACACGGCCAGCAATTATCCAGTACCAGTAATGCACTGGGTAATTGCTGGTCTTGTGCCTAAAGTAGAAACAATTATTATTATTATTATTATTATTATTATTATTAGTAGTAGTAGTAGTAGTAGTAGTAGTATTAGTAGTAGTAGTAGTAGTAGTAGTAGTAGTAGTAGTAGTAGTAGTAGTAGTAGTAGTAGTAGTAGAAAGAAAAACGAATAATTTCTACTGTAAGCACACGCCCAGTAATTTTCATGATTAAATCGATTAAATCGACCCATATACTTGACTGGTATATTATTTTATCGACCCCGGAGAGGTGAAAGGCAATGCTGATCTCGGAGAGATTTAAACTCCGAACGAAAAGGGGGAGGGGGCATCCAAATATTGTAAGATATATTCCCCGATGCTCTAATTAATGATTCTGCCAACAATGATACCATCAAGAATCCCAGAGGTAGACCCTGAGCAAGATAGTTGGGTAACATCCATGAGCTTGGCTGGTCACGCTTTAGGATCCAGCTGGATCAGTTAGAGATGTTTGCTTCTGACAGAATCGCTGGAAGGAGTGTTTGAGGACTCTGCCTCCCCACGACCCTCTCAGAAATAATGGGCGAAGAAGAAGATATTGTCAATTTACTTTTCAATTTACATATATATATATATTTGCGTATAATACCAAAATGCACACTACATATGCGAGCAGAAAACCGCTCGAGGGCGGTTTTTCTGCTAGTGACAGTGATAATTGTTTCTACATTTGTCAGAAGGCTAGACAATATCCCAGTGCATTACTGGTACTTTATTTTATCGACCACGTAAGGATGAAAAGCAAAGTTAACCTCGGCGGGGTTTGAACTCAGATCATAAAGGGCCATAACTCTATGCTACAAAGCATGACGTCCGACCCTCCACCGATACTGCAAATACACCGCCCTTGACAATAATAATAAAGAGAAAAGATGAAGTTAGTTCAGACGAAGAGGAGATACAGAGATAAAGAGTATCTACAAGGCCACAGTGTGTTACATAAGTACTTTGACAACTAATAGATTTGCTGATTAATCGGTATTGAATATCAATCAGCGCACATGACCCTCTCAAAGTACCTGACCCTCTCAAAGTACAACATTATATATTTAATATTTACAGGAGATTTCAGGATTTTACTTTTCGCTATAACAGAATATTTTCTTTAGTTCTATGATCAAACAATTAAGTGTCAGAGAGAAATAAATAATATACTGTAATTAGTAATTAATTTAATTACGTTCGTGCTTACATTTATTTGTTAATTGGAACGATGTTAATTAGTTGTTTAAAACCTATGTGTGAAACTTGAGATTTTCAAACATTGAACAAGTATATATATATATATATATATATATATATATATATATATATATATATATATATATATATATTACAACACAACGGAAAAAACTGTATATATATATATATATATATATATATATAATACAAATTAAAAGATATGTGTATACATATAGAGAGAAAGAGTCACGTATCATTAGAGAAACTCATAGTATTGTGTTCATATATATAAAGCGTATTATATTTAGGAAAAGTTACATACTTTAAGGTGGAATAGTTCTTATATTCCTTGCGGTGCCTTTCATAGTTCGTAATCTGAAGCAATCATCGATCTAATTAATCGATTTTAGTAAAGCTACGGAAGACGTGAAACTAATCATTAACGGAATCGTATTTGAATGAGTTTCAATAAAATACAAAATATTTTTTTTATTTTTCGGGATCCGAGAGTCAGCCAAAACTACAGAATGTTTTAACTGTGGTGGCAGATACAAAAAGGACTTGACGTCATATCTGCTAGAAAGAGAAAAAGATAGATAGAATCAGTTTGAAATTCGTGAGACCTCCAGTTATGTGATGAGATTTTCTAATCATATGCTTGGTGGTCACCGATCTGCCCAGTTAGTTTGTCTACCAGCATATCAGGAAAATATCATACATTTTCTGTATATTTTGCCTGGGGTGAACATGTTTTTCTTTATGTTATACATAAAACGTTAAATCTTCGAAACATATATAATGAAATAAATAGAGATGATATAAAGTATATATCTTTTGTTTATTACAATATATATATATATATATATTTAAAGAGACAGACAAAGTGAGAGAGAAGGAGAGAGAGAGGTTGATTGATGATTACATAGATAGCTAAGTAGATAGACAGATTTGTTGATGGATAGATAGATATTAAGGAGTGCGCCAGAAGTCTCATTTACACACTATTTATCGTACACTTTGCTAAAATGTTGTATGGTATTTGTCTGAGGTATTAATTTTCAAGATATTAATCGATATGATTAATTTGTGAGTTCTGGAAATTGGAGGTAAATAGGAAGCTGTGCACTCTATATTTGTCTAATCGATGTGGGTCCAATTATTGTCCTTGGAATCTTAGTTCTATTACGAGACTCATAACAACTGTCCATTTGTTATAATGATTCATAATGTCAATGGTTGCTATTTTAGCGTGAGCTTTACCTGGTAATCTATACTTTGGCGAGCGGTCTACCTGATTTTTCACCCTATCAATATCCAGTCTGCGAGCTTATTTATAATTTGGCACGGGCTCAAAACGTTAGTTACAATTCAGCCTCAGGTCTATTCGTTCTATTTAGCTTGAGGTCAACCTGGTCACTTACAACTAACCTGCGGTCTGTGTAGACATTTGCAATTTAGCGTGCAGCGTACAGCGTACAACCTACCTTATCATTTATAATTAATCATGTGTTCTACCTGGTCATTTGCACATCAGCTTGTGGTGTCCTGGTCATTTATAGTTTATCATGCTGTCTATCTTGTCTTTTCTACTTTATCGTGCAATCTACCTGGTCATTTACATATAAGCGTGCCGTTTGCATGACTATGTACACTTTATCAAGCAGTCTACCAGGTCCTTTACAGTGCAGCATGCAACCTACATCTACTACATAAACTTTAGACGGCAGAATGAAAAAAACAAGTTTAAAAAAACAAGTTGAATGATTTTTTTTCAGACACGATGCTCGTATAACCCATGCGATCATGGGAAATAGATGTTCTTGAGGAAACCGATTAATTACATGTTATGTTTGTGAGAGAACTGAAATCCCTATCATTGAAAGACACAAGAAAACTTCTCATGAGATCCAACTTTGTAGGATGCCGGCTAAATCGGCATATGAGCTGTAAATTTTATTTCATGTTTTTCCTCTCCACACCATCAATGCTTCCAGTCAGAACATTTTACAACCCTCTTGAAACATACATTCTTTTCTTCTTTTCCAAACATTTTAGAGGTTTATATACTTTTACATTAATATTCTTCCTCCACCATTTACCCTTTTATGTTGTTATATCATTACTATTTTTTTAAAGATTCACTTCTATTATCTTTATGTCATTATAAAATCATTTTATCATTTTATCATTGAAATTTCAGGCCAGGGAGAGATAAACTAATAAAATTTCGTACAATAAAATGTCATCTGAAGACATAACTTTTACTAATAGTTCATTTGAGAACATATTTGAAATGTATTTATTGCTTCAAGGGGTGTAGTTTTATTTCGATCTCCTTGTTAGAGATACAAAAGCCAAATATAATTCATCTATATCATCATGTAATAACATTTTGTTGCCAATATTTTTCTGCTTTTCTCTTATATATATATATGTGTGTGTGTTTGTGTGTGTGTATGTGTGTGTGTAGTATATTCATGTATGTGTGTGTGCGTGTGTCTAATTCGCTGAACTTGATAGCTTTCCAATAAAGACCCCTCGTGTCCTATATATTACAATTTCTGGACTCTCATTCAATTATCTACATTACCGTGTCACAAGTTTCTTCGATAATTTGTCTCGATTCTTATATCTCGTTTATCTTGATTTTGGTGTACTTTGCTGAGCTATATCTAGCTTCATAGAGAAAAGACCTCTATATAAAGAGATAACTAAATACGTTTTTGAATTTATAAGTCTATCTGTCCCCAGACCCAATCTATTACTATCCTTCCATCTAAACACTACTTCTATTGCTCCCTACTTTGCAAAGGAAATCGATGTACCAATACTTCTATTGTTGTTTTTGTCGTTAGAGTTCTGTCAAATGAGATCTTACGACCGTGTGCTGAACGTTCTCACAACTAAGTCACACGCCTTCATATAAAAAATTCCATTTAATGTTACAAAATGCTAGATGTTTTACAAAAGTGGTTATGTAAGAACTGTACAATAATTTCTATATAAAATTGCTTTGTTGATAGATGCTTAGAAATGAGTATAGCTAGCCTTTAAATTGTAGGGTAATACTGATTGATAATTTAGGCGTGAGAACAGCAATTTATGGGTGTGAAAAGTTGATTGTATCGACCCCTCGGATGAAAGTGACTGTAATCAATGGCTGGCATCATGTCCAGAGGGAAGTCTCATGTTTCAGTTGCGTAACGCCACGGAAACCAAGTTAAACATCTGCCTAGTGAGCCTCCGTCTTCGAGATACACTTTTAATATTTGACTAATACTTGATCTTATTGCCTCCTGTAGGATGAAATTTAAACCTGACCACGGTGACATTTCAACTCACAACATAGATAAGTAACGATATAAATAATCCCAAACCTTTGATTATGGAGTAAGTAGCATTTTCAAATTTAGGCAGAAGGTCAACAATTTGAAGTCATTCTAAAGCTAATTTTACCGACACAAGTACAGAAGAATGAAAGGAAAATTAGACCTCCACGGAATTAGAAGTCAGAACGTAAAAAACTGTAAATAGATACCGTAATGTGTTATCTCTGGTGCTCTAATACTACTACTGACATTCATTGCCTTAGGATTGTACAACAATAATTAGTTTGTATTCTACGTCATATATATATATATATATATATATATATATATATATATATATATATATATATATGACGTAGGATATCAACTAATGATTGTTGTGCAACCCTAGTTGTATATATATATATACTAGCATTAAAGCCCGGCGTTGCTCGGGGTCAGTAAGTTACCAAAGTTAAGTTGCACCACCCATTTTATGGCACCACTTTTTTGTCTGCCAGGCACTGGGTGAATGAATTGCAGACCTGGACTGCAAAGCAGGAGCTGCACCAGCAGTGACAATTGTAGTTTCGCCTATGGATATTATCTCTGTGCAAAGAAGTGTTAAAATTTATTGTTTCACAGTACTTGCGCAACACGCGCGTAGACGATGCCAGCCGAACAACAGAGCTGCGATGGAGTTGTTCTGCATGGTTGTCTAATGTGTGTTTTCTAAATTTAAGACAGTAGGGAGAGGTGTGATATGGGGGAGAGTCAGCTGCTGTTTCTAGCAGGTTTAGTTACCTCATAGAGGATATGTGTTTTCTAAATTTAAGACAGTAGGGAGGGGTGTGATATGGGGGAGAGTTAGCTGCTATTTCGCGCGTAGACGATGCCAGCCGAACAACAAATCTGCGATGGAGTTGTTCTGCATGGTTGTCTAATGTGTGTTTTCTAAATTTAAGACAGTAGGGAGGGGTGTGATATGGGGGAGAGTTAGCTGCTATTTCGCGCGTAGATGATGCCAGCCGAACAACAGAGCTGCGATGGAGTTGTTCTGCATGGTTGTCTAATGTGTGTTTTCTAAATTTAAGACAGTAGGGAGGGGTGTGGTATGGGGCAGAGTTAGCTGCTGTTTCTAGCAGGTTTAGTGACCTCATAGAGGATATGTGTTATCTAAATTTAAGACAGTAGGGAGGGGTGTGATATGGGGGAGAGTTAGCTGCTATTTCTAGCAGGTTTAGTCACCTCATAGAGGATATTATTGTGTATAGTAAATAAACTGATACATCTTTCTTCCACGTTCGTTGAGAGATGTTTTAAAAAAGATTTACCGCTATTTTTTTTTGTTGTTGAATAAATTTATCTGTTGCTTTTGAATAATTGTTGTCATTGAAGTAAATAAATGTTTGACCATTCCACACTCAAAAACAAACGTTCTCTCTCTCTCTCTCTCTCTCTCTCTCTCTCTCTCTCTCTCTCTCTCTCTCTCTCTCTCTCTCTCTCTTTCTCTCTCTCTCTCTCTCTCTCTTTCTCTCTCACTCTCTCCCTCTCTCTCACTCTCTCTCTCCTTCATTTCTTTCTCTCTTCTTTGTTCGGCGTTCCTAAAGGAAGTTTGTAAGTTTAAGCGTATATAAGAGAAAGTTGCAGCATGTATGTAGTTTTATCAAATTTTAAGGGGAGTAGAGAGAGGTTATCAGATTGTATTAGAGGGGTTAAAGCGTCATGTATTTAGTTTTATCGATTATTTCCGTAATTGTGGGTGAGTTTGAAATAAATAAATAGTCGTTGGCCTAAGTTAGACCATTTACAACATTCTTACAGACTTTGAGTTGAATAGGTTTGAAATTGTGCAAATGTATAAAATTGAAACATACATACAGACCTGCCTTTTATAGATAATGATATATATATGACGTAGAATACCACCTAATTATTGTTGTACAACCCTAAGGAAAATCTGCTTCGTAGAATCAAGACGTATCTGAGGACCTTGCGATTTTCAGAGTCAGGTTCGATCATCATGTCGATTGTGCCTCGAGCTGGTCGCCAGAGAAACCATTGTAATATGTCCAATAAATTCCATTCGTCGCAATATTGATTCTATTTTTTTCTGTGATATCATACTCTGCTCTATGAGAGCATCGAGTGATCAAACGGCCGACCGCATATGGACACTGTAAGCATCCAACACCAATTATATATAATATATATATATATATATATATATATATATATATATATATATATATATATATATATATATATATATATATATATATATATATATATATATACATAATAACTAGAAATTGATTAACATATCAATAAACATGAATAATCACAGGAGATAATTTTTACAAGTGTGTAAGCACACATAGCTAGGTAGGTAACTAAATAAAGTTACCCAGAACTTCAGAAATAGATACCTTATAATATGATTAATCTTCCCTGTATATATTCCATTAAAGAAATATATTTCACCAATTAATCGAATGGTAAACCATGGAGGCCGGTACTTGGATTTTCAACAAGGAAGAAGTCCAGCGATCTATGTTTACACTTCAAATTCAAATCAGCGACTGGCCAGCAACACGTGCTGTATCTACTAGAAATACACACATCATACCAGCTTAGTCACAGTGGCGTGAATAGGTTTATCGACAAATAGAAAGCGCAGTCAAATCCTTTCTACAGAGTTAGCTCTACAATTAAGGAGCCGTATTTATATATCTATATCCAAAATTAATATAATCAAAATTATGGGTGTCATGCCAGAAAGATATGCGCCATATCACCCGCAAAATAAGCTCTAAGATTCTAACGAATAGGTCCGAGCATTTTATAATAACTAGAAATTGATTAACATATAAATAAACATGAATAATTACAGGAGATAATTTTTACAAGTGTGTAAGCACACATAGCTAGGTAGGTAACTAAATAAAGTTAACCAGAACTTCAAAAATAGATACCTTATAATATGATTAATCTTCCCATATATATAGCATAACTAGGCTGTATTACCACCGTGGAAACATTTGTAAGCACACGGAATAAATTGCCTTTTTATGATGTCTACCTGTTATTATTCATTCTTTATATATATATATATATATATATAAATGAAAATAAAATTAATGTAAGCAAAAAGCCAACAATAATTCAGGTATATAACTGACTATATCATCAAGATGAAAAATATTTAATGCAAGATTAGGGAAAAAGTAACACAATCTTAATTCAAATCAAATCAAGAAGAAAAAACGTTTTCATCAAACTTTGTGTAAGTTGAGGAAAAAACAATACAATCTTAATTTAAAATAAAATCAAGAAGTAATATGTCAATTTGGGGAAAACTACAAATGCACAATATAGTCTTTAAAAGACCATTTCACGAAACATTTCGGTGGGGTTAGTCACGGTTGGTGTCGATCTTCAGTAGTGCTCAAAAGATTAACTAAAATTTCACTGATAAAATAGCGAGGTAAAAAAATAATCGACTGGGATTTAAGAGCGTGTAGAAATGAAATAACAAGACACACGTGTAGACAAATTAGTGATGGCGGGATGAGATGAAAAGGCAGTTTACAAGAAACAACAGTCAAAACATTCCGAAAAACTCAACAAAAATATGGAGTTCAGCATAAGCAATATTATGGAGTCTTTTTTGAAAAAATATATATATACACACACACATATATATATATATATATATATATATATATATATATATATATATATATATATATATATATATATATATATATATATATATATATATATATGTGTGTGTGTGTGTGTGTGTGTGTGTGTGTGTGTGTGTGTGTGTGTGTGTGTGTGTGTGTGTGTGTGTGTGTGTGTGTGTGTGTGTGTGAGTGTGTGTGTGTGTGTAAAGAGGTAAACAGAAATAACAACAGAATCAGTACAGTATATGGAAGGAATATATTAGGTTAACACTTGAAATAGTAGGAAGAGGGCCATAACGTTTCGGACGCTAGTCCTTCATCAGAAGAAAGAATTAGAAATAAGATAGATTGAAGGTACGGGCGGGGTGAAATTGGAAAAAATGTCTTTAGATAAAAATAACAGGTCCATTCAAGTTGATATCGCTTGAAATGGTGGCGTTTTGTTTATGATTTACTTTTTTTTAGAAAAGTGGATGATGGAGCGCGTCTACCATAAATGGAAGAAAAAAAACGTTTTGTAAAAAGAGCTATACTTGTGCGCGCGTGCGTATGCATGTGTGTGTCTGTGTTATATATATATATATATATATATATATATATATATATATATATATATATATATATATATATATATACAATAAAGTATGTCCATAGAATTATTTGATAAAATATATACACCATTTCCTCTCCCAATCAGCATAATCAACCACACAAAAAAACAATAATACCAGGCTATAAGATTAAAAGACACCTATGAAGAAATAATAGATAAATAAACGCCAGCTATCTATTCGCGATCAACAGCCATAGAATATTTACCCAGCATTTCCAATAGCAATTGGGAATCGATTAAATATATCGTCAACCATACACAATTAGGTATAAAATGAAAGTTAGAAGAAAAATGTATATAAACATAGCAAAATTACGTTTCTATCCCATGGGATTTCATTCGCTTTTGGAAATATCCGATCAAGGTTAAATTCACGAGCTTCGAAATCATCAGGAAACAAACTCACTTGGACGAAGATTTTTCTTAAATGATCCCCGTCAGAAACGAATTCAAAATGGCTAAGAACTGTGACGTGGCAGTGGTCAAGTCAAAAAGAATGTTATTGGTGCCTTACGGCGAGTGGGCTGGTTGCTAGAAAGCGCATCCTAATATTGCCTAAATATATATATATACATATATATATATATATATATATATATATATATATATATATATATATATATACATATAGAGAGAGAGAGAGGGGGGGGAGAGAGAGAGCTGTAGGCAGAGATGAATAGATAAATAAGGAGATATGTATTGCATATATATATATATATATATATATATATATATATCTGTTTGTTGAATTATAGATCCAGACGCCCCTGCAACTAATTCACCCCTCCGCACTCACCAATGTCCCTTACGCGCTGGACTATTTGCGCGCCCACCACATAAAAAGATTTTCTCAACTTTCAAGCCTCTTCTTTCTCCAGGCTTTACTCTTTCCCGATGAAGTTCTAATGTCCGGTAGTTGAAACATTTATTTTCATTTTCCAGCCAGCATGAAGCTAATACAATTTTCCCTACATTCATCTCTGTATTTGTTTTGTTTAATTTTCAGATTGGAGCAAGAGATCTATTTTTCATTTCATTTTTCCATAGTTGATGTTCTCTGTCAATAGCAGCTACCGACGACGAAACAGCTGGATAGAATAACCAATTAAAAGTTGTTAACTGTTAATTGTCCTGACAGTATGTGACATTGACGTTATTAGCATTTATGTGGTATGAAGATATATTAAATGAATAGTTATTATTGTAGGTATAAACATTACAAGTCTCCCGCCCAGTGCAATATTCCAGCTGATATTGACTAGACATCTAATATATATATGATACATATAGATGGGAGGGTGAATATGTGTATATATGTTTGTAGCTATGTATATGTGTGTAAAATATTAATATGAATGTATCTATACATACGTCATACATACATATACACACGCTATATCTACTATATTTGAATATATATGTATATATATATATATATAATATATATACACAGATATATATATATATGTGTATATATATGTGTGTGTGTATATATGTGTATGTATATATATGTATATATATGCATATAGTGAAAGAGAGAGAGAGAGAGAGAGAGACAAAGAGAGATGGACAGAGAGAGACAATCAATTGTTCCAGCTATAACATTCAGATAACAATTAGTCTTTGACACTTGGTTCGGGAGGAAAAAAAACACATATTTTCTAAATATGAAAAAATAATTAAGTGCCGCAGAAAATTAATTAGAAAATATTGATGTAATTACAAAGGAAAACAGTATGTAATGTATTATGATATCGAGGAAAACATAAAGAAATTATGAGAAAGTTTGTCATAATCTAAAGTATACTTATTAGTTCGTATAACAACATGTTATTGTTATTTATCAAATAGCAAAGGGACACATAACAAATAAGCTATATATATCTATACATATATGTGTGAGTGTGTGTGTCAATATATATATATATACATATATATGTGAGTGTGTGTATATATATATAATGATGAATTTGAAGACTAAAATCCCAAGAAGGCTCGATAAGGATAAATATATATCAAATATATAAGAATCGTAGAGCAAATATTTATTAAAATAAAAGTTTAAGCAAAGAATCGCTGCTTTTACCCTTAACGGGATCTTCTGAAACTAACAAAGTCAATCTCTGGACGCAGAAGGGTATATTTCAAAAAACGTTGCAACTGGAGGAAGACAGGAAGACGATACTTTGGTTCATGGAAACGTTCCCTGGCAAAGAACGGGAAAAAACGAATATAATAGGTCATTATTTGGAGCTGTGAAAAACAATTACACGCAGAGACAAAACCACGTTTATTTTATAAAAGAAGTCGTAGACTAATATTCTATTAGGTGGTTCATAGAGACGTTCTCTGGCAATGAACGGAAAAAACGAAGATAATACGTCATATGTGGAGCGGGTAGAACAATTGCACGCAAAGACAAAACCACGTAAATTGTATAACTGAAGTCGTAGACTAAAATTCTAGCTACGAAACCGAATGATTCTCGGCTTCAGAGTTAAGAATAAACTAAATAAAATACAGAGGTAATTGAAATTAAATAAATACATACATGCATCCATATACGTACATACACAAGCATACGCGAAAACTCTCGCCGTAAGTATACAAATACACGCACGTAACCAAAAAAAAGAAATAACCCCCACGCACATACAGAACCCACGCAACGCCTGAACCCGCACGCATACTAATGTATACACCATATACACATAAAAATATATATAAAAAAATATATATATATATGTATGTGTGTGTGTACGTGTATACATATAATTAAATAAACGTATATAAATACATAAATACGTATATAACAAGCGCACACACATACCTACATGTAAATACACATATGTTCGGAGACGAACGTCAACCAAAACACAAAGTACACATATACACACACCCTACATACGTACGAACCCGCATACTTACACAGACGCAAAACTCACGTATACACATAACCAAATGCATATGTACCAGAATATATAATATATACGCCATAACCCTACGAAGTCCGATTTAGGTAGACTTAGTAAAAGGATTCTTGATTGAATTAGAAGTTTTGCCCATCTTGCACTGTGGAACAATTCTTTCGCGGTGATTGATTGGTTCAACGGCATACGCAACAAGGAACATTGCCGTTTTATCCAATTCGACATCAATAATTACTACTCCTCCATCACTTTACCACACCTGCTTAGTGCTATCAATTTCGCTAAAACACTTACAGTGGTTAGGGGTTTTGCAGTTGATGTCATTCTCAATTACCGAAAGTCGGTGATTAATTTAGACGACTCTATTTGGATTAAAAAATCTAATAGTACCCCATTCGACGTGAGTATGGGCGCCAGCGATTCTGCGGAGGTTACTGATTTTATCGGCCTTTTCCTTCTTTTCTCTATCAAGGAAGAATTCCCCAACGCGGGCGGTGGTTTGTGCCGTTATGATGGTCTTTTGACCATGACTAAGTGCGGCCCACATGCTTGCTACAGGTTCAGAAAAGAAATCACAGCCTTATTTAAAGGCTTCAACATCTCCATACAGGTTGAGGCCAACCTCTCGGTCGTTAATTACCTCGACGTTACCCTCTATTTATCGAATGGCTTGCATTACCCGTATAGAAAGCCGAATGATACGCTTAATTACATAAGTAAGCATTCTAACCATCCATCCTGCCAGCATAACCAAGAACCTGGTAAGAAACGTTTCTTTGAGGCTTTTTCGTCTATCTACTAACGAGCATATTTTCAACGACCATTCCATATTTTACAATGAAGCTCTTGCTCGCAGTGGATTTGTAGATAAGGTAGCATATACAGAGTACGAGAATAGACCTAGAAGAAATAGATTCCGAGACATTATATGGTATAACCCACTATATAATATGGATGTGGCCACACCATTAGCTAATATCTTTCTCTCCCTTATTGTGAAGCATTTTTCCCCCTATACATAAATATATTAAAATTTTTAATAGAAATACTATTAAAATTTCTTACTCTACGACTCCTAACCTTGCACATAACATCACAGCTTCAAATTTAGCTAAACTACCTAGTCGTAGGAACACGTGCAACCCTGTAGTTAGTACTAACTGTAATTGTAGGAATCGGGTTGATTGCCTCCTATCCGGGAAATGCCTCTCTAGTAACATTGTCTACAAATGTAAGGTTGAAACACCCACGCACCGTAGGGCCTACAAAGGGTTAACCGCCAATAGATTCAAGCAGCGACTTTACATGCATACCCATTCTTTTCGTGACCCTTTAAGAAGGAATATGACGTCACTTTCAGCTTATATCTGGAGTCTATAAGACAGCCACACCCAATATAAGTTACTCTGGGAGATCCTAGTTAGGGCTAGATCGTATAACGGAAATAAAAGACCATGTGACCTCTGCGCCGCTGAGGCCCTGGAAATATTCTACGCCAAAGACCACATCTTAAACAAAAATCTGAGGCAATTTTGGCCTGTAAACATAAATTGCGTAAAACTTTCCTGTATTACAGCCCCACATTATACGCTAACAGAGAGTACGAACTATACGCGGATATTTTACGCGCCTTGATGTGGTAGCTAAGTATATTTTATGTTAATACCATTACTTATTCGTATAGGTAAGTATATATTACCTGTATGTTTTGTGAAGGTACGTATACTTTCTCGTACGTATATTTGATTCTATATGTTATGACGTATATATGATATATTCTGGTACATATGCATTTGGTTATGTGTATACGTGAGTTTTGCGTCTGTGTGAGTATGCGGGTTCGTACGTATGTAGGGTGTGTGTATATGTGAACTTTGTGTTTCGGTTGACGTTCGTCTCCGAACATATGTGTATTTACATGTAGGTATGTGTGTGCGCTTGTTATATACGTATTTATGTATTTATATACGTTTATTTAATTATATGTATACACGTACACACACACATACATATATATATATATTTTTTTATATATATTTTTATGTGTATATGGTGTATACATTAGTATGCGTGCGGGTTCAGGCGTTGCGTGTGTTCTGTATGCGCGTGCGGATTTTTTTTCTTTGTTTTTTGGTGTACGTGCATGTATTTGTATACCTACGGCGAGAGTTTTCGCGTATGCTTGTATATGTACATATATGGATGCATGTATGTATTTATTTAATTTCAATTACCTCTGTATTTTATTTACTTTATTCTTAACTCTGAAGCCGAGAATCATTCGGTTTCGTAGCTAGAATTTTAGTCTACGACTTCAGTTATACAATTTACGTGGTTTTCTCTTTGAGTGCAATTGTTCTACCCGCTCCACATATGACGTCCTATCTTCGTTTTTTCCGTTGATTGCCAGAGAACGTCTCTATGAACCACTTAATAGAATATTAGTCTACGACTTCTTTTATAGCATAAACTTGGTTTTGTCTTTGCGTGTAATTGTTTTTCACAGCTCCAAATAATGACGTATTATATTTGTTTTTTCTCGTTCTTTGCCAGGGAACGTTTCCACGAACCAAAGTATCGTTTTCCTGTCTTCTTCCGGTTGCAATGTTTTTTGAAATATTCCCTTCTGTGTTCACAGATTGACTTTGTTAGTTTCAGAAGATCCCGTTAAGGTTGAAAGCAGCGATCGATTCTTTGCTTAAACTTTAAACTGTTATTTTAATAAATATATATATATATATATATATAAACATACATATATAAATATATAAATAACTATATTCATATATGATGTATAAATAACTCTATTCATACATCATACATAAATACATACATATATACATACATGCATACATACATATTTCTTATGATGTGTATAACGAATTATGCAGAATGTGAACATATTTCATATAAAGCGAAAGAGTAATAACACAGTTTTATGTATCCAAACTGAATTATATTATTTTAACATATTTGTAGATAAGAATATAATCTTATATTATTTTGACCTCTATGTCAAAAGTTATAGATGTTAGATCGTATTGTAATGGAGTATTTTCGTTCATTTCTGTGTCAGCTGTTGTTCTTATTGTTGTTATGTATCTCCTGGTTTTATTGAATAAAACTATAGGCAAAGCCGTTCTACTCATGACCTCCATACCGATTTGTTTTTTATATCTTCTGCTATTTAGTCCAATTAAACTTTCGTTAATGTTTGCAGGTATGTTTTTATAGTTAAAACGTTCGCTTCCCATCTATGCGTTCCCTGGTTCCAACCCACTACCAGTTAATTTAATGCTACCATAAAATCACGTCGACCTAATTCTATTGAGTTAAATTTCGTAGATGCTATCTGTGAAGAATTTTAAAGTGTATCTGTGAATAAGTCTTAAACTGTTGCCAATTTTTAAAGTTTAACTCCCCGTCTTTTACATTGTCGTCTAGAGAAGAAACTTTCATTCATATTAGAATATTAGGGAGGGTGGCGTGAGATAGGTCGTTTAGGTCGTTTTAAAACTGGTGGTGTCTATATTTCGCTTGGTTTGATGATAGCAGTTTATACTAGCCATTGAAAGAGAAAGATACTGAGACAAGCGAATTAACAGTGAGGCATAGAGGAAGTAGTGAAATGCTAAGTATTTATCAATTACGAAAGGAAAAAATACGAAAAGGACCTCAATGGGATTTCAATTTAGAATGCAAGGAAATGTAAAAAATAGTGCAAAATGTCTAGACGGTGTTCTAATAACTCAGTTAATTCCCCAAATTGTAGAATCCACTCTGTTGCAAACATTTGGTCTAGCCCATTCTTCTAAGAATAGATTATTTCGATCCAATGGGATATCTAGGATAAAATGGAAATGGACTAGATATTATCTAAAATATCTTTATTTGTAATTTCATAGAATTTGAACTAATAACTATTGTTACTCTCTGGAGTGACAGGTTGGTTCATATGTAGGAGTTTAAATTATCTGTAACTGTTGTAGTTAGGAGTAGTATCACTAGTGATATACTGCGAGTTGAGTTTATATGAATTATTCTCAAGCACACATACATACGTACATACATACGTACCTGCATGCATACATACATAAACATATGCATAAATATAAATATAAATATATATATAGAGAGAGGGAAGTTCGAGAGAGAGTGAGAAGACATTTTATTAATTTTACAAACGCTAGTAGAAACAATTATAACTAGTAAAAACAATTAATTTTACAAACGCCTGTCCAGATTGTTCAGTATCTAAAGTATAAGGGAAACAAGTAGCATCTATAGTGGTCGACAGATATTACAGTCATATATATACAATGATTGATATATATATGTGGTGGGGCGATATATACATATATATATATATATATATATATATATATATATATATATATATATATATATATATATATATATATATATATATATATATATATATATATATATATATATATATATATATATATATATATATATATATATATATATATATATGTATGTGTGTGTGTGTGTGTGGTAGCGTGGAGTATATATATATATATATATATATATATATATATATATATATATATATATATATATATACACATTTATGTTTCATACTGAACCCGGTCATTGAAATGTTCATAGTATAATAAACCTTTAAGGAATTACACCAGTCCAGCCTCCTGTTATTTTATAATAATAATAATATATATATATATCCAGTGAATTTCCAACCCATAAGGTATGATTTTCATAGGTATGTCTCTATTTATAAAACAAACTTTGTATTTTATCTGATGAAAGCGTACCAATATTTTTCTTGGTACCCTTGAAATATATATAATAAAATAAATATGGTTTTGTAAATATAGTTTCCATTTATTTAATATCATTGTATATATATATATATATATATATATATATATATATATATATATATCAAGGGTACCAAGAAAAATATTGGTACGCTTTCATCAGATAAAATACAAAGTTTGTTTTATAAAATATAGCAGTAAATTTCAGCAAGTTTTGCTCAACAAATAATTTGGAGAAAATATAGGAGTGAAAATTTTAGTAAGTAAGTTAATTTTTAAAATTTTCTTATTTTACGTCTTTCATATAATTGCTCTGCATGCCCCTGCATAAAAACACAAAGGTACTAAGACATAACATATATATTTGCTAGCATGGGAGTATATCTGTATACATATGTTGGTAGATATACTAATTATCTATATTTAACTCCAAATTATTTGTTGAGCAAAACTTGCTGAAATTTACTGCTATGGTTCTTGGTAGTAGTTAGGCTCTTGTCATAATACCACCCCACTCCCCACTGATTAACCTCAGTGTCACGTGATTGATTCTTTAGAATTTGCCACTGACCAAGTAGGCAGTGAATTTTTTCAGTGCCCTGGAATTTAGTCCCCGCTAGCTTTATTCCATCCACTGAATTATTATTTTTATATGGGTTCCTAGTGTCCGCGCATTGCCTGGGAACGTAGCTGAGAATAGACTCCCTGATGACGTAAGGACTTCTCTATAGTTGCGTAACTATATTTATTCCCTTACAGAAACTAATTAGTTGGAGTGAAAACTTTAGTAAGTAAGTTAATTTTTAAAATTTTCTTATTTTACGTCTTTCATATATATATATATATATATATATATATATATATATATATATATATATATATATATATATATATATATATATATATAGGAAGGAGTAGGACCCCGACGGCTGGGCTCAAGCCGTTTCGACGGCTAATTCTTAGTCCAGAATTAGCCGTCGAAACGGCTTGAGCTCAGCCGTCGGGGTCCTACTCGTTCCTATTACCCACTCTACTACCCTAAGTATTGATTACTTTGGTGCGTTATGGTCCACCTGGCTCCTTACCACATTTCCTTCCATATATATATATATATATATATATATGTATACATATATATATGTATGTATACATATATAATAAGTTGACGGAACTAGCATGGGTTACACTACATGTACCGGTTGCATCTCAGCGTACTCAATAGGTAATGTCAAGTAAACTCATAATACAACGCACGTAAATTGGTATCGTCAAGCTTTACTCGTACTCGAGTTTCGGACACACTTAATGCAGCAATAATGTGCACAGCATCTACCATCTGCATTTATTATGCAACAATTAACATGTATAAATATATATTGTTGGGTGTAAGTTTGAATTAAAACGGTGTACCCAAAATTTAAAAACCGTTTAAAGGAATCTAGGTCACGAAAAGTAGCGCTTCAAATATAGATGATGTAGAGAATGTTCCGAAATAGGTTCATAGAAATGCAGGAAACTCCATCGGAAATTGCATTGGAACGCTGGAAATTGGGGATATTAAATGGATATATATATATCGGTGTGTGTGCGTGTGTGTGTGTGTGCATGTCTGTGTGTGTGTGTAAATGTATGTGTGAATGTGTGTGTGTATGTGTTTATATACATGCATATATGCATATGTATATATATATATATATATATATATATATATAAATATATAAATATATATATATATATATATATATATATATATATATATATATATATATATATATATATATATATATATATGCAAATATTGATATTTTTTATTTCATTATAGAAATATAGACTAAATATTCAACTCGATACGATATTAGGTTATTTCGATCGGGAAAACAGCATTAAAAATTGAGATAATGTTTGGCCCATGACATTGTCAAGTATATATACACACATACACACACATACACACATACACTCACACACACACACACATATATATATATATATATATATATATATATATATATATATGTGTGTGTGTGAATGAAGTATTTCCGTCGGAACGGTACATGAAAAAAGAGTGCTCTATGTAGGCTATAGATAATTATTTCATTTACCAGTGGTTTCTTGAAGGCAGATGTTGTGTAAATTTAGGAAATATGAAAGTGAGGCTGAAAAAAACGGGCGAAAAGGAAATAGGGGAAAAAATATAAAAAAAAAATATATATATATAAAAGTATGAATAAATATCCAGAACATAAACATACACACACTCAACTACGCGCATATACATATATATATATATATATATATATATATATATATATATATATATAGGGAAAGCTTCAGGACCCCGACGGCAGAGCTCAAGTCGTTTCAACGGCTATTTCTGGTCTAAATTCAATTTTTAGCGTGGTAATAAAATAGCCGAGCTTTTCATGGGGTAATTCCATATATGGGCACGCGATAATCAGGTATTTTTAAAGGATCGGTTGAAGTTTCTTGTAAACACAGTGAACTCTTTCATGGCAGTGGGTCGA
The DNA here is from genome assembly GCA_964016885.1 of Eledone cirrhosa. Lineage (NCBI taxonomy): Eukaryota > Metazoa > Mollusca > Cephalopoda > Octopoda > Eledonidae > Eledone > Eledone cirrhosa. The sequence continues at coordinate 328,356,219 of OZ024741.1, forward strand.
GGGGGTGGACTTACTTGCCTGTAGAACAATGAGGGAGTGGGTGAAGCGGGTCAAACGTTAAAAGTATATTCTATACAGCGAATTCTAAGGAGTGTGGATTTAATAGGCTTGCTAGAAAGCAAGCGAAAATAGAATTATACAGAAATCGGAAAATTATAAAATAAAAAAAACTGGAGTCTAAAACAGCTGATATATTTTTAGCTGGTGTTGCGTTTTCAGCCAATTTTGTATAGAATTCATCAAAAATCCTAACAAAACTGGTCTGAGAATGAAATAGACTTTCTAATGCATGGAACTGCATTACCCAATGAAATAAACCTTCTAATGCATGGAACTGCATTACCCAAACGGAAAACATAGGTGTCAGAGATAAATTATCATCTATACTTCTCACAAAACATACTTACACACCCCTCGCAACCCCGTCATTTGCCGCTATTCTGCACGTAAGAGGTTTTGTACTGCCAAAGACTGCAAACCACTCATTTACCCGGGACCAACCCTGGCTAAGTATTGAGTACTCTGGTGCGTTATAGTCCACCTGATATTTTACCACACCCTCTTTGTTATATATACATATATATATACATATGAGGTTGTGATTTAGATTCACAGACTGGGCAGTGCGTTATATCCTTCAGCAAGACAATTCTTTTAACTTGTTCCTTCTGTCTGGAGTTGCGACCGACATATAGTATTAGCAAATGGAAATACCGATGGAAAAATTGTTTCCTCGGTCCCTTTTTATGAGCTCAACCCTACTCGTTAAGCGAATGATGTCTGAGATCTTGTCGATTTACTATCAATATTTATATATATATATATATATATGGGAAAATTCAGGACCCAGGCGGCTGAGCTCCGAATTGTTTCATATTACCCACTCTACTACCCCAAGTATCGCGTACTCTGGTGAGTAATGGTCTAACTGGTTTCTACCGCCTCCATTCTGATATATATATATATATATATCCCAATTCTTGCTAAAAGACGTTAATGATTGATGATGATGATATATATATTAATGTAGTGTGTGTGTGTGTGTGTGTGTGTGTGTGTGTGTGTGTGTGAGCGAGAGAAAGAGACCCTGGAAACAAGGGTTTTTTAATAAGGTGTATCGTTTCTTTTCCATACCCTTGTTTAGATTCTACTTCCTTTTATATATTTCATTCTATCTCTTGAACACCTATCGTCCCAAATGTGAAGTCACGTTACTCGTTTTCTCGAGCATGTATAATCGTTGTCCTGGATTAATACACACACGCCAACACACACACACATATATATATATATATATATATATAGAGAGAGAGAGAGAGAGAGAGAGAGAGAGAGAGAGAGAGCGATGTGAGTGTGTGTGTGTGTGTGTGTGTGTGTGTGTGTGTGTGTGTGTGTGTGTGTGTGTGTGTGTGTGTGTGTGTGTGTGTGTGTGTGCGTTTATATATATATAGAGAGAGAGAGAAAAGGTGACATTGGAAATAGCACGGAAAATATATTTAAGTGTCTGTTTTTCTTTTTTTCCTTTCTTTGATTCGTCAAAGAGACATTATTGAAAACAATGAGAGGGACAATTCTTTTTTAAAAGAGTTTTATAATCTATATAAAGTATATACAGTATAACCGGTTTCGATGTATTAGTAACATTCATCTTATCAAATGTTCAGTGTATTACAATTAAAAAGAATTAATAAGAATTAAAAACTAATAATTGAATATTTAAAATTAAGTGTTGTGGTAAGTGTTTTCATCTTCCTTGTTGAGAAGGAGGCAATATATATATACATAAATATATATATAAATATAAAGTAGGAGAATTAATATGGAGGATTGTGAGATATGCATCAAATGAAGATTACGTTTCAAAAAAACAGTACATTGTGGTATAAATATATAAATGGCAAAGGGTGACAAATAAACAATGAAAAATAATATTATAGACAATATATTTCAACATAATATTTCATGGGTATCACACTCTTTTCAAAAGCGATACAGAAACGGTTTGAAATAATATATATATATGCATCCTGAAGACCATTTAGTGCATTTAACTGTTAGATCTCAATGTATCCTGAATTAAGACTCAACAATCTTAATCATCGCATAGTCCAAGTGGAGTATATGCAGTGAAGAATAAGTATGCATAAATGGAAACTGGTGTTGAGAGAAGAGAGATTGAACTTTATCAGTTCCCCTATCTACTATGATCGGCAAACTATCTGATGAAGCTGCATAGATACTAGGGAAACAAATCACTGCATAGTCATTATATCCGTCGAAATATTAGTAATGAAAGATTTCCGAATAAATTGTTGTAAAAAACCCATTATGCATACTTATTTTCATTATATATATATGGCGCTGGATTGGCAGAACCAGTAGAGGGTCGGACGTCATGCTTTGCAGCATAGAGTTAGGGCCCTTTACTGTCTGAGTTCAAATCTCGCCGCGGTAATCTTTACCTTTCATCCTTACGGCCCTCCGCCATACCATCAAGGAACGATTCCTGAACCATCAGTCGAACTTTAGATACCCGGACAATCGATCGCCAACGAAACTAGCGAGCCACGTATGGTCCCCCAAAGACACAGGCGTGGACTACTTCATCCAATGCAAGGATTAATCCGTCTTGTGGACTGTACATTGAAGAGAGGATCAATATTCTGAAGGGATTACGCAATAACGTTTGCCTAAAGCATGTAATGAGCTTTTTTCACGTTGTCCACACGTCTGGAAACTCCTCTTGCATAATGACAAAGCTGCGGATTGAATAACATCAACATTCTAATCTTCTAATCAACTCGAATAATTTATTCCGGAGATTCTCAGCTATCTCCCTTACAACTTTCGATTGTGGGATTATATCCCTGGGAGAGGTGACCGTTTCTGCGCATGAGTATTCATACAGGTGCTTTTCCTTTTCCGTACAACCACACTGAGACCGAGCTGAAGATCCGCAAGATGAAACATTTGTTCTCGGTATAGTGAACTAACTGTTGTGATACTACTTCTATACATATATATATATATAAGTGTGTGTGTGTGTATGTGTGTGTGTGGGGTGCGTGTGTGTGTGTGCGTGGGTGTGTGTGGTTGTGTATCACTTCACTTCTCATGAACATCCAGCTTCCTGTACAATTTATTAATTTTCAGATGGATACTTATGAATAAGTTAATCATTTTCCCTCCAATTTCCAAATATTTTAGGGGCTTTTTTTCCTTCTTCAATATATTCGAAATGCCAGTTGTTAAAATGAAGCAGAAAGTAACAATAAAAACCAACAATAACACCTTTAGACGAGATTATTCGTTTTATCTCATTGGCTGCTAGCAAGTCAAAAAAAAAAATGAAAGGAAAAAAAAGAAATATGTTATACATCATTGCAACATTTGCCGTTCTTCCGAGATACCGTTTCGGAAGTAGACATGACTATGCACAATATATTTCCAATGGCTGCTGATTGCATATCAACGAATCAACGAATCCTATATGCGTAGAATGAAATGATGCCTTGTTTATTTTCCTTTTAATGATTTTTCTCCTTGTAAAATGTTGTGTTTTTTCTTTGTTCTTATTCTTTTGCTTTTCGTTTTTTTTTCATTTTTACTTTTATTTTTATT
>OZ024741.1:328364839-328437339 GCA_964016885.1 Eledone cirrhosa
AGAATGAAATATTCTACTATCAGTTGAATAACGTTATCTAATAAACGTACTTTAGATAAAACTATGGTAGGCCAATGGGGACAGAAAAAAGAAATGTATGGTGGATACGAAGGAGCATAAAATCATAATCAATATACTGTATTATACAATAGAAAGGAGCATAAAAGGGAATTGAATATAATTATAGTATAATTGAAGGGGCGAATGACAAGTGTGGGGGAGGGGGTTAATTATCTAAATGAGAATCCAAATAAAATAAAATAAAATAATATAAAATAAAATAAAATAAAATATATAATCAGATATAAACTCATAAGGTGTTAATAGTGAAAATATAATATTTAAGAAGATAGATATGGTATGGTAGCCAAAAGACTATGAAAGCTAGATCGAAAAGCTGTTAAAAACCAATAATAATAATGATAATGATGGTGGTAAACAAAATGAACCTAAACAAAAAAGATAAGGGACCAATAACATCGAGGATAATAAGAAGAAACTTTATAAGTTTTTTAAAAGCTTTAACCTTTCGATCACGCTAGATAGAAATGATAGAGCGGTCAACTTTTTAGATGTGACTTTAGACTTGGTCACTAGTAGTTTTAAACCCTTCCATAAGCCTAATGAAATACTCTCTTATGTTAGTCCCAATTCTAACCACCCCAAATCTATGATAAGCTCTATAATTAATGGTGTATCTAATAGAATTTCCACACTCTCTAAGGACATAGGAATATTTAATGCACATGCAGAGTACTATAATAATGCCCTAGCTAACTCCGGTTACTCTGGTAAAATACATTATAATAATAGTAACCTTAGAAAGTCTCCGCTTACATATAATAATAATAACATCATATACCATAATATGGCCATGAATGGGAGTAGAAAGCATAAGAATCGTAGAAATTACATAGGTGTATCCGAACCCATCCATAAGTTAAGCTACCGGATTCGTAATAGGGAATCTAATAGTTCTAGGGATAAAGATGGGCGCTCTGAGCGCTCACTCAGTGGTAATGCTTTTGCTAAATCTAATTCTAATAGTGTTGTTTCTACTGATCCTATTATTAGCCCTAATCCTTTTGATATGATTCCAGATAGCAGTAGATATACTAAAGGTAGAAACAGAAAGAGACTCAATGGAGTTTCGGCTGATTCTAATAATGTGGTTTTAACTAGTCCTCGTAGTAACCCAGATCTTAATAATGGGATATTAGATAACGGTAGAGTTGGTAAGGATAGAAATAGAAGGAGACTAAATACTTATTTTAACCTGCCATATAATCAGGAAGTATTAACTAACATCCCTAGGTCTTTCTTTTCTATCTTAGAGAAAAATTTCCCTCCTACTAATAAATACCATGGTATTTTTAATAAAAATGTAATTAAACTATCATTCTCTACCACCCCTAATATTAGTTCTCATTTAGCTAGCACTAACAATGGGAAAATTAGGGATGGCTACTCCTCTCTGCGTACTACTAGTCTGGATAGATCCATAAATGCCTTACCACCTGAGCAGACCTTATCTCATAGTAGCCCTACGAGTGATGCATCACTACTTCAGCCGATCAATAACACCCGGAAGTGTAACTGTAGAGTGAGTGTTAACTGCCCTTTAAACGATAACTGCCTCTCTAAGAACATCGTTTATGCTTTTGTAGTTAAAACTAATTCCTCTAATAGCACATATATAGGCTCAACATCTAACACTTTTAAGACTAGGTTTAATTCTCATATCTCTAATTTTAAACATGTTAAGTTTAAGAATTCTACTTCTTTAGCACACCATATCTGGGCTCTTAAGGGGGCTAATATACCATATAGCCTTAATTGGCGAATAGTAGCGCGCTCTAATAACCTATCAACACACACTAAATTCTGTAATCTCTGTATCCTTGAGACCCACTCTATAATTTTCTCTAGGGAACTCTTACTTTATAGAAAGTCTGAGATATTCCCTTCTTGCCCCCACGCCATTTCTAATTCTTACTTTTATTATAAACCTAAAAGTTCTGGTAGTGTAAATTGTATTTATTAGCTGCTATATTCCCTTATCTTTTTTGTTTAGATTCATTTTGTTTACCACCATCATTATCATTATTATTATTGGTTTTTAACAGCGTTTCGATCTAGCTTTCATAGTCTTTTGGCTACCATACCATATCTATCTTCTTAAATATTATATTTTCACTATTAACACCTTATGAGTTTATATCTGATTATATATTTTATTTTATTTTATTTTATATTATTTTATTTTATTTTATTTGGATTCTCATTTAGATAATTAACCCCCTCCCACACACTTGTCATTCGCCCCTTCAATTATACTATAATTATATTCAATTCCCTTTTATGCTCCTTTCTATTGTATAATAGAGTATATTGATTATGATTTTATGCTCCTTCGTATCCACCATACATTTCTTTTTTCTGTCCCCATTGGCCTATCATAGTTCTATCTGAAGTACGTTTATTAGATAACGTTATTCAACTGATAGTAGAATATTTCATTCTATTCTGGATATTTTTATTGAGATATCTTAAACTTTGGAGATTTTGATTACTTAAACCATAGCTAATTTTGTATTGACTTATTATGTATTTTAAATACTTTCAATATTAATTAATTTAATAGGGCTTTCTAGTCATTTATCCGGGTTTGATTCCTAATTTGTTTACTTAACTGCTTGTGACACCTAAGTAAATATATTTGTTTTTGTGTTTCGATTTCCGGTGAATTTATTTATATTTTTTTTACTACCGTGCGTAGTTTCTGTCTGGTTCTTATTCACTTATTCACATATGGCTGTCTACCAACCATGTAATTATGTATATTATACTATGTTCATTATTTGATATTGAAGTTGTTATATCATATCAATCTATGTAATCGTACTATTGATCTTAAATATTTACCGATTATTCGATGTACCCGTATGTTAAATTTTGTAAATTCTGTAATATGTTTATATTTTTATAATTTTTGTAATGTTTAGATGATATTTATTTATACCAATTGTATAAAAACTTGACCTCCGTCTGTTTTCTTACAACGGTATAGATATTTTTCCAGCACAATTTTTTCAACACAATTTAGTTCTGTATGATATTTTTTTCTCACCCTGTGTGTAACTTTATATGATTTGTTAAGTTATATGCCAATATATTATAATATTGTTATTATAGTGTTATTGTAATATTTACATTGCTTGTGCAACTTGACCGGATATTATTAATTATATAATTATATAGTATACTAGCAGTAAAGCCCGGCGTTGCTCGGGGTCGCTCAGTAGCTGTGTTAAAGTTACAATGTTAAGTTTCTTTTTTGGCTTAAAAACTGTAGTGTCTACTGTGCAGACTTGCATGTGGTGTTTTTGATTAATATTCCCTCAACCAACAATATGCCTTATGAAGTTAAGAAAACATAACGATAACCCGAATGTTATAACAAAAGAGGATGCTGGGGATAAAAACTGCACTGGTTATTTATTAACAAAGATCGAAAATGTAAACACTGCAACGCAGAGAAAAACATTAGCGTAACCAAATTATCAGTTACTAGCAGTAAAGCCCGGCGTTGCTCGGGGTCGCTCAGTAGCTGTGTTAAAGTTACAATGTTAAGTTTCTTTATTGGCTTAAAAACTGTAGTGTCTACTGTGCAGACTTGCATGTGGTGTTTTTGATTAATATTCCCTCAACCAACAATATGCCTTATGAAGTTAAGAAAACATAACGATAACCCCAATGTTATAACAAAAGAGGATGCTGGGGATAAAAACTGCACTGGTTATTTATTAACAAAGATCGAAAATGTAAACACTGCAACGCAGAGAAAAACATTAGCGTAACCAAATTATGAGTTATGTCTGTCTGCACGCCTATATCACCTCTCTGCACGACTGTCTGTCTGCACGCCTATATCACCTCTCTGCACGACTGTCTGTCTGCACGCCTATATCACCTCTCTGCACGACTGTCTGTCTGCACGCCTATATCACCTCTCTGCACGACTGTCTGTCTGCACGACTGTCTGTCTGCACGACTGTCTGTCTGCACGCCTAACGAAATTTACAGATACATATATTTTAAATAAACTTATATAATTTTTGCTTTTTTTTACGAAATATTTGCTTGTTTTACGTAGTCTTTAAATAGACTTGTTTTCAAGTAAAAATATTGTTTTAAAATGCTTTTAAATGGAAATGAAGCAAAACGGAAGCTTAGTGTTCGAACTGATGAATTTTGCAGGTCAATATTTTGCTGGCTCGACAACTGTTCGTGTATTGTGTTAATGTAATTTTAAACGCTGAGAAAGCCAGCGTAATTTTTTACGTAAGACGCTCAATGTAAACAGAACAAAGGGAAATAACTGATAACTTACGCTCAAAAATCGATACATTATATTCGATTTCGTCACATAGGGTGGGTCAATTTGAAATTTTTTTTTCCGATGTCTTCGCTAGGGCTCAATGTACAAGTATAGCAATTTCGGTGCAATTCCGTGAGAGATTCTAAGGGGAGATGTGTGCCAAAAATCGATAGACAGACAGACAACCACAGTTTTATATATATAGATTATATATTATATAGTATATTATATATTATATGTTTACTTTTATTCATTTCTTTATCATTTTATACTGTAAATAATATATGTATTATATTTTTATTTCTATTTTTATTTTTATTTTTATTTTTATTTTTATTTTTATTTTTATTATTTTTATTTTTATTTTTATTTTTATTTTTATTTTTATTTTTATTTTTATTTTTATTTTTATTTTTATTTTTATTTTTATTTTTATTTTTATTTTTATTTTTATTTTTATTTTTATTTTTATTTTTATTTTTATTTTTATTTTTATTTTTATTTTTATTTTTATTTTTATTTTTATTTTTATTTTTATTTTTATTTTTATTTTTATTTTTATTTTTATTTTTATTTTTATTTTTATTTTTATTTTTATTTTTATTTTTATTTTTATTTTTATTTTTATTTTTATTTTTATTTTTATTTTTATTTTTATTTTTATTTTCATTTTTATTTTTATTTTTATTTTTATTTTCATTTTTATTTATTTATATTTAAACTCTTAATAAGTATTGATGGATATGTGTATTGATATATATATATATATATATATATATGTGTACATATGTATATATATATATATGTATATTGGGCCTTTTAATATTATTATTATTATCATTATCAATTATATTATATTATATTATATTATATTATATTATATTATATTATATTATATTATATATAGTACTGTAATTCTCGCTTTATATCACCACTTGTGTTTAGCTTTAGTTTTTGCATTGTACTATATTTGTAATATGGTTCAAAATGTTATTCACTTCCTTAGCAATTTTTACTTGATAATTTTTACTTGATAATTTTCCTATGCTTTAACGTATGTATACTCCATATTTTTCTGAGTTTTTGGCTTGTATTGGCCGATAGTGCTTCTTATAGCTTTCTTGCCCTGATAAGTCCTTATTAGGACGAAACATTGTTGGCTAATAAAGACTTTTGATGTATTGAAGGCTTCTTTAGTTTATTTTCATAATTCTTCGGCTCTGTTTAATTACATTGAGCTATACCTTTACTGTCATTTCTATAATATGAAGAGGGTGTTTAACTCCAACACACTCTAGTATTTTAATTTCTTATATATATATAGTCCAACGGACAGTGCTTGTCTAATTTGTCACACACGAGATAGACCACCAATACAGTAACGTCACTGTTGATCGAAACCGTGTAGATCCACTTCAACCGCTAATGGCCGCGGAGTTTCCTTTTTTGTTGCCAATATTACAGTCTCACACGTGACGCAATTGGCTCCCCTCATCCTCTTCATTTATCAATATATATATATATATATACAGTATATGTGTGTGTGCGTATGTGTGTGTGAGCGTGTGTGTGTGTGTGTGAACGTGTGTGTGTCTATGTTTGCGTGATTGTATGTTTAATATATGAGAAATTGATATATACCAATATAGATAGGATGAGGGGTTAAATATTATCTATATATTTTTATAATTGCATGTTATCAGTCTTCGAAGGATCTTGTTTTTATAAGAGATATAAGCGAAATAACTTAATCGAAGTGTTGGTGGCTTCCCAGTGGTAGTAAATGTTTCTGACTTCCAGTATATAAATAAATATCTCTTTAACGCTCAATCCTCTATAAATATAATTTTATTTATCGAACGGAATGTAGGAGTCATTTTATAATAATTCTTCACGCGTCCATATCATCTCCCGGTCACCTCTGTCTGTTTGTCTGGTCTCTCGAGTGCTGTCTGAGGTTTTTTACCAGAGAGCGAGAGTGAGATTGACCATGTATTCATACGCAACTTCCCAATGGTCAGTTTGACCTTATTGCGTATGAAAATGTTGCTATTGAGAGGTGCGACGTAGTTCCACTAAAAACTTTCTCTCTGTCTGTATGTTCGTCGGTCTGTCTATCTGTCTTTCTCTCTCACGCTCTTTCTATTTGTCTCTCTCAAACACACCCACACACACACACACACACACACACACACGTACACACACACACACACACACACACACACACACACACACACACACACACACACACACACACACACACACACACACACATAATTATATATAGATATGTCTGTGTGTGCGTGTATGTACGTCTCTTATATATATATATATATATATATATATATACTCCCTGAGCTACCCGGTGATACCCGGGTATTTTATCATTACATTACAAAATATTTGACCATTCAAATATGATTGCTGAATGTTAATGAAAGTAGGAATTATAGCAGAATATTTATTTCCGTTTGGTCAAAGTAAATCATCTAGATAAAAATATAATTTTTTTCCAGTGGTGATTTTTTTAACTATTGCTCCCTTATTACAGTCAGCATATATAATGCTTTACTCATAGATGAATCATTAGGTATGTTGTCAGTGAAAAGGGCATGACCAAAAAAATACATTTAGATTTTTTTTATTTATCCTTTTGCTTTTTTTTCTTGTTTTTTATGCTCAATCTGAACCTCTGAAATTCAAACATGTAAAGACTATTTTAAAAAACCATAAATAAAATAAGAAAATAAATTTAGCATTGGTTTATGATTGAATAAAGCATTTACTTACTCATTTCTGTAATTCGGAGGAAGTGTATTTAAATTTGTACACTGTAGCTTTCACCAATCTTTGCCTCTATGGCTGTAGGATCTTGTTTGAGGGAGATTTGTTTTCTATCTCTATTAGCTATACCAACAGTTATAGTGGCTAACATGACATACATAGATACATACAGACATATGTATGTGTGTAAGGCAGTTGTTTGTGATTTGAAATGGATTTTGCTAATATTTCTAGTAGATCGAGTTATCACATAGAATCATTCCTTTTTGCTTCATACCTGAGAAAGTAAGGTGGGATTTGAAGGAAATTTGGAAGCTATTTCTACCCAACAAAGTCCTCACTTATACTACTTTATATGCAGAGGTACCCGGGAATGCCTGCATATTCTTCCAAAGTAACACCAAGCAGTAAGTTTGCGGTTTCAGAATTCCTTGCAAACTACATGACTAAGGATTTAGGATCTGTGTGTATTGTCATTGAATGAGGAATTACGACATTGCTCATTCCAAAGCCTCTGGATAAACAACATTCTTGGATTTGCCCTGTGGTGCCACAATGAAGAGACAATCAGGGTTGCCAACCCTTGTTGTGCCAACATAGAGTTGACCATGTGAAAAGACAGGATCTGCCAGATTCAGCCCAACGACTTTCAATGATTGCCTTCATGGAAAAACGTAGCCTGCTCGGAAATTGAAGTCTTTGAAATTTAAATGGCAAATCAGCAAATTTTCCTGACATGATTGCAACTTCTAGAACATTGGACATCATATTTTTGATGATGAGTCTTGTGCCATTACAAAGTTTTGGAGGATCCAGATTGCGAAGTAGCATAACCGATGCTCCAAGCTTCAGTATTACGTTGTGTGGAGGAATTCCCGCTTGTTCAAGACTGTTCAAAAATTCAGTTGGATAGTTTACAACCTGGTCATGAGAAGTGATTGTGTCAACTAATTTGTAGCATATTTTCTCTCCCGGTAACATCTCCAGTAGCCTTCTGTTGATTTCTTTCACAGCAACATTGTTAGGTGCTAAGATTGCTCGTTCACAGAACCATTTCGGATCACATTGCCTGGACTGAATGTTTGGAAACACTCTGGCAATCAGTTCTTGTTCTGTGTCCATGATATGGCCAAATGACAACTGAATATGGTCATTGGAGTCCTTTTCAAGAAGTCCATTTCCCAATTTAAGTAGATGGATGGCAAACTCACTGACACCTTCGTCACCAGTTAAGTGCACTTGCATGTTGGTTGTAAGGCTCAGCAACTGAAAGTGCGGCCAGAGATAGGATGTTTTCAGACAGGCATTGACCTGATCAGCTCGAGTCCCTCGAAGAATTACAGGCAGAGTTTGTCTAAAATCACCAGCAAGAACCATTGTCACTCCTTCCATTATGCAACTATTTTCTCTCAGATCCCTTATCGTCCGGTCCAAAGCTTCAATTGCTCCTTTATGGCTCATAGTAGCTTCATCCCAAATTATCATCTTGCATGTTTGCAGAAGCTTGCCCTTGGGTGAGTTCTTCTTGAAATTGCAAAAAGATTGTTCATGCCGTGTGAGATCTATGGGCAACGTTAACATGAAGTGTGCAGTTCTTCCTCCATCGAGAGGTGTTGCTGTAATGCCACTTGAAGCCACAGCAAGGGCAATATGTTGGTTTTGGCGAATTTTTGCAACCAGGAGGTTTATTAGGAATGTCTTGCCTGTGCCAGCAGGAGCATCGATGAAGAAAAGTCCTCCCCTGTCATTTTGAATGTTTTCGATGATGTTGTGGTAGGCGTATTTCTGGTCATCCATCATTTGAGGTTCATTTTCATCCACAAACTTACGCCATGCTTGAATATCGTAGTTTGTCTCCTGAAAAATGTCTTGTGCTACTTCTATTTCTTCATCTGGCTCTGGCATCCCACAGTTAGCTAATGTTCTATTCATTGCCTGAACTCGATGGGACAGGACACAGAGAGCTTGATTGTAAATCCTGGGGGTATATTCCATATACATATTGCCAGGCTGTCTTCGGGCTAGGTGTAGATAGTCGTCCGACATATTGTTTTTCTACTCCTGCCAGAGTAGATGAGCTTCATTAATTCCACATGCTGTGAGCATAGTAGAAAATAATTGTCTTATTTGACTGGCTACTTGAGTGATTGATGCTTCTTCTAGGCACTTCTTCCAGTGTCCATTGTCATGCAGGAGTCCATGCTGTTTACTTGCTTCTTGGTATGTTGTGCACTCCCTTCCTCTGAAGCACCTAAGATCCGCAAATGACGTTGGTCCTCGAACAGTATGCAGAAGTAGCCGTAAATAAAAACATTCTCTGTTGTTGGGATGGACATTGTAAACACGCCCAATAGCATCACTTGACTTGACTTCATGACCTTCCACTAAATGACCCTGCTTCTTCGATTCCAGGTCTTGCAATTGATCCAGATGTAGTATGTTGGGACTTCAGCATATAGGAGGGATCGAGCAAATCCATCATTCTGGCAGAGTTTAAAGAAAGCAGTTAGTGTAGTGTCATGTGATGCTTATGCCAACTGATGAGCAGCGATCACAGTGAAGTACACTCTCTGTCCATTTTCCAGATGGACTGCGAGGTTGACCACTCTTGGGTGGCGTTGGTGGATATCAAACCCAAAGATTTGCCAAATAGCTTTATTGCTGGAGATGTATCGACCTGTTTGATACCATTTGACCCCATCCAGCCCACCATCATTGAGTTCTTTGTCGGTAATAAAGGTAGCCATGTCCTTGCCCTTGTTGATATATTTTGTAGACATATAGGATTGCCTTGACGGAGCTGCAATACTCAACATTAATATGAGTTTTTAAAAGTTTACACAACAATTTGTTGTGTGGGATGACCCACTGATTGTTTATGGTTAGCTCCTCACCTCCAACTGTTCGGCTTGCATTATTGCCTCCATGTTCTTGTCTACGCCTAAGATAAAGGGGGTATCCATTATTGTCAGTCCGAGTTTCCCGAATAAAAGCTCTAGGATAATGTTTGCTGCATTTTTTATCTTTCATGCAGGGAGATGCTGGAGTGATGACTCCAAATGGACCATGAATGAGTTTGGACTTGATGGTTTCAAAGAGCTCTGGATCACCACCCTTATCAACTCTGCTGAAATGATCTTCTCAACATCCTCTGGTCTAATCTTCTCCTTGCACAAGATTAGTGTATGTGAGTGACGAAGACCTCTCTTCTGCCACTCAATAGTGGTCTTCCAAACACTTAGCTCACCAAAGATTCTTCCTTCTTTTAGGAGCCAGATGAGGGGGGTTTTTTTGCTTTTCATGGAAAACCCGAGCAATAAGGTCATGTCGATCCTTTGGTTTTTGATTTTGAAATAATTCATTTGATATTTCTGACCAGGTTGAATTGCATGTAAATGTAATGAAGAAATCTGACCGACCAAATTTTGTGACATAGGCCATTGCATCGTGCGTACGTTCATGCATGTAACGTGGTCCTCCCATGAAGCTTGATGGTAGTATGGCTGGATGGCCAATATTTCTTGCATCTACGTTAGATATGCTATCAATGGCCAATATTTCTACATCCACGTTAGATATGCTATCAATAAGAATTGATAGCATATCTAACGTGGATGTAGTTATCTGCCCTCAACTTAATTTGATTCCTTCGCAGAAAATCCAATTTTTCTGTTCAATTTTGGCATACATGTCCACCATTAACTGGCTGGTTACTTCTTTGAATAGCAGAATTTGGTTGAAGTGGTCACGTACCATGAAATGATAAGCATAGAATTCTTTGCAGCTGATTGATCGACCAGTTTCTTGTCCCGTTCCTGGGCTGATCTGCCGTAGCTGTAAATGATATCCATCTTGGCCATTCCAAAAAAATGAGCGGATATTGGAGTGAATCATAAGCTCTATGAATTTCACAAATTCGCTCCAAATGTCCACTTCGTTTTTGCAAAACAATGTCACATCATTCATGCTGTTCATCAACCATTATAATTGCAACTTCATCACAGACAGGTGCATTGAATCTGCGTTCATGTTCTGAAGCTGGGCGTTTGTCTGCCCTAATGATCATTTTACGATCTCTGTTGTTGTTCATATGCTCCAGTGCATATTTAAATACACTGACGTACATGTGATATTGGTGAAGCATTTCTTGAAACTGTATGGCTATGTAGAACTGCAAACCACCATGGATATTGGTACATCTTTGTTGTGCCTGTGTTTCATTTCCACCCATGAAGTAAACCTGCACAAATGTGTGAGGCTCTTGTGAAAGTGGCAGAAGGCTACCCATTAAGTGGTAACACTATCCTTGAATTTTATAAGTTGTACATAATCTAAAGTCAGTCACATTCCTGTCAGCCCCAAAAGATGTCATTTGAAAGGCAGAATTATATTTTATGATGTATTTATTGAAGTGTCGTGCTTCTGGTGTATGCTGAAGGAGCAGATTCTTCATAAATTCAGGATGTTCTTGTATTGTTTTAAGGCTCACTTTGCCTTTTGAGCTTCTGCTGCCCACTTCTTGGCACCACAATACTGGCAGCATTTGTTCATGTTCCCAATGTTGCTTTGTGGATAGATATGCATACATATATAATTACATACATACATCCACTTAAACGCACACACACATGAACCCAAACTCCACAAAGCTAGACTTGCATGTGTTGAGATATGGTGAGTAAACATTTCAAAGATGAACTTTTATTCACCCATCCTCACTACACATACTCAACAATGTTAAAGTTAATAATGTTATATATATTTACTTCATACACTAATGATAGAACATCACACATCTACTTCAAAATGACACATTAAGCAAAGCAATGAACTTTCCACACATCACACATTTACGCATGATTTTCCTGTTCTCAAAGGCATTAACGCCGTATGCTAAGGTGTTATAGGCATCACCCCAGAACTGAATTCTGGTCATTCACTTAAGTAATTAGAAGTGTTTCATCTCGCTTTCCTCCAGTGTTGACTTGACTATTTATCTAATTATAATTGTCTCTTTTCTCACTCATGAATATCTTTTCGCAAAGGAACTGTTACTCCTAATTCGACCTAAGCTTGTGAAATGCTCAGAGAGCCTGGAATAACTAATTACACATTCGCCTATGGCACTCTTACTCTTTAATAACTGTCTTTTGCTAATTATTATTCTATATTATGACCAATATTCCGTCGTTGCATGCACAATGAGCGTAATTGAAACAGTAACTAACTTTATTGTTATAAGCTGTTCAGAAATCCAGACGTCTCATTCAGATGTGAAGCTGTGAGAAAGCAAAGAGAGAGAAATAGAAAGAGAATTAGAGACAGACGGGCAGACAGACAATTAGAGAGAGAGGGGCGATGGCAACAATATAGGGAGGCGAACATGGTTGCCAGTGCATATTTTGTTTTATTAAATTACTATTACAGCCAACGGTTAACACAAAACAAACACACTCATATGCATGTGTGTCTCTGCATTAATATGATTTTGTGAGTTTCTATGTGCATATGCCCGTATGTATTTGTATATGTGTGGGGATATATGTGTAGGACGTATATATAGAAATATATATATATATATATATATATATATGTATGCGTGTGTATGTATAAACGTACGCATATTTATGTTTTGTATATGTGTACGTGGGTATGTACGCATATATATATGTGTATGTATGCGGACGTAAAAGGTAAACACAAATAACGTAAGAAACGACACAGTACTACGAAGAAATATATTAGTTTAACGCTTGTAACAATAAGAAAAGTCATTTAACGCTTAGGACACTAATCTTTCATCAGCAGGTAGAATGAGATTTATAAAAGAATTAGAAGAAAAAAAGAAAGATAAAGAATGAGAAGAGGAAGTGACAGAAAAAGAATTTGAGAAAAATATACACACGTGCGTATATATATTGTGCATTATAAATGCTCGGTCACTGGTCTGTGTAGCAGTCTTCGTATAAATAAATAGAAGTAAACCTGAATATTGATATGTTTCAGGTTCAAATACCACTGGGCGTCTTAAAGGAGCTTTTGATTAGATCATATTAAGAACTTATCAACCAATAAATAACCGAGTTCTAGCAGTGACCTGCTTAATTTCCTGACATATAGTATACTCGTATTATCACATTAACTGATGATCCATCTTAAGTTTTTGCATATAATATTGGCTCAGTGCAGATGATACGCCTTTATATGTTTTCTAATACAATCAACATAAATAATTGTTTCTACTTTAGGCACAAGGCCAGCAATTACCCAGTGTATTACTGGTACTTTATTTTATCGACCCCGTAAGGATGAAAGGCAAAGTTAACCTCGGCGGGATTTGAACTCAGAATGGCAAGGGCCTTAACTCAATGCGCCAAAGCATGGCGTCCGACCCTCTACCGATACTGCCAATCCACCGCCCTACACAATCAACATAAATAATGTAATGGAGGTATATGTGAAAACGTATAAAGATATATTAAACGTTTATATACAATAAACATATGGGTAGCCTCACTGCCGAAGAAAGATATTTTTTACGAAAAGAAAGAAATTTATTCATTTATTTTCCTCTATGAATATATCATAGCCTTGCCAGTATATTTTGAGGATATCAGTCACGCATACATGCAAAATCGTAAAACAATGAGAAATTGTTTTGGCAAAATTATTTATGTATGCGCAATGAATTAGAAGCATTACTACTAATATGTATCATACATGAATAAAATGACTTCTATAGTTTTGCACTGATGATGTCAAGTAGAAATGTTTTGGAGATTTTTCTGAACAGCATATTGAATGGATGGAAAAATTATACTTATTTGATAAACATTAATAGAATTGCTTTTCTATTCCATTCATATATGGATATAACATGTGGATAAGAGTCAAGTTACTCTTAATAACTTATACGTTTGTTTATCAAATTACACTTACTTCCCTACTCACCACCATAGGCGGTGAGCAGGCCAGCCGCAGGTGTGAACCCCGCGAGTTGGGGTGGATATTCCAGCGCGTCTCCCTTGCCGTCCTCCGCGGAAACGCCTTCTCCATCCTGTCGGCCAGATGGAGGCGGGGGGGGGGGGGGGGCATCGCGTTGCATTCCATATTTGAGTATGTGCACAATCATATACAAGTAGAATAATGAAATGGTATAATCTGCGTGCGTGTGTGTCTGTGTTGGTTATTAAATGCATGTGTGTATATATGTATTATTCTGACATAAATATACACTTGTGATGACAATACGTCATTAATGTGGATATAAGTTGTAACGATGAAAGAATGGTATTTAACTAATGTATTGGTACGCGATGGGGCCCATCAACAGCCCCGGCGGACAGAATGGAGAAGGCGTTTCCCCGGAGGACAGCAAGGGAGACGCGCTGGAAAAGCCACTCCAACTCGCGGGGCTCACACCTGCGGCTGGCCAGCTCAGCGCCTATGGTGGTGAGTAAGGAGGTAGCCCTGGGGCCGAGGACACCAGAAGTTTCCACTGCCAGGGGAACGACCGCAAACCTGTCGGAGAGCGACCGATATTTGAGGAGGTTGGCCCCCTCAGCCCGACGTGCAACAGAACCTGGGTCAGTCGCAGACTGCACCAGGTTGAGGCTGCAGAAAGTGTCGGTGCAAGTGGCATCCCAGACGAGGGTTTTGCCACCGCGGAACGGGAAGATGGTCATGACATCTGGCCTTTTGCCGTCCTCTCGATCCAGCCCCACCGGCTCGAGCTGGGAAGTGAAGCCTGCAGCGTCCAAGCCATGCTTAATGACCTCGTTGAGGGCAGTATGGCGTGGAATGCGGCCGGCACTGTGGAGACAGGAAAGCGGGTGGATGCCGAAAGAGTCCACGGTGGAACCGCAGCAACATTGGTGTGGCTGGCAGATCCGGAGGCCGACCCTCAGGGAAACGCCGATTCGCAGGCTATGGTTGTCTAGCTGCGTGCCAGTGGAGAAGGAGGGCAGAGCATGGACCCAGGCACCACTGTGAGATTTTGAGGCCGCACAAAAACAGGCAAGGCGGTGCTGGTCAAGCTGGCGCGTGAGCCTGTCTGAGGCCAGGCTGCATTGGATGGCATCCCAAGTGCGTTGGGGGGACTTGACGTCAACAGGGTAAGAAGGAGGAGGGACGTCTACTGGGCTACGTCTCACAGGCGGCCTCACGTTCTCTGAACACAGAGGGTTCTGTTGTGTTTTGAAGAACCCTGCTGACGAGGACGCGGCACGAGGTTACCGACGAAAGATACGTCGGCAAAGCTAGTGAGATCGGGGACCGCAGGCCTAGGCCGCCATACCTGACCGGTAAAGTGGCCTGTTGCCACCATATGTCGTCAAACTTGACGTTGCATATCCCTCGGTTGCTGCTCGGATACAAGTATCGAGGTCAGCGAGGAGAGATGTCTCGGTGTAGCATGGAACGGCTGCGGAGTGTATAGAGGAGCTTCGGCATGGCGAAGCAGTTCCTCAGCAGAAAGAGTGCTGGGTGGCTGTCAATCAAGCCCATTTGGCTCGTGAGAGTCTGGAGCGGATGAAGCCTGGACCTGATGGTGGAGCGGATGGCCGGCGGGTGGATCGGTGACCCGAGGATGAGGACATCCTCTTTGGCGTTCACCTGAACCTGGCGGAGAATGGACCGCACGTCCAAGACGGAGGCTGCAAAGCTCGCAGCATCGAGGCTGACGTTCACCACCTCCGACTTGGCCGAGTTGACCTGGAGGCCGATTCCCGCCAGGGCAGGAATCACCGATTGAAGGTCTTTGCATACCCTACGTACGGGCCCGCCAACATAGCATCATCCAGATACCAAACCTTGAGAGGAGCCGTGATACTCCGTGCGATGTGGTCAATACCAAGGGCGAACAGGAGGGATGCCAAAGGGTCGCCCTGTGGACCCCAGTAGCCGAGGGTATGACCGTATCAGCAGCTAGGAGCATGCTCGGGGCTCCATATGACAGGTAGGCCAGCGGGTAGGCAGAGGGGGCTCGGCTGAGACAGGCCTCGAGCAGATGATCCCGGCGTAAAGAGTTAAAGGCTTTCCTCATGTCAAGCTTGACAATGAGGTGCCTGGAGTCCCTGGATGCCGGTACCGATGGGCAGCTGCTGAAGAACTGCCTGATTGCATGAGAGGCTGCCTCACAGCCACCGGACACGCCGAGACCCAGTTGCACCGGACTAAACTCCTCACCCAGTTCGTGTGTGACGGACTTGCAGATCACCTTGGCAGCGAGCCTCCGGAAGACATTGCCCACAGCAATGGGGCGTATGCCACCCTCTTTCATTCTGAGAGCGGTGAGGCTGGCCGAAAAAAAGAGGCCTCGGGCCTAAAGGTCGAGGGCACCATGAATGAGCCTATTGGTGTGCGTCACAATTGCACTCAGAAGGCGGCGCCCGGCATCAGCGGAGAGGGGGGGATGTCAACTCCTTGAGGTGGCCTGGTCGGAGACCATCAACACCTCCGCAGCTGCTAGCTGGGAAGGACTCAGCTAAAATTTCATTTTCTTGATACCCTCGGTTCCGCATTAGGTGAAAACCTGCATTTTTCCTCCTTCATCGAGGAAAATCTTAAAGATTATCCAGCTATCAGAGTATTCGGTTTATTTTCTTTACATATTGTCCAGGCATGCAGTTTTTCCACGATTAGGTCTGTTGGCGGCCCGCGTTCCAAAATACCTCATCCCGTGCAACACCGGATACCACTGCTAGTATATCTATATAATGCTAAAACTCTGTGATTTCTTGCGGGCTTGTCTGTAATGTAATACAGCAAAAAGGGCGCATAATGGGAAATACGTTGAAAGAAAATACGTTGCAACTGAAATGGGAATACAAATGGAATAAAACAAGTTTCGCGTAAATCGGACCACGGGTTCCGGATTATGGAGTTTTTTCCGGATATCTTTCTTTAAAAAGAGGGAGAAAGATAGAGAGGAAGAGATAGTAGTTGTGACAGAGTAGATTCAAAGAGAGACCCAGAGATAGGGAGAGGAGAGAGAGGAGAGTGGAAGAGAGTTGGTAGTGGTGTTGTGTATATATATATATGTGTGTGTGTCTATGACAAGTGCATATAGATCAGACACCCACATATATATATATACACACACACATACATATATATATATATATATATATATATACACACACACGCATTTATATATATACATACACACACGTATATATATGGGTCTTCCAGTTTCATTTTACATTGTATACATGTCTGCGTATATTTCAATTATTTATGACATATTTTGAAGTATAACGTGATCCAACGGGTCACGAGTGGTGTAGTAGTATTTAAAAGAAACCAATATCAACTTTCACCTAGTCTGGTGTAGTAAATAACTAAAAGGTATGTTGAAGTAATTTAGTCTTAAGATACGCTGCAATATATTACGTTAGCTATGACAAACTGATTGTAGTTTGGGCGTATGTTTAAAGTGCGTTAATGCGTCTTAGATGTTTTACATTTTATGATCACGATCTACGACTGAAATGCTACACACCTACACACACACATATATATATATATATATAATATATATATATATATATGTATATATATATATATATATATATATATATATATATATATATATATATATATATATATATAGAGAGAGAGAGAGAGAGAGAGAGAGAGAGAGAGAGAGAGAGAGAGAGAGAGAGAAATAGATAGATACAGAGATATGTGTGCGTAATCTGAGTTTTTCGAATATTAATAATAATATTCGATTCGTTTGCAATTATGCAAACAAGCCTCATTTTTAAAGCCATGTGAGTAGAATGAGCCCCTCATTCTTGCTCTTGTTTTGGCATGTAAACAGAACTGCAGACACTAATGTTTCTGGGTATCACCCTTCATCAGTACAGTTCACTGTTCACCTGCCAACTAGTGAAAATATAGGATATTTTCTAAAATATACAGTGACTGATCGGTCTGATTTGCATATTAACAGACTGGCTGATCAGTCAGATCTGCATATTAGCAGATCCACTGATCAGACGGATTTGGATATCAGCAGACAGGCCAGTCAGTTTCCTGTATACGAGTGATTAATGGTCGGCTACGCCATATTCAAATAAAATATATATATATATATATATTTCGTTTCTGAATTTGTTAAGCAAGATTCTTTATCTGAAAACGTCTGTTGAAACCGATATTGTTATACTTTGGGAGGGTCATGTTGCCAATAAGAAACACACGCACCAGTTACTTTCACCCCAATTTATTATAAATTAAATTTATAAGTTTAAGAATTTATAAATTTCAGGTTGGTTGGTTGGTTCCACAACCGGACGGTTGTTCATATATTGTCAAAATTCTTTCGTCACACATTATGTGACCTCTTCAGTGACTGGGGATTCTGTTCTTTCTTTTGTGCCTCTCCTTTGTTCTGTCCTACGCCATCTTGTTTTTGTGTGTGTTGTGTGCTCATATAACCCTGATAATGTACTCCTGCTACGTTGATGATATAAACATCGTAGTAAAAACACCTCCACTAGAGAACAATCAGGAATTAGAGAAAAACACAATGGAAAGCATCCAGCAAATAGCTAACTCCATCCACCAGAGTATTAGAGTTACTATAGAATACCCAAGCAAACACCCCAACCATCGATTACCTGTACTAAACACAGAGCTTTGGTTAGAAACCATTAATAACAAAAAACAAATCCTCCATTCCCATTATGCCAAACCCATGACTTCCAAATATCTGATCCACCGAAACTCAGGTGTTTCAGATCACACCAAAATCAACATACTTATTGCGGATTTGGTACGGGTGATGAGAAACGTGTCCCGCATGTGCAACCCCAAAGAACTAGAGAGACACATACAACATTTCATCCACCCTATGCAGTTCTCTGGTTACAATCAGAGAGATAAAATATAGTATATAGAGGAGTCAGAACCGAATGGGAAAAAATGGTAAATAATGATACAAATGGGACCTGCCCCTTGTTTAGGAGCAAATTTTGGAATAGAATAGAAAGAACTAGGAATAAGGTTAATAGAATATACTCATGGTATGATAGCAATAAATACCAGAGTGTAATGTTCATCAATACAACCTCTAGAGGTGAATTAGCTTACACATTTAGAAGGGCGCTAGATAAACTTAAACTTAATATTAAGATAGTAGAAAGATCAGGTACCCCATAACAACACTTATTAGTAATACATACCCTTTTCAAAGACATCCCTGTATAAATAAGAAATGCATAATCTGTAAACGAAGCCCCCATATTAACTGTAAAACTAGAAATATAGCATAAGATGTAGTGAAGGACAGTGTAAAGATAAGAATATAGTGTACATAGGTGAGACAGCTCGTAGTAAAGGAGAACGGTTAAATGAACACTGACGAGAGCTTCAATATAAAAAAGAATCATCAATACTCCACCAACATGCCAAAATAGAACATAAGGGCAAATTAGAGTACATAAAAATAAAAATAAAATCTACACACAGAAAAGACGCAATGTTTAGACAAATCACAGAGCAATAAACATAAATGAACTCCAACCAAAATTAAATAGAAAAGATGAATGGAATAGCAACATCACAACTTACAAATAAGGACAAAATGAAAACACACACACACACATAGAACAAACAACCAACCAGTAACATGTAAATAAACAAATAAATAAACAAATATAAACACACAGACACCCCGATGTGACACATGCGCAAACTAATCACACAACACACACAAAAACAAGATGGCGTAAGACAGAACAAAGGAGAGGCACAAAAGAAAGAAAAGAATCCCAATCACTTAAGAGGTCACAGAATGTGTGACGAAAGAACTTTGACAAAAACTACACTTAAAATATAAGATTTATTCAAACATACGCATACGTGAATAATTAATTTCTAAATATGAATTACCCAGCAGAGATGAAGGCAGAGTAGATATTCCAGCTAGACATAGAAAGTATATTTGTGAATACAGGCCTGATTATAATATTTATATATTATAATCAGACCTGTATGCACAAATTATTTTTTACTGCAAACCCTAGCCTATATAGCATCACCCTTGAGATGCTAAATAAATATGTGTACGTATGTTAGAATCTTCTTTGTTCTTTAGCTGCTAATTCTGTAGTGGAGCACTCTTCGAACCATACTACACTCTACCCCCGTCACTACTGGTGTCCTGACTCTTTTCCTATTACCCACTCTACTATACTAAGTATCGAGTACTCTGGTGCGCTATAGTCCACCTGGTATCTTACCACACCTTCTTTCTTCTTTATACATACATTTATATATATGTATGAAAATATTCAGGACCCCGACGGCCAGCTTCGGCCGTTCCTACAGCTAGATGGTAGTTCGGATCTAGCTGTCGAAACGGCTGGAGCTCAGCCGTCGTGACCTTGAATCTTTTCATATTACACACTCTACTTCCCCAAGTATCGAATACTCTAGTGGGTTATAGTCTAACTGGTTTTCACCACACCGTATATAGATACATATTTATACATATATATATACATATATATATGTATATATATATATATATACATATATATTAGAAAGTGAGGTTTTTTTTTTTACAAAATGAAAAATAACCGAGGTGTCCTACACGAGTGGAAGTATAAAGAAAAAGGGATGAAATCGAAAATGCAACTGAAGTCTTATTTTTTTTTTTTAAATATATATATTTATTTGGTTCCTTTACCGGTTTCGCAGTTCTTCTGCTTTTCAAAAGGTGAGTTGAGATGGAGGGTCTGTGGTTTTTCTCACGTCTGGTTGGTCTCTAAATGTTACTTGTTTTATATGGAAAAAGTGGCTCGAAAACCAGGTTTTTCGAGAAGTAATTTGATTGGTTTGTCAATAATTATAATAAATTTCGCGCCAGTTCGCGTTACAATAGTTCTTCAAATAAGAGAGGGGGGGGGGGTTGTCACAGGTTGTTTTTTCATATATGAGTGTTTGAATATCTTTTTACTTTAAAAAATGAGGCTCACGAAGGCTTTTTTTTGGTTGGTTATAAATGAAATTTGGCTGTCACGTGAACAAGTTTTCATTACATTTTTACGCCCTTATTTGGAAAACTATTCTGTAGTCTTTATAGTGAATGTTATGACAATTATATACATATATATATATATATATATATATATATATATATATATATATATAACGAAGGAAATGTGGTAAGGAACCAGATGGACCATAACGCACCAAAGTACTCAATACTTATGGTGGTAGAGTAGGTAATAGGAACAAGTATGACCCCGACAGCAGAGCTCAAGCCGTTTCGACGCTAATTCTGGACTGAATTAGCCGTCGAAACGGCTAGAGCTCTGCCGTCGGGGTCATACTTGTTTCTCTCTCTCTATATATATATATACATATATATATATATATATATGTGTGTGTGTGTGTGAGAGAGAGAGAGAGTGTGTGCACTTAATACTTGTACTTGAGCCGTCTCTATCGAATAATTTCACAGTATAATTCAATTCAATGGAGTTTGTTCGAGCAATTTGTTTCACAAGTGGTGCCCAGCCATACTGATTATTAATTTTCGGATAGTGCATTGGTTATAGCGTTGAGATCTCGCTTTTACCCAAAACCCAATTTAGTGGAGCCAATGCTGCGACGGGGACGCCTGGGAGTAAACTTGACCGGTAGAAGTGATAAACGCAACTTATTTTAGTCATTTTGTAGGCTAGCAGCTCACCCCACTACCCAGCTAATTCATAGCGACCCTCTGTATCTTGTTTGTGTGTGTGTGGGGGGGGGGGGGGTTGTCTGTGTGTTTAATATTCTTTCTCAAATAATCCCACTCTGAATAAAACCTATCACAAAACGCAACGTTTAAAAGTTTATAAAAAAGTATTCCACAATCCAAATTCAGGAAATTCATCTAATTCAAATTATTAATCTCAAATAAGTGTAAAACCTTAATAAATTTGAAATTAAAACCAAGCCATTTTATTGGTATTACTGGAACGAATATTGTTAGACCAAAATCACTTTCAATATCTGGTTTCTATCCAAGCTGTATCTACCAGATAAAATAGTAGCATATATTGTGCAGAGCATTTTATTATAATGATTATCAAATAATTGTTTCTACGTTTGGCACAAGGCCAGCAATTACCCAGTGCATTACTGGTACTTTATTTTATCGACCCCGTAAGGATGAAAGGCAAAGTTAACCTCGGCGGAATTTGAACTCAGAATGGCAAGGGCCGTAACTCTATACGTCAAAGCATGGCGTCCGACTCTCTACCGATACTGCCAATCCACCACATCTATCATACACAACAACAGTCGCCCTTGGATACCATATAGACATATAGAACTGATTCAATGAACCACACTGTCCATAAAGGAAATAAATATTAAACAAAATATTAAGCGAAAGCAGATACAATAATTCCATAAACTTAGTGAATAAAATAAAATATTGCGAATAAAACGTAAACTACAAAATGAACAGTAAAATAAACGAATTAAACCAAACCTACGCTAAAATCCAGAATATATACTTTCCTATACGTTTCAGGAAACTCTTTAAAATTAGACTTACTATTTATATTAAAATTGGAACCTAAATTGAGCCGATGGGATTCTCTTCTTCTTCTTCTTCTTCTTCTTCTTCTTCTTCTTCTTCTTCTTCTTCTTCTTCTTCTCCTTCTTCTTCTTCTTCTACTACTACTACTACTACTACTACTACTACTACTACTACTACTACTACTACTACTACTACTACTACTACTACTTCATCTTCTTCTTTGCCCATTCGTGGGGTCAGAGTCCGCAAATATTTCTCCAGAGAGTCCTGACATTTAAAAATAAATAAAGTTTTAAGTAAATCTTTCCATAATTAGAACGAATATGAAGTGGGACAAATAACTAAAAGCGACCTCTAACATGAATTTGCATAAGGCCATGATGAGTTGAGGTGTGAGTGACATACATGATAAATTCTTGATTAATTAAACTTTTCGTGTTCTTATTTCAAACGTATTAAACTTTATTTCAATCAATCAATGAAGCAATTTGATGTAATTAGTAGAATTATTGATTCATTCATTATAAATATGGCTGTAAAATTATGTTTGGCTATTAAATTTTAAATAGGACCCATGTATTTCAATTAATAAATGAAGAATTTGGGGGGATTTACTAGAATTATTAATAATCTTTTTACATAAATATTATGTGAAATATTCTAATTTAAATAGGAACACTATAAAATGGATGGCTGTGTTTCAAACAAGCAAACGCGTTATCTGAAGGGTTGGTATGAAAAGGCTATCATCTGCGTGGAGAGAGATAAAGAGAAAGAAAGAGGGAGATACGCAAAATCCCATTGATAATTGATAATAATTGTAAGTGAAAAGGTGTAATACGTTCAGGAAATGGGGCATCAATTGTCGACTTCATAGCGGTGGTCCCTGTAAATTGCTCCCGGCTCTGGATCAGGTGAATGACAACAAAATGAGACACACAAGAAGAAGATGAGGAGAAGAACAAGGAGAAGGAGGTGGTTAATAATAATACCACCCAAGGAGGAAGTGCAGGAATTCTGGGAAACGATCTGGGCCGAAGAAAAATTTCATAATATACATGCCCCATGGATAGACAGACAAATGAAAGATACAGCTCAGCTTGAGGAACAAATATGGGAAATATAACAGTTGAACAGTTGCGTTGGCTCTTAAAAAAACCTACAAATGGAAATCCCCAGGAAAAGACAAAATACCAAATCTTTGGATAAATGCCTTCACAGAGTCTCATGAGCTGTTAGTCCAACTTTACAATGAAATAGTTAAGGAGCCAGAAAAGATACCATCATGGTTAGTTAACGGCATTACATTCCTGCTTCCGAAGAATGATGAGACAAACACTCCCAAAAATTACAGACCGATAACTTGCTTGACCACAATGTATAACATTTTAACATCAGTCCTAACTGAATGTACATATGATCACCTGATAACAAATGATCTATTTCCCAATGAGCAGAAAGGGGGTAAACGAGGCTCATATGGCTGTAAGGATCAGCTTCTGGTTAACAAAATGATACTGGAAGACTCATAATATACACAAAAATCTATCAATTGTTTGGATAGATTATAAAAAAGCATTCGATAGTTTGCCCCACAGTTGGATTGGAAAATGTTTAGAGATATTCAAAATATCTCCCGTTGTCAGGAGGTTTTTGTCATTCAGTATGAAGACATGGAACACGACACTCCTTTTGAATAGTGATAAAAAATCACTGGAAGCTGGAGAAGTTAATATCAATTGTGGAATTTTTCAGCGTGACTGTTTATCAACGCTTTTATTCTGCATCGCACTTATACCATTAAGTAAAATGCTCAATGAAACAAAACATGGATATAAAGTCTATGACAAAACCATTAATCACCTGTTCTACATGGATGACCTGAAACTATTTGCAAAAAATGATGAACAATTGCAAGGGTTATTATCCACTGTGGAGCAGTTCAGTGATGACATTAAAATTGTGTTTGGACTAGATAATAGCGCCAAAGCAACGTTCACCAGAGGAAAGCTGCTGAAGAGTTCAGACATTAATCTTAATCGGGGTAATGTGATAAGAGAACTTGATCAAGAGGAAACTTACTAATATCAAGGTGTTTGTGAAGGAGACGGAATCAAGCACTCGACAATGAGGGAAAGGATTAGGAACGAATGTTACCGCAAAGTAAGAGCAATCTTAAGAACGGAATTGAATGCAAGGAATAGGATCGATGCCATAAACACGCTTGCCATACCAGTAGTAACCTACAGTTACAATATCATCAACTGGTCAAGCACAGAGATCCGTAGGCTCGATACAAAAATTCGAAAATTCTTAACCATACACAGAATGCATCACCCTAAGGCAGATACAGATAGAATATATCCCTCTAGGAAAGAAGCAGGACGTGGGATAATCCAGTTAGATTTTGCGTTGAAAACTGCAACAATTGGAATATCTACACATCTAAGGGAATCACATGATTGGATGATCAAACTCGTTTTGAAACACGAAAGCATCAAAAGATCATACTCCATTACAAAAGATGCACAAAGATAAAGTAATGGACTGCAAATTTCAGAAGTCCCATTTACTGCTGAAATGGAAAACACAGAAAAACCAAAGCTGGTAAAAGTAACTGCAAAGAAAGAACTGCTACAGAAACTGGCTAAGAAATGGCAAGAAAAGCCTCTGTATGGAAAATAGCCAGAAAGAGCTAACAATCCTGATGTTGACAACACTTTAACCCATCAGAGGTTGGCATCCTCTGGACTGAAATCGGAGACTGAAGGACTGATTATATCAGCACAAGATCAATGTCTGCCAACAAAAAATTACCAAGCCAACATAATAAAAAAATGGATGCAGCCCATTATGCCGTGTATGCAAAAATCAACCAGAGACCATTGATCATATAATTTCAATGTGCAGTCCTATAGCTCCAACCGAATACCTAAACAGGCATGACAGAGCTGCACAATACATACATTGGATAATGTGTAAGCATTTTGACCTACCCCATCAAAAGAATTGGTGGGAGCATCAACCACCTCCCATATTTGAAAAAGATCACATCTCAATCTTGTGGAACTTTAGCATCCAAACAGACCGAAAAATAGATGCAAATGGACCTTATATAATACTAAAAGAGTTTAAAAAGAGGGTATGCCTGCTAATTGATATGTCCGTTCCAATAGACAAGAATGTATCTATAAAAACATTTGAAAAATTGAGCAAGTATAAGTATCTGGAGATAGAAATTGGAAAAATGTGGAAATTGAGAACTAAAACAATACCAGTGGATGTAGGCGGTCTAGGAATCATACCTAAGCGGTCTAATGATTACTTATCGCAAATCCCAGGAGAAATTCAAAAGATAGTACTAATGGGAATTGCTCATATACTAAAGAAGGTTCTGTCAATATAAGTACATCACAAGTCTAAACACCTAAAGATGCATGTGTGTGTATGTATGTTCTTTCTTGAACATGGCGGACCTTGTTGTTTCTTGAAGTCACTGGTTGTGACTTGGTGATAACTCGTATGAACATAAAGCAAGGTAAATGCAACTGTAATAATAATAATAATAATAATAATAATAATAATAAAACTAATCAACTGGAAATTACCAGGCCCAGATGGTGTGCAGGGGATTGGATTAAAAATATAACATCCCTCCACCCGAAACTGACAACCATGTTCAATGACTACTTGATGTCGGGTGAGGTACCAGACTGGTTGACAAAAGGTACCACAGTTCTGGTAATGCAAGACCGATCAGGGGTAATGATGTTACCAACTATAGACCTATCACATGTCTGTCCGTAATGTCGAAACTGTTAACAAACATTGTGTCTGAGGAAATCTACCATCACCTCCACACAAACAACTTGTACCGGACGAACAGAAAGGATGCCGAAAGAAGTCACGTGGTACAAAAGACCAATTACTTATTGATAAGATGGTAATGAGGAATTGCAAGAGGAGACACACTGATCTTGCCATAGGATGGATAGATTACAAAAAGGCATTCGACATAGTACCTCATTCTTGGATAACCAAAAGCCCAGAGATCTTCAACGTGGCAGATAACATCAGACAGTTGTTGAGCAAAATTATGCAGTCCTGGGAAACACAGTTAGCATCGGGTGGAGAATCCTTGGGAGGCTTGAAGATCAAGAGAGTTATTTTCCAGGGAGATAGTTTGTCCCCTCTGTTGTTTTTCTTTGCCCTGATACCCCTGACCATTATACTGCGTAAAGTGAGAGCAGGATACAAGTTGGGAAAAGGAGAGCTTACCATCAACCACCTCCTCTTCATGGACGGTCTTAAACTCTTTGGGAAGAATGAGAAGGACTTGGATGCACTTGTTGACACTGTCCGTATTTTCAGGAATGATATATCTATGCAATTTAGTATTAATAAGTGTGGAGTCCTAGTGATGTAGAGGGTAAATTGAGCAGAAGCAACGGAATGCAGGTACAGCAGGTGAGATGATAAAGGAATTGACACTGAAGAAGGATACACATATGTAGGTGTTCTGGAGGCAGATGACATCAAGAACAAAACATTAAGGAATTGATAAGACCTGAATACATTAGGAGAGTAAGGGGCGTATTAAAATCACATCTAAATAGTAGGAATGTCATAAGTGCAGTGAATTCCCGAGCTGTGTCTATTATTACGTACAGTGCGGGAATTCTGAAATGGAATGTTTCTGAACAAAAAGAAATGGATAGGAAGACTAGGAAGCTATTGACTATCTACAACATGTTCCACAAGAGGAGTGATGTCGATAGACTCTACTTAAAGAGTTCTGAAGGTGGGAGAGGTCTTATCAGCATAGAGGACTGTGTTCAGATGGAGAAAAATAACCTGCACAAATACGTGACTGATAGTAGGGAGCCAATGCTCAGAATTGTACTGAAGGAGAGGACAATAGACCAGGGGATGTCCAAGGAGGAAATAACAACAAGGAGGAAGAGCAGCCTTCATGAAAAATCCCTTCATAGTACCTTCTTTGAGAAAACTGAATTCAGAGATCCACAGACATGGAACTGGTTGAAAAGAGGAGACCTTAACAAGGCTACAGAAGGAATGCTAATGGCTGCGCAAGAGAAGGCCCTCAAAACGAAGTGGTTGAAACACCATATTTACAAGGAGGAGGCTAGCCCACTGTGCAGGATCTGTGAAGAGAGAGAGGAGACTGTGGCTCACATTGTATCCGAGTGTAAACACCTAGCCTAGACTCACTATAAGGGCTGGAGACATGATGTGATGGGCAGGGTGATCCACTGGCACATATGTGCCTCATTGTGGATGTGGCCTGCCCAGTCGACACGAGAGTGCAAGAGAAGGAGAGGGAGAAAATTAACCGATACCAGGACTTAAAGTGGGAGGTAAAAAGGATGTGGAATTGCCATTGGCGCACGAGGTACTATCTCAAAAAGTTTCCAGGGATGGTTAAAGAAAATTGGCCCCGCCACGCTTTTTGGAACGGTTGAAAAGGCATGCTTGCTGGGAACAGCAAGAACCCTCCGATACGTCCTGAATATCTGAGGCTGCAGGTGGTGGCTTGATATTCATTTCAACAAACTTTCCAGTTAACTAACATCAATGACTGAAACTCAAAGAACAATAATAATAATAATAATAATAATAATAATAATAATAATAATAATAATAAATATGAGATCGTAAATGATAAAGAAATGAATGAGAATGAACTTGCCAACTTGAAGGATGAAATTATGATCGAATGGATGAAAATGAAAGAATCTGACATGGGGGAACGAGACACCCTCCCTAAGATCCAGAACTCCAAACAGAACCAAAAGATAATACACAAGACTAACATAATTCTCAAAAACATTATCATCACAAACAAAATAAACATTACTGACTTAAATCATCTCTATTATGCATCGGCTAAAGTCACCACTCACTTATGTGGAGTGAAGATGAAAAAACAAAGGAATTCCCACAAGAAATCTACTTGGCAAGATAACATCAATCGCCAAATAAACCTTCTCCGATCTGACATAGAAATTTTAACAAACTATAAAGTAGGTGAACATGTTAAACAAACTAAACTTAGAAAATTGAAAAAAAAGTACAGTATAAGATCAACATGTGACATAGACATGCTGATAGAAACAATCAAGCAAAAAGTGTCGGCCAAAGCTGCTCGTATAAGGCGCTTTGAAAAACGATCTAGATTCTATAAGGATAATAATATGTTCAAAAACAACCAAAGAAACTTCTACAGAAAAATTGGTAAGTCAACAATAACTGCTAAATCAATACCACCCAAGGAGGAAGTGCAAGAATTCTGGGAAAAGATCTGGGCCGAAGAAAAAGTTCATAACATACATGCCCCATGGATAGACAGACAAATGAAAGAAACAGCTCACCTTGAAGAACAAACATGGGAAAATATAACAGTTGAACAGCTGCGCTTGGCTCTAAGAAAAACCAGCAAATGGAAATCCCCAGGAAAAGACAAAATACAAAACTTTTGGATAAATGCCTTCACAGAGTCTCATGAGCTGTTAGCCCAACTTTACAATGAAATAGTTAAGGAGCCAGAAAAGATACCATCATGGCTAGTCAACGGCATTACATTCCTGCTACCGAAGAATGATGAGACAAACAATCCCAAAAATTACAGACCGATAACCTGCTTGACCACAATGTATAAAATTTTAACATCAGTCCTAACTGAATACACATATGACCACCTGATAACAAATGACCTATTTCCCATTGAGCAGAAAGGGTGTAAACGAGGCTCATATGGCTGTAAGGATCAGCTTCTGGTTAACAAAATGATACTGGAAGATTGTCATAATAGACACAAAAATCTATCGATTGCTTGGATAGATTATAAAAAAGCATTTGATAGTTTGCCACACAGTTGGATTGAAAAATGTTTAGAGATTTTCAAAATATCCCCCGTTGTCAGGAGGTTTTTGTCATTCAGTATGAGGACATGGAGAACGACACTCCTTTTGAATAGTGAAACAAAATCACTGGAAGCTGGAGAAGTTAACATTAATTGTGGAATTTTTCAGGGTGACTCTTTATCACCGCTTTTATTCTGCATCGCACTTATACCATTAAGTAAAATGCTCAATGAAACAAAACATGGATATAGAGTCTATGACAAAACCATTAATCACCTGTTCTACATGGATGACCTGAAACTATTTGCAAAAAATGATGAACAATTGCAAGGGCTATTATCCACTGTGAAGCAGTTCAGTGATGACATTAAAATGGAGTTTGGACTGGATAAATGCGCCAAAGCAACGTTCACCAGAGGAAAGCTGCTGAAGAGTTCAGACATTAATCTTGATCGGGGGAACGTGATAAGAGAGCTTGATCAAGAACAAACTTACAAATATCTAGGTGTTTGT
Organism: Eledone cirrhosa; assembly: GCA_964016885.1. Classification (NCBI taxonomy): domain Eukaryota; kingdom Metazoa; phylum Mollusca; class Cephalopoda; order Octopoda; family Eledonidae; genus Eledone; species Eledone cirrhosa. The sequence continues at coordinate 328,394,946 of OZ024741.1, forward strand.
GAAGGAGACGGAATCAAGCACTCGACAATGAGGGAAAGGATAAGGAAGGAATGTTACCGCAGAGTCAGAGCAATCTTAAGAACGGAATTGAATGCAAGGAATAGGATCGATGCCATAAACACGCTTGCCATACCAGTAGTAACCTACAGTTACAATGTCATCAACTGGTCAAGCACAGAGATCCGTAGGCTCGATACAAAAATTCGAAAATTCTTAACCATGCACAGAATGCATCACCCTAAGGCAGACATAGATAGAATATATCTCCCTAGGAAAGAAGGAGGACGTGGGTTAATCCAGTTAGACATTGCGTTGAAAACTGCAACAATTGGATTATCCACATATCTAAGGGAATCACATGATTGGATGATCAAACTCGTTTTGAAACACGAAAGCACCAAAAGATCATATTCCATTACAAAAGATGCACAAAGATACAGTAATGGACTACAAATTTCAGAAGTCCCATTTACTGCTGAAATGGAAAACACAGAAAAAGCAAAGCAGGTAAAAGTAACTGCAAAGAAAGAACTGCTACAGAAACTGGCTAAGAAATGGCAAGAAAAGCCTCTGTATGGAAAATACCCAGAGCGAGCTAACAATCCTGATGTTGACAAAACTTTAACCCATCAGTGGTTGGCATCCTCTGGACTGAAATCGGAGACTGAAGGACTGATTATATCCGCACAAGATCAGTGTCTGCCAACAAAAAATTACCAAGCCAACATAATAAAAAATGGGTGCAGCCCACTATGCCGTGTATGCAAAAAACAACCAGAGACCATTGACCATATAATTTCAATGTGCAGTCCCATAGCTCCAACCGAATACCTAAACAGGCATGACAGAGCTGCACAATACATACATTGGATAATGTGTAAGCATTTTGACCTGCCCCATCAAAAGAATTGGTGGGAGCATCAACCACCTCCCATACTTGAAAAAGATCACATCTCAATCTTGTGGAACTTTAGCATCCAAACAGACCGAAAAATAGATGCAAATAGACCTGATATAATATTGAAGGACTTTCAAAGGAGGGTATGCCTGCTAATTGATATGTCTGTTCCAATAGACAAGAATGTATCTATAAAAACATTTGAAAAATTGAGCAAGTATAAGGACCTGGAGATAGAAATTGGAAAAATGTGGAAATTGAGAACTAAAACAATACCAGTGGTTGTAGGCGCTCTGGGAATGATACCTAAGGGGTCTAACGACTACTTATCGCAAATCCCAGGAAACCCGCGTATAGGAGAAATACAAAAGATAGTACTAATGGGAACTGCCCATATACTAAGGAAGATCCTGTCAATATAAGTACATCACAAGTCTAAACACTAAGGATGCATGTGTGAATATGTGTGTTCTTTCTTGAACATGGCGGACCTTGTTGTCTCTTGAGGTCACTGGTTGTGACTTGGTGATAACTCGTATAAACATAAAGCAAGATAAATGCAAATAATAATAATAATAATAATAATAATGTGGAAGAAGACGCACGAGGTGACGGAGGTCATGAAATCGCTCCCGTAAGTTTTGAATTTTTAACATATTTAAATCATTTGTGAAATAACAACTCTTAGTACAAATGCTACGTAAAGCACCCGGCTTGAGCCCCAAAAAATTCGGACCCAAAATATATTGTTATAAGGCTCAAATATTCAAATATTCAACTTTGCATTGTACACTGTATATCCAAAAAAAAAAAAAAAATGGCTATAAATGGAAGAAGAAGAACCCCCCCCTCCTCTCCTCTGGCTACACTATATAGGACAGCTAAACTCACCAACACCAGAAACTAGATACACCACCCACCCCATCATCTGTGTACACTAAACACAACAGCATTTTCACCTTCACCGCCACCGCTCACTACGGCCATCATTACCACCACTATCCCATCACCGCCGCCACCACCCCTTGAGTCCTTCACTGCTGCTGCCACCGCTACAGCACCATCACTACAGTAATACGGTCGCATCACCGCCACCACTGCCTCGGTATCGACATCACCACCACCACTGTCTCAGTATCGCCAACGCTCCCGTAAGTTTTGAATTTTTAACATATTTAAATCATTTGTGAAATAACAACTCTTAGTACAAATGCTACGTAAAGCACCCGGCTTGAGCCCCAAAAAATTCGGACCCCAAATGTATTGTTATAAGGCTCAAATATTCAAATATTCAACTTTGTATTGTACACTGTATATCCCCCAAAAAATAAAAAAAATGGCTATAAATGGAAGAAGAAGAACCCCCCCCCCTCCTCTCCTCTGGCTACACTATATAGGACAGCTAAACTCACCAACACCAGAAACTAGATACACCACCCACCCCATCATCTGTGTACACTAAACACAACAGCATTTTCACCTTCACCGCCACCGCTCACTACGGCCATCATTACCACCACTATCCCATCACCGCCGCCACCACCCCTTGACTCCTTCACTGCTGCTGCCACCGCTACAGCACCATCACTACAGTAATACGGTCGCATCACCGCCACCACTGCCTCGGTATCGACATCACCACCACCACTGTCTCAGTATCGCCAACGCCGCCAGTCTCTGCTGGCTGCCACTTCCACATTATAGAATTCCTACTACTAACAAAGAGGAAGGCATCAAAATATATAGATAGACTCAAAAGAAAAAAGAAAAAACAAACAACAAAACCAAAGCAGCACAGCAACAACAGCAAAAAACGAGAAAAACAAACAGAGAAAAAAAAAAAAAAAAAAGAAACCCCCAAAACGTAAAGAAAATAAGAATGAAGAGAGAAGCAAGCGGACGGACAGAGAAGAGGGGGGAGAAAGTAAAACTTAAAAAACAAAAACTTAGTCAGACATTCGAATACTACATTACAATGAAACTTATGCTTATTCATTTTTGGGGCCCTTTCTGCCCGTGTGTTTGTTTGTTTATGTGTTTTCGTATACAGCGTGGTGATAATGCCACACAAGGGCCAAGTGGAATGGCGGATCCACAGATGGATATGTAACCATATATTCGCCAATCCTCGATAAGAGTGTTTAAATATCGAACATAAACAGTTCGAATAACGGTGAAATGGAGACTAGAACGTCATGTGACAGACTCTCACCCAACAGGTGCCCCCTGGCTCAGCAGCAGGAACCTGACTGTCAACCAAATACTGCTGATGTTGGAGGAAGGAGAAGAAGGAAAGGGGCCAGAACCAACTGGACGAAAGAATTGAATAGAACTGTTATGCAATGTTACCTGAAAAGTAACCCCAAGGAGAGGGGCTACAGGAGACGGATGCATAACATCTGGAACGAGATTGGTTTATTTAAATTAGATGAACAAAAATTGGCCGGGCAGGCTCGGGTAATAAGAACTAATGGGTGGATAAGCGAGCTGGAACTGGAGGAACTGAGCAGAGAGAATGGCTTGGAGATGGCGGGTGTAGTATGCCAGACAAGCGAGCCAGTGGGAAATGAAGGTGAAGAGGTCCTGAGAACGGAGGAACCACCCGAAGCAGACAATGATCTGAATACTGAGATAAATAATACCTGGAACAGAGATACGGCCACTGAGGAGATGAATGCTGACGGGCTAGGACAAGATTCGGTTGACATCCTAAATTTAGTGGTAGATGAATTGAACAACGATAGTGGGAGACCTATGAACCTAAGATTTGTAGACAGGAAAAAGTTAAAAGAAATAACAGCTAAGGTAAACAAAGTCATCCCATACCTTGAGGCGAGGAGCCTTCACCAGTGCAACAATATCCTCAAAGCAACAGCAAATACGGTGAGGAAACTACTTCGTATAAAAGCAAGAGGAAACAACAGACAAGAAAGAGTAGAGCCGTGGTGGAAGAAACGACTGAGTGGGCAAATCGGGGAAATGAGAAATGACATAGGAAAGCTTGAGTCACTACTGAATGGGACACTAAAAAACATAGGCACTAAAAATAGACTGGAAATAAAATACAAAACTAGGAGGAAAAAGCTAAATATTATCATAGAGGAACTGAAGCAACGCATTGTAGCAAAGAGTGCAAAAATCAGGCGATACGAGAACAGAGTCAGTCAGTATAAACAGAACCGCATGTTCGACAACAACCAGAAGATGCTGTTTGGACAGCTTGAGGGGAAAGAAAGAGGCAACGACTTGATTCCTGGGGCGGAGCAAACTAAAACATTCTGGAGAGGAATATGGGAGCAGGATGTTAGACATAATGTCCAGGCAGGGTGGATTGAGACAGTACAGATAGAGATCGGTGAGCAGGCACAACAACAAACTGATTTGAGTATCACAGTTGAAACTCTTAAGGGGCAGGCCAAAAAACTAACCCACTGGAAATCACCAGGCCCAGATGGTGTGCAGGGGTATTGGATTAAACATTTAACATTCCTCCACCCGAAGCTGACGGCCATGTTCAATGACTGCTTGGTGTCGGGTGAGGTGCCAGAGTGGTTGACAAAAGGTACCACAGTTCTGATAATGAAAGACCGAATCAAGGGTAATGATGTTACCAACTATAGACCTATCACATGTCTGTCCGTAATGTGGAAACTGTTGACGAGCATTGTGTCTGAGGAAATCTGCCATCACCTCCACACAAACAACTTGTTACCGGACGAACAGAAAGGATGCCGAAAGAAGTCACGTGGTACAAAGGACCAGTTGCTTATTGATAAGATGGTAATGGGGAATTGCAGGAGGAGACACACTGATCTTGCCATGGGATGGATAGACTACAGAAAGGCATTTGACATGGTGCCTCATTCTTGGATCACCAAAAGCCTGGAGATCTTCAGGGTGGCGGATAACATCAGACAGTTGCTATGCAGGAGTATGGGGTCCTGGGAGACAGAGTTGACATCAACTGGAGTATCCTTGGGAAGCGTGAAGATCAAGAGAGGTATCTTCCAGGGAGATAGCCTGTCCCCTCTGTTGTTTGTCCTTGCCCTGATGCCCTTGACCATTATGCTGCGAAAAGTGAGAGCAGGATACAAGTTGGGAAGGGGAGAGCTTACCATCAATCACCTCCTCTTCATGGACGATCATAAGCTCTTCGGGAAAAGTGAGAAGGAGTTGGATGTGCTTGTTGACACTGTCCGTATTTTCAGCAGTGATATATGTATGCAGTTTGGTATTGGTAAATGTGGAGTCATTGTGATGAAGAGGGGTAGGTTGAGCAGAAGTAACGGGATCCAGATACCAACAGGTGAGATGATAAAGGAAATTGACTCTGAGGAAGGATACAAGTATTTGGGCGTTCTGGAGGCTGATGGCATAAAGAACAAAAAAATGAAGGAATTGTTAAGAACTGAATACATTCGGAGAGTAAGGAGCGTATTGAAGTCACATCTGAACAGCAGAAATGCCATAAGCGCAGTAAATTCCCGAGCTGTGTCTATTATTAGGTACAGTACGGGAATTCTGAGATGGAATGTTGCTGAACAAAAAGAAATGGATAGGAAGACTAGGAAGCTATTGACTATCTACAACATGTTCCACAAGAGCAGTGATGTCGATAGACTCTACCTAAGGAGATCTGAGGGTGGAATAGGTCTTATCAGCATAGAGGACTGTGTTCAGATGGAGAAAAACAACCTATACAAATACGTGACCTATAGTAAGGAGCCAATGCTCAGAACTGTACTGAAGGAGGGGACAGTAGGCCAGGGGATGTCCAAGGAGGAAATAACGTCAAGGAGGAAGAGCAGCCTTAAGGGAAAATCCCTTTATAGTACCTTCTTTGAGAAAACTGAATTTAGAGATCCACAGACATGGAACTGGTTGAGAAGAGGAGACCTCAAAAAGGCTACAGAAGGAATGCTAATGGCTGCGCAGGAGCAGGCCCTCAAAACGAAGTGGTTGAAGCACCATATTTACAAGGGGGAGGCTAGCCCACTGTGCAGGATCTGTGGAGAGAGAGAGGAGACTGTGGCTCACATTGTGTCCGAGTGTAAACACCTAGCCCAGACCCACTATAAGGGCTGGAGACACGATGTGATGGGCAGGGTGATCCACTGGCACCTGTGCAAAGTAAACAATTTACCACATTCTGAGAAATGGTATGAGCATAGGCCAGAGGCGGTGATGGAGAACAATCAGGTGAAGGTGCTGTGGGATTTTAGGATACAGACGGACAAAAAACTGGAACACAATAGACCTGACCTGGTGGTTGTGGACAAAGAAAAAAGATCGTGTCTGTTTGTGGATGTGGCCTGCCCGTTCGACACGAGAGTGCAAGAGAAGGAGAGGGAGAAAATTAACCGATACCAGGACCTAAAGTGGGAGGTGAAAAGGATTTGGAACTGCCATGAAGTCAAAGTGATCCCGATTGTCATAGGCGCACTGGGGACTATCTCCAAAAGTTTCCAGGGATGGTTAAAGAAAATCGGCCCCTTCACGCTATTTGGAACGCTTCAAAAGGCATGCTTGCTTGGAACAGCAAGAACCCTCCGATACGTCCTGAATATCTGAGGCTGCAGGTAGTGGCTTGATATTCAATCCAACGGACTTTCCAGTTAACCAACATCAATGACTGAGATTCAAGGAATAACAACAACAACAATAATAATAATAATAATAATAATAATAATAATAATAATAATAATAATAATAATAATAATAATAATAATAATAATAATAATAATAATAAGAAGAAGAAGAAGAAGAAGAAGAAGAAGAAGAAGAAGAAGAAGAAGAAGAAGAAGAAGAAATTCAAGAAATTCAAGAAATTATGAAGCCAAAAGGTTGGTCAATGATACTGAGATAAAGAGCTGTTGTTGTGTTGACCCCGAAGGTGATTATTCTGGTGAAAAAATATAAAATATCTATTTTATACACAAATATCTAATTTATTGATATTCATCCTGTTGTTCACCTGATTTTATTGTAAATGTAACCAACTATTATTTTATATAGAAGTCATAAATATTTAGTCTATAAAAATGCCTGTCTAACAGTATTTATTTTTGCGAGGAGTAGGGCGACAAGGGATCAGGCAGCAACATGATGACACCCATGCATACATACACATACACACGCACACATATTTATATATTAATATATATTGGATTGGCAGTATCGGTAGAGGGTCGGACGCCATGCTTTCCAGCATACTTACGTCCCTTTACGATCTGAGTTCAAATCCCGCCGAGGTTGACTTTGCCTTTCATCCTTACGGGGTCGATAAAATAAAGTACCAGTAATGAACTGGGTTATTGCTGGCCTTGTGCCTAAAGTAGAAACAAATATATATGTAAATATACATTTAACATATATAGAGATAGATAGATAGATAGATATATATTCAATATATATATATATATATTTATGTATATAAGTGTGTGGTTAAGGGTTTTTTGAATTCGTATGATGTCTATTTATTTGTGAGCGTCCCCGTTGCCATATTATTATCATTAAAATATACCATCCTTATCAACTTTACCACTTTCGACATTTAAAAATAATAATTGTTGCTACTTTTGGCACTTACCCAGTGTATTACTGGTGCTTTATTTTATTGACCCCGTAAGGATGAAAGGCAAAGTTATCATTGGCGGGATTAGAATTCAGAATGTAAAGGGCCATAACTCTATGTCGCAAAGCATGGCGACCGACCCTCTACCGATACTGCCAATCCACCAATAATAATTGTTTCTACTATTGGCACAAGGCAAGCTATTATCCCAGTTCATTACTGGTACTTTATTTTATCGACGCCGTAAGGATGAAAGGCAAAGTTAACCTCGGTGGGATTTGAACTCAGACCATAAAGGGGCGCCAACAGTGACAACGACATCAACAACAACAACAACAACAACAACAACAACAACAACAACAACAAAAACAACAACAACAACAACAACGACAACAACAACACCATCAACAGCAGGATCAACAACGACATCGGCAAAACAGCAACAATAACACACCCCAACAACAACAATAACAAAAAGAGCAGCCACAACCACATCAACGACTACAACAAGAACAGCAACAATAACACCATCACCACCACCACCACCACCACCGCCACCACCAGCAACAACAACAACAACAACAACAACAACAAAAACACAAATAATAGTAATATTATTGTAGTTGTTGAACATAACGTATCATTGCTGGTTGCAATATATTTTGAATCAGTTTTATTACTCTTCTGATCACCCTCTTTCTTACAGTATGTCAGTCTCTGTATCTAACTTACTTTACACTAGGTCAGGTTTATATATATATATATATATATATATATATATATATATATATATATATATATATATATATATATATATATTTCGTTTCTGAATTTGTTTAGCAAGATTCTTTATCTGAAAACGTGTGTTGAAACCGATATTGTTATGCTTTGGGAAGGTCATGTTTCCAATAAGAAACACATTCACCAGTGCTTTCACTCCAATTTATTATAAATTAAATTTATAAATTTGAGAATTTATAAATTTCGGTTCGTTGGTTGGGTCCACATCCAGTTTTGAAATATTCACTTCTGCGTTCACAGATTGACTTTGTTAGTTTCAGAAGATCCCGTTAAGGGTGAAAGCAGCGATTCTTTGCTTACACATTAATCTGTTATTTTAATAAATATTTGCTCTACGGTTCTTATATATTTGATATATATTTATCCTTATCGAGCCCTCTTTGGATTTTAGTCTTCAAATTTATTATTATTACTATTTGGCACCCTCGGTTGAGCACTCTATTGACTAATATTCATCATGCAGAAACAACATCTGAATATTTCTACAACGAACATACCCCTACCAAGCAGGAAAACATACCTAAAACTCCTGATACAGAAAACAGACGCGTTCATTAAAAGGTTGCGTGGGCGTGCCTTTTATTTCGATAATCAGGAAAAAGCAGACAACAAACAGGATAAATTTTGTGTTTAAAACCTATAATAACCCTCCGAGTAACCCAGCATTGCTACCCTCCGAAAATGATGTCTTGGAACTCATACGGAGAATGATACGCTTAATTACATAAGTAAGCCTTCTAACCATCCTGCCAGCATAACCAAGAACCTGGTAAGAAACGTTTCTTTGAGGCTTTCTCGTCTATCTACTAACGAGCATATTTTCAACGACCATTCCACACATTACAATGAAGCTCTTGCTCGGAGTGGATTGTCGATAAGGTAGCATATACAGAGTACGAGAATAGACCTAGAAGAAATAGGTCCCGTCGCATTATATGGTATAACCCATCATATAATATGGAAGTGGCCACACCATTAGCTAAAATCTTTCTCTCACTTATTATGAAGCATTTCCCCCCTACATATAAATATAGTAAAGTTTTTAATAGAAATACTATTAAAATTTCTTACTCTACGACTCCTAACCTTGCACATAACATCAGAGTTTCAAATTTAGCTAAACTACCTAGCCGGAGGAACACGTGCAACCCTGTAGTTAGTGCTAACTGTAATTGTAGGAATCGGGTTGACTGTCCCCTATCCGGGAAATGCCTCTCTAGTAACATTGTCTACAAATGTAAGGTTGAAACACCACGTCCCGTAGGGCCTACATCGGGTTAACCGCCAATAGATTCAAGCAGCGTCTTTACATGCATACCTATTCTTTTCGTTACCCTTTAAGAAGGAATATGACGTCACTTTCAGCTTATATCTGGAGTCTAAAAGACAACCACACCCAATATAAGTTACACTGGGAGATCCTAGCTAGGGCTAGATCGTATAACGGAAATAAAAGACCATGTGACATCTGCGCCGCAGAGGCCCCGGAAATACTCTACGCTACAGACCACATCTTAAACAAAAAATCTGAGGCAATTTCGGCTTGTAAACATAAATTGCACAAAACTTTCCTGTATTACAGCCCCATATTATACCCTAACGTGTAGTACGTACTATACGCGCATATTTTACGTCTTGATGTTGGAGCTAAGTATATGTTATGTTTATACCATTAGTTTTTTGTATAGGTAAGTATATATTACCTGTATGTTTTGTGAAGGTACGTATACTTTCTCGTAACGTATATTTGATTCTATATGTTATGGCGTATATTTTATTTTTTCTGGTACATATGCTTTTGGTTATGTGTATACGTGAGTTTTGCGTCTGTGTGAGTATGCGGGTTCCTACGTATGTAGGATGTGTGTATATGTGTACTTCGTGTTTGGGTTGACGTACGTCTCCGAACATAAGTGTATTTACATGTAGGTATGTGTGCGCGCTTGTTATATAAGTATTCATTTATTTATATACGTTTATTTAATTATATGTATACACGCACACACATATATACATATATATACTTTTTTTATATATATTTTTATGTGATTTTGGTGTATACATTCGTATGCGTGCGGGTACATGCGTTGCGTGGGTTCTGTACGTGCGTGCGGTTTTTCTTTTGTGTACGTGCCTGTATTTGTATACCTATGGCGAGTGTTTTCGTGTATGCTTGTGTATGTACGTATATGGATGCGTGTATATATTTATTTAATTTCATTTACATCTGTATTTTATTTACTTTATTCTTAACGCTGAAGCTGTGAATCATTCGGTTTCCTAGTTAGAATTTTACTCTACGACTTCAGTTATACCATTTACGTGGTTTTGTCTTTGCGTGCAATTGTTCTCACCGGTCCACATATGACGTATTATCTTCGTTTTTTCCGTTCATTGCCAGATAACGTCTCCATGAACCACCTAATAGAACATTAGTCTACGACTTCTTTTATACCATAAACGTAGTTCTGTCTTTGCGTGTAATTGTTTTTCACCACTCCAAATAATTGTTTCTACATTATGCACAAGGCCAGCAATCAGCCAGTGCATTACTGGTACTTTATTTTATCGATCCCGTAAGGATGAAAGGCAAAGTCAAGCTCGGCGGGATTTGAACTCAGATCGTAAAGGGACATAACTATGCTGGAAAGCATGGCGTCCGACCCTCTACCGATACTGCCAATTTCACCGCTCCAAATAATGACGTATTATATTCGTTTTTCCCCGTTCTTTGCCAGGGAACATTTCCACGAACCAAAGTATCGTCACCCTGTCTTCCTCCGGTTGCAACGTTTTTTGAAATATTCCCTTCTGCGTTCACAGATTGAATTTGTTAGTTTCAGAAAGTTAAGGGTGAAAGCAGCGATTCTTTGCTTAAACTTTAATCTGTTATTTTAATAAATATATATATGAGTGAAATTATGCTTATATGTATGAGTGTGTATATATTATGAATGATTATATATATATATATATATATATATATATATATATATATATATATATATATATATATATATATATATATATATATATATATATATATATATATATATATTTATATATATATATATATTTATATATGGGGGTAGGGATGTTGTGTGTGTAAATATACAGACGCATAAATTTCAATAGCAAACCACAATCTTACACAGATGTCTCTTCGTATATCAATACATGTTTCAGGTGTAATATACTTGTGTGTTACTGTAAATATACACTAATACACGCACATTCACATGTACACAGATTATACATGTATATATCTCTCTCATATATATATATATAATGCATATATATATCCATATGTATATATATATATATATATATATATATATATATATATATATATATATATATATATATATATAAATGTACACACATATATATATACATACATATATATGTATATATATATAATATATATATAGATATATATAGATATATATATATATATATATATATATATATATATATATATATATATATATATATATATATATACGTGTCTCTGTGCGTTTCCATGAACACGTAGGCTTATTATGCAATGAGCAATACCAAATGTAACGAAAGTGTGTTCTTTTTTCCTTTTCCATTCATAATTATATGCCTGTATATCCTGTATAGTTTATCATATTCGTGATTCAAGCTATTTATTTACACATCTTCTACAGATAGCATGACAAAAAAAAAGAGACGTAAACATTTTTTTAGATAAAATACAAACAACAAAAATACACCGTTAAGCCATCAAAAATGAACCTGCCAGCAGGTAACAACAGTAAGCTATGAAAGCTAATAACCCCCACGAACAGCTTTAGCCTTAAGCAGATTTAAACAGAATTACGTTTTCCTTTATTATTATCCGAATCTCTACTCAGCAATTTACGTTAAATTTTCCCAGTAAACTTTTATATTTTTCTGTTTCCTCCCTCACCATTTTCTTTGTGATTTGTGAGGCTTCCATATATTTTGACAACTGAAGGAATAAATTCATTATTCATATATATATATATATATATATATATATATATATATATATATATATATATGAGGGATGTTTGTTCAATTTATATTTATGATTTACAGCCAACCAGTAATATTGACAAGGCAGTTGCAGATATATGTGCGTGTGTCTGTGTGTATGTTTGTGTTTATGTATGTGTGTTTGTGTGCGTGTATGTGTGTGCATGTGTATATATTGGCAGTATATATATATATATATGTGTGTGTGTATGTGTGTGTGTGTGTGTTTGTTTGTGTGTGTACGATAACCTTTTATTCTTATAGTAGCTTTCTAAGATACCTTAACAACGTTAGAAGGAAAAAGCTGTCAGTAGAAGTTCATAGGCTGCTAGATCTTCTCGAACCGAACTCAACAGAATTTCCATTTCTATACCTTAGCTTCCACATATTAGATAGTTTAGAATACATTCACATATTTCACATGAAATATTTTTCCGTTTTCTTCCCCTTTAAATGTCCTCTATCTCTCTCTCTCTCTCTCTCTCTCACTGTAACTTTAACATTTTCAGGTGATGGTTCAACCTCCGATACTTTGAGGCTTTCTTTTTATTTCTGTTAACTTTTTTCTTTTTCTTTTTCCTTTTCCTTTTCCAGTCAGCATTATCATAATGAGACATTAATATATCAAATCCCGCTGAGGTTAACTTTGCCTTTCATCCTTCCGGTTCGATAGAATAAAGTACCAGTAATGCATTGGGTAATTGCTGGCCTTGTGCCAAAAGTAGAAACAATTATCATAATGAGACATTGTTTAATTGTTCACAGTATTTGTCTTACATTTAACCGTGACCCGTACAACAATATAATATATATATATATATATATGTATGTATGTATATTTGTATATATATATATATATATATATATATATATATATATATATATATATATATATATATATATATATATATATATATGAATTGTTTGTGTGCATAACACTCCCTGAAACATGTAATACACATGTAAAGTTTGAAAAAAATTGGTTGGGTACTTCTCGAGTTCTAGAGATTCAAACTCACAAACACACACAGACATCCTCAGGTAAGTGACGTAATGCAGACAGCCAGACATACAAACATATATTATAAGGGCGCGACGTTATACGTATGTATCTATCTAAAAAAAGAAAGACTAAGAATTATAGAGAGAGATCGCTAAATCGCCTAATGGGGTCCCTCGGGCATTGAACATTTGAAATATTTTTAGCTCAGAACACTCCCTGAAACATAAGTATTACATGTAGGGATTCAAACTCACACACAGACAGACATCCTCAGTTATATATATATATATATATATATATATATATATATATATATATATATTTACATATAGACATATACGTGTGCGTTTATTTGTAAAAGCACGCATTCTATGCAAATAAACATTTCAATTTCTCCAGCAATTCTTATTTCAAATCTAAACTAACATTTTCTACTTCCCAAGCAGATAATTATTCTACAATTGATGGCCATGTATTAAATGGATTCACAGAGAAACCAGGTTTTCAACCATACACTCTAACTCACAATTCGAGTCTATCTCAATCGATGTATCCATGTCGCTCAGCTGTAGAATCGAATGCAGAACAGCATGGCGCAATGCGAGAGAATTAGCTACATAGCAATGTCAGTGAACACCATTCCTTGAATCTTTAACTCCTGAGAGATTCATAGGAAGACCTTTATGAAGTAAGCCGATATTTAAACCTAACAGAACACAGCCCTCCGCCGGTTGGAGAAAAAGAAATGAAGATATCAAAAGAGAGAGTAAATGAGAAAAAGATATAGAGAAAGAATTTGCGATTTATTTACCAGCCATGAAAATATGAAAGGCAAAGCTGACAATATTTGAATTCAACCTTGAACTGGGACCAGTACTGGAAAATACTGTATCCGACTGGCAATTTGCGGCATTGAGCACAATATTACATGGAAAGAATTTGTTGCATTTAACTCCGTTTAAACAGCAGCTGGAGTGCCCAAATTGAGATAATCGTTAAAACGTGCATTGCGGAGTTTGTTTCAGGTCTCTGTTCTCTGATTTCAAATCCCAACGAGGTCAACTTTGCCTTTTATCCATTCGAGATCGGTAGCAAAGTACCAGTCTAGTAATGGGATCGATTCATCTTCTATATCTTTTTCTCACTTCCATTCTTCCACTTTCTCTATCCTTCTCTGTTAGGAATATACTGCATTCAGACCTGACTCCGCCATGTTTTAAAATGACCTAAAAACGCCGTATATCAATATGGCGCCCATATAACACGATCGTGAGCTACTGTACCATGCCATACATGCAAGCATCAGGTCGAGTAAACGAAGAAACATCTACGAGTTCGCTATATTTGCGAGAAATAACAAATTGTCACACACTTTAAAGAGCAAATGACACGTTGCTGGATTATCAGTCCGCCACTGATGGAATGCCTTGCGGTATTTGTTTCGGCGCTATGTGTTGTGAGTTCAAATTCCCATGAGATCAATTAATGTACGCTATTACTATCTATTTTCCTAATGAAAATCCTGTCTAAATGACCCTATGCGGTTAATCCAGATCCTCACTGGTGCATTATGAAAATCTACTCGGTACCTGTCAGAAAGTTGAAACTGGCCCATCAGATATTTGAGGCTTTTGCACCCCATCCACTCACCCCCACTCCTGTCAGCTACTCCCACGCTGTCCCAGCGTGCATCCAAAATGCCGTTCCACTCCCCGCTAACACTAATCCTAAAAGGCTTCCATGCACCTACAGAAGTGACACGTATCCTAAAAGGCTTCCATGCACCTACAGAAGTCCGGCTGTCTGGCCCTGTTACGGATGTAACAGGCACTAGTCTAAAGGCACCACCTTTGTTATTTCTTACGTCCGGGACCACCAAATTAACGTCCGGGTGCCGGATGATCGACCTTACCTTGAGATCCAGATCCTGCTACCTCACCTCATATTCCCGGCCGACTAACAGATGCGAAGATCTGATAGTCGTCGAAAATGGGGGCTAATGTGCGCGTGGCGGAAATCTTGGTCTCGCTGACGGCAATCACATCCATCTCGAGAAACCTGAGGTCGTTGAGCAGTCGACCCTGCATCCTACTCTTAATATGGCCATGTTGGTAGGCTAAAAGAGAGAGGAAAGGTTAACTTACTTCCTGCGGTTTTGTGGAAGTGGGGTGGTTCGACCTCCATAGTTGGGCACCCCTTTAAAAGACTCAATGTGCATCTCACGTTGGGGGTTCCCACGTCTCGAGGAAAGTAACGGGTATAGTTACCATCCAAGTTATTTGTCAATACAGATATCAGGGTCCATGACTCTGAGCTGAAGCTGACAACAGATCTCGTGTCTGTGTATAAATTGTAAAGCAAATTATTTCTGATGATTATGGATCTACGGTCTGTTCTGAAGATAAGCATTTAGTTTTACGAACATTAGAATGCAGTACCAACGAATTATAGTGCAAATTGTTGAATATTCCACAAACACATTTATCTAAGAATAACCCACCATGAAATAGCCAGTGTTATTAACAACTAAACTAAGACTACCGTATGTTAGAAATGAAGGCTGCTTGTCTCCAGAACAAGAGCAACATCACATCCATATCAAATACAGCATA
Organism: Eledone cirrhosa; assembly: GCA_964016885.1. Taxonomy (NCBI): domain Eukaryota; kingdom Metazoa; phylum Mollusca; class Cephalopoda; order Octopoda; family Eledonidae; genus Eledone; species Eledone cirrhosa. The sequence goes on from OZ024741.1 coordinate 328,410,860, forward strand.
AAAACGCCAAGAATAACAGCACCAGATTAGTTATTCTAGACAGGCGGTCCAGCAACTTGAGAAGCGTTCCTATTATATTAGTACTATTATCATTTAAAAGCTAAAACCTCGTTTAAAATAAGCATATTTATTTAAGTGTAGATTTAACGAATCCTTATTTATGATAGCTCAAGATGAATTGCAAATCTACAAACTCTAAAAATTAATCCATTAAGAATACAATTTACAATAAGTAATAAAACGAAAGAAAAATTATAAGAAGAAAAAATATTTTTTCTGTGCATGCGTGTATGCGTGTGTGCGCATATGTTTGTGTCTGTCTTGGAGTTTATGTCTCCTAATATATTAACAAAAATAAAAATTAATTATAAATAATTTCATGAGAGTTTAATTGCAATGATTTAAAATGTTCAAAATAATTATGGCAGACTGGTGGTTGTTGATTATATTACATTTGTGTTTTGACGAAATATGATTTATATCTAATTATTTTCTTATATTAACTCAATGAAAATTAATATTTAAGATATACTAAAAAATATTTCATACTTGCTAAAAGAAATTGTCTGTAGAAATTCCCTCTCTCTCTCTCTCTCTCTCTATATATATATATATATATATATATATATATATATATATATATATATATATATATATATATATATATATATATATAGAGAGAGAGAGAGAGAGAGAGAGAGAGAGAGAGAGAGAGAGAGAGAGAAAATACACGAATCAAAGTTCTGTTTAAATCATTTATTTGCTTACAATTGTTTCTTCCAAACCGAGGTTTGGGGTCTTCGGAGCAATTTTTCAATGATTTTTTACATCCTTGACCTTCCGGAAAAGAATACGATGTCAATTTTTCGCAACAAAACAACCTGCTCTATAGAATTGATTTAGAGAACAACAAGCTGTAGTGTTGTAACATGGTTCTTCAAGCATCCAATATTGAATCATCGTGGATTGTGTAAGGGACATATAATCTATAAATTCCGTTTCCTGGATTGTGAAAATGGTGGTGTATGCGAGAGGACCGTGGCGTTCTTTTGCTTCTCACTTTTAATACTTTTAATATTTTTGATATCTCTCTACACACAGGCTTCTATATCATACATATATATATAAAAAATAATTTACCAATACAACCCCTATAATGATTGCCCGCTTAAACTGCTTGTATTACATGTAACACCCTGTCGCACTATAATCTTATATAAATAAGACACACGTGCATGCCCCACGTGTAACTATTGCATACACTAACTACTTCAAACTATCCTCTTGCTTTATCTTCGTAAACTGCCAATGTTGTATTTTAACTTTAATTTCGTCCTTTAATATGTCTTTAATCTTTGTATGTATATTGCCATGCTATATTATTATAATGGATGTTAACCCACTGTGCATCAATATATACATATGTTTCTATATGTCTCTTGTGTTGGAAAGGATGTCAGGGATGTAAAAAATCATTGAAAAATTGCTCCGAAGACGCCAAACCTCGGTTTGGAAGAAACAATTGTAAGCAAATAAATGGTTTAAACAGAACTTTGATTAATGTATTTTCTATATAACTGCTCTGTAGAACTACTGATGTTGTTACATTGAGCTATTTATCTTACTGGTAATAAGGTAGTAATAAATTACTGCCTTTCACTATTTAGGGTTTAAAATATATATAACTATAAAAGGTTTTAGTATATACATAACCATAAATAGTATCCTTAATACTATATATATATATATATACATATATATATATAAACATAATTATATATATGTGTATGTGTGTGTATATGTGTATTAGAAATAGAAATCTTTCGCTGTATTTCTTTTACTAAAGAAATGTTAGCGTGATAGTGGGGTTTAGAACTCCTCTACGAAATGGAAAAAATATGAGTATTGTCGTAAATGGGAGTCGAAAACGTATCTTTGGTTAACCAGACCACTGTGCTACCATTACGCCAACACATCAACCATTTCCTTCTACATTCTTAACAAGTATAATAAAGCTACATTCTTAGCAAATATAATAAGGCTACATTCTTAGCAAGTATAATGAGAAGTAAGTATGCTTTGAAACAGCGAGCGAGTTTGAAATTAGAAATAGAAGCGTTTGCCATATTTTTTTACTAAAGAAATGTTTGCCTGATAGTGGGGTTTAGAACCCTCTAAGAAATGGAAATAGATGAATATTGCCGTACATGGGAATTGAACCCGCATCTAAAGAAAAGTAAGCATGCTTTGAAACAGCGAACAAGTTTGAAATTAGAAATAGAAGCTTTCGCTAATATTTCTAATTTCAAGCTTTTTTGACTAAAAAAAAGTTAGCCTGATAGTGTAAACAAAATTTCATACAAGTAACATGCACGTGCTACCAATGGTTTCGGGATCCAGGCATGGCCACTTCTATATAAAGAGGAAGGCACTTTTTAAATTGGCACTTCATTCAGGCAGGTGGACAAAAATAGGAAAAAGGGAAGTTGATGTTTCTAGTCCGAATCTCACTCGTAATAGTAGAGAGCTGTATTCGACCTAGGGGATGTAATCATGTGTTGAAATTTGTTTGTATACGTATTTATTAAATTTTCGTGGATAAAGGGAGATAACACGGAGTTTGTCAGGTAGAAACGCTTTGTTGTGTAAAGTGGAAGAGATTGTACGGAGACTGAGATGGAATGCCCTGTTTTTCGATAGAGAGCTGCAGCAACCACCACTTAAAAATGAAACATCAAATCTCCCAAGTACCCGGCCAATGTTAATGACCTAGTAGACATCGAAGCAGGCCTCTTAGAGTTAATAGTTAGCATAACATTTCATAAGTACATCAATTCCATTCGAAATATGCTCTTAAATTATAATTAATGAAGAAGTTCAGATCGTCAAATAACGTATTTGTTTTCTCTGACAAAAGTAAGATAAATATAATCAGCTTATACTAAACAATATAACTAGCAAATACCAGAAAGCCAAACGTGACACGTATAACTGTATTAACAACGAGGCAAAAGAATTAGGTAAGAATTTTAAAATAGATAATATACTAGAAAGATGAGCAAACGTGATACCTTTATTACTCTACGGATCATAAAATGGACTTTACGATCAGATAATCAGACAGAATGAATAATTTTATAATTGTTGCAATAAGGGGATTTAAATTTTGTCAAATATTACCGATTTCGATTGGTGTATCAATCTTATCAAATATTAAATATTTAAAATGTTTGTTCATATATTATGTGAGCAATTTCAATATATGTTGATTTGCTGTCCAAATTTTTTCATATATATATATATATATATATAAATTTTCGCTCTACATGGCTGAATACAATATAGCAGACTGGCTGATCAGTCAGAACAGCATATTAGGAGATCCACTGATCAGCCAGTTTTGCATATCAGCAGAATGGCCAGTCAGTTTCCTGTATACGAGCGATAAATGGCCGCTTTGCCATTAGAAAAAAAAAAATGTTTCGCTCTACATGGCTGAATACAATAAATGTAATCTGAGTTTTTCGAATATTAATAATAACATTCGATTCGTTTGCAATTATTCAAACAAGCCTTATTTTTAAAGCCATGTCAGTAGAATGAACTCTTTATTCTTGCTCTTGTGTTGGCATGTGAAGAGATCTGCAGACACTAATGCTTCTGGGTATCACCCTTCATCAGTACAGCTCACTCTTTCCCTGCCAACTGTCAGAGCTAGTGAAATTAAATGCTATTTTCTAAAATATACAGTGACTGATCGGCCTGATTTGCATATTAGCAGACTGGCTGATCAATCAGATCTGCATATTAGTAGATCCACTATACAGGCAGATTTGCATATCAGCAGACTGGCCAGTCAGTTTCCTGTATACGAACGATAAATGGCCGGCTTTGCCACATTCAAATAAAAAAAAACATTTTCGCTCTACATGGCTGAATACAATAAATGTAATCTGAGTTTTTCGAATATAACATGCCAACATGCCAACACAAGAACAAGAATTAAGGGTTCATTTTACTGACATGGCGTTAAAAATGTGGCTTGTTTGCATAATTGCAAACGAATCGAATGTTATTATTAATATTCGAAAATAGGCGGTGGATTGGCAGATCGGTAGAGGATCTGACGCCATGCTTTGCAGCAAAGAGCCCTTTATAGTCTGAGTTCAAATCCCGCCGAGGTTAACTTTGCCTTTCATCCCTACGGGGTCGTTGAAATAAAGTACAGTAATACACTGGGATAATTACTGGCCTTGTGCCAAAAGTAGAAACAATTATTAATATTCGAAAAACTCAGATTAGATTTATTATATATATATACAAATATTGAATCAAAACATATCAAATATGTTTAGAATTCTGTGTTTCATAAGCAGGTATGAAATAGCGCTATACGGTTTCTCTTATGAGTGTACATATTCTTCTATAGAATATGTATGTGGTAAATATACAATATACTCTGTTTTTTATTCGATATATGACTCTTTCTCTATATATATACACATATATCTTTTTCATTAGGTTATATATATATATATATATACATACATACACACACATATATATATATATATATATATATATATATATATATATATTTATATATATATATATATATATAGAGAGAGAGAGAGAGAGAGAGAGAGAGAGAGAGAGAGAGAGAGAATTAGTATATTTACCAACATATGCGTACAGATGTACACTAATGCTAGCAAATACATAAGTTATGTCATAGTACCTAGGTGGTTCTATCCACCTAGGTACTATGACATAACTTATGTATTTGCTAGCATTAGTGTACATCTGTACGCATATGTTGGTAAATATACTAATTCTCTATATTTATCTCCAAATTATTTATTTGTTGACCAACCTTGCTAAATCCACTGCTAATTCATTGTAGTGGTAGTAGGTTATTGTCATAATACCACCCCACTCCTACTGACTAGCCTCAGTGTCACGTGATTGATTCTTTAGAATCTGCCACTTGACCAGAGACAGTGAACTTTTTCAGTGCTATGGAATTTAGTCCCCGCTAGCTGTTCCATCCACTGAATTATTATTTTTATATGAGTTCCTAGTGTCCGCGCATCGCCTGGGAACTTAGCTGAGAATAGACACCCTGATGACGTAATGAATTCTCGATAGTTACATTGCGTAACTATATTTATCCCATTACAGAAACTAATTAGTTGGAGTGAAAATTTTAGTAAGTAAGTTAATTTTTAATTTTTAATGTTTAAAAATGTTCTTATTTTACGTCTTTCATATATATATATATATATATATATATATATATATACATGTGTGTGTGCGTGTGTGTGTTTGTGTGCATGTGTACATGTATGTGTGTGTGTATGTGTGTGTGCGTGTGTGTGCGTGTCTGTCTTGGAGATTATATCTGCTAATATAGATATCAAGAAAATAAGTACCAAACCCGATGAAGATAGGCATTGGGTTCGATATGTTCGACTAACATCTTCTTAGGGTAGTGCTCCCTCACAACCACAATCTAATGACTGAAGCTCTTAAAAGAAATATAGGAATTTCCCTCTCTCACATGTCAGCTTTCTCTCGAATATGGAGTTATTCACTTATATGTTAGCCACCTATGATCTCTTCAGCATTAAGAAAGATTTCGTCTATAAAGCCGCCGGCATATTTTCTACAGTCTAATCTAATAAGTTAGATAGACAACTGTAAACGCTTAATTTATTTATATATATCAAACCTATTATCATATTATACATATGAATAACCCCACGAGGTAATGCAATTTATATTTAATTATACCTAGGGCTGAGAAATGACAATGTCGTGAAGATGTTAGATAGAATTCTTCGCAATATTTCTTCTGTATCTCTGCGCTCACAGTTTAAATCCCACCGACGTTGTCTTTGACTTTCATGTTTCGATATCCATAACAGAAGTACCAGTACAACACGGGTGTCGATTCTTTCTGTATATCACTTTTTTACTTTCTCCCTCTCTCTCAGTTTATTTCTCCTCCTCTGGAAAAATATGTCAACATTCACACTTTGAGAGGGTTGTGCTCGACCATGTTTAAAATCCCAAGATTTCCACTACCTTCTCTCATTTAACACAGTGTGTAGCTTGCTTTTAACCACCAGTTAATCGCAATTTAAACTCCAGTTATTTTCCACAAGTACACAATATTGCCTTACATGGGAAATTCTAACAACTATATCCTCTAACGTTTGTGTTTATAGTTACATATTTTACCCTTCGTTTCTTCGTCTACACTTCAGCCTAATCTTTTTTTCATCATTCGCATTTATCTCCTACAAACCTACAAACTCGTTTAAATATTGAATTTTTATGGACTTTCGTATTGTATAGGTATACTATCGCATTCCCTTACAAACATATCATATAATACTTCTCTCCTCCCCGTCATTATTGACGATAGTGACTCTCAATATGAGGTCGTATTCGGCGCCTTTCCGCCCGCTTGGCAAGTTGCAATTCTGAAATTTCTCAACCATTCCTTTATTATTATATATTGTGGATTTTTTTCACAACTATTTATGAATTTACATATTTAACCCACTTATAAATTTAATGCATTATTTTGTTTTATCATAAAATATCTTTAATTATTATTATCTCCAGCATCTGGCTATTTTTAGAATTTCTTGAAACAATACTCAATCATTCATTTCATGGTTAATTCCGTTATGTTCATTTCACAAACTAAGCTCTTTTTATTTCCTAAAGAGAATCTGACGTTATAAAATAATTGTTTCTACTTTTGGCACAGGGCCAGCAATTATCCAGTACATTACTGGTACTTTATTTTATCGACCCCGTAATGATGAAAGGCAACGTCAACCTCGGCGGGATTTGAACTCAGATCGTAAAGAGACGTAACTATGCTGGAGAGCATGACGTCCGACCCTCTACCGATACTGCCAATCAACCGACGTTATAAAATAATACAGCTTTTTTGCTTACAGTATATTCCCTTCAGGAAGAACTTATAATAATCATTTTAACTGTTATCTGGTCTTAAACCTAATTTAACATGTTTTAAATTAACCATTGATCTTTATTCTTAGACATTCATCTGAAACGTTTATAACTTATTTACGAACATTCAAAATATGATTAGTTGTCTCCAGGGACATTGTATTGTTATAACACCGTTTCCGCTTTACCATTAATTAATTAGTTCACTAATTACATTATATATTCATATCACCTCCGTTATATCTCGAATATCTCATACAAAGCTAAATCTCTTATCGCGACCGAATTTACTTTTAGTGCTTTCGATACCATATGCCCCAAATGCTCATGTTTCTATGGAAAACATACACCCATATTAAAGAGTTCCTATCTAAATTTAAAATGTACAGCTTTATTTGGTATAAGAATCATTTTTTTTAAGGTAATGTTACTAATACCATCTTAGTGATTTCGGCGGCGGAGATATAATTGATACTGACGGGATTTTCCCATACTCAGCAAAGCATTTAATTATAAGTTTGAAACCAGAGGCAACGGACAGGAGTACCAGCTAGATCACCATACGGTTTAAATAGACGACTCTCCGATATCCGAACGGCTAAACGTCATCAACTGGATGCGACGTGACCCCTAGTGTGTAAGAAGTTAACAGCCGAAACACTTACTGGGGTGTGGAGGGGGGGGGGGTTCTCTGGGGACTTCTGCTGTCAGATTTTCTTGAAAGTTTCTTACAAGAAATAATAGATTAATAAATTCTTTTAGGGAATCCTTTCAAACTGTTCATTAATTAATTGAGATTAATGATGAATTTCATTACAAATTTGATGACGAAATGTTTTAATATCGTTCCATTACCAATTAACTTTCTTCAGCGGAGTTAACAATTTACACCGCATTACCAAGTGACTTAAGTATATTTCTATTTATGACTTTAAATCAAATTAGTTAATCGGTTCTTTATATAAGAATCTACAAGAATGGATATTTTTTTTCAAACATAATTGACTAATTTGATTTAATGATGTGACTGACGAGCAGACTGATGCTGGTGTCGGCTTTATGACTTCCGTAGGAGACCATGATCCAATCAACTGTGCATAGTACGTAACCGGTCGAGAGTCAATAAAAACATATAAACGAAACTTCATCGATATCTATATATATATATGTATATATGCCGACGGCAGAGCTCAAGCCGTTTCCACGGCTATTTCTGGACTAAATTAGAATTTTTAGCGTGGTAATAAATAGCCGAACTTTTCAAGGGGTAATTCCTTATATGGGAAGATTGCAATTGTCAAAAGGATTGTCAAGATTTCTTTAAACACATTTAAATCTTTCATGGCGGTGGGTGGGAGGTGGGAGTGGCTAAACTTGCCTGTAGAACAATGAGGGAGTGTGTTGAGTCGGTCAAGCGTTGAAAATGAATGCTATACAGCAAATTCTAAGGAGTATATTTGAAATTAGGCTAGGTAGAAAGCAGGCGAAAAATCTGAGAGTGGGACGTTATAAAGTTAAATGGTTAATAAATTGAGAAAATGTGTAACTGCATGTAAACACCGATTGCGTAGGGCTTACCTCGCCCTCAAACCCCCTCATTACCCGGGTGAGTAGACAATGGCTGCAACATCCTTCTTTTCCCCACTTGCCGAACAAGATAGGGGACACCCCAGCATACATAGGTAAATTTACTTCTTTTCTTTTTCCCTTTATCTCTTCTTATCACTTTCTTCACATCCCTCTCCTCTTCCTTTTTCTTTTTCGTCTTTCGCCTTCCCTGGGGAAGCCCATCGGGCTTCTGTAGCCTCAATACCCCCACCCCACTAAATTCTATATAGCATTGGCCGAAAACGCAATACCAGTTAAAAATATATCAGCTGCTTTAAACTCTAGAGATTTTTTATTATTTTTTAATATTTCATTTTTTTTATTATTTTTATTTATTATTTTTTATTCTCAATGTATTAACCATTTAATTTTATTGCGTCCCACTCTCAGATTTTTCGCCTGCTTTCTACCTAGTCTAATTTCTTACACACTCCTTAGAATTTGCTGTATAGAATTCATTTTTAACGCTTGACCGATTCAACCGACTCCCTCATTGTTCTACGGGCAAGTTCAGCCACTACCACCATGAAAGACTTAAATGTGTTTACAAGAAATCTTGACAATCCTTTTGACAATTGCAATCTTCCCATATAAGGAATTACTCCTTGAAATTAAAGGCATTTTGAAGACCTTACGCTTATGTTTTAGAGTAGTGACAATGCTGAAAATAGAAGTACGTGATATTGTCACTACTCTAAAACAATAGCGTAAGGTCTTCAAAATGCTTTTAATTAAGCATACAGTATTGCAAATTTACAGTATATATACATTTATATATATACCGCTATTTCAGGGCATCAATTCTAATTTTCAATTTTTGCTGGACCGGCAACGGCTCTGTATAATCAGTTCCTGATTATTACTGGAATTCTATAAGAATACAACATTCATAATTTCAGCATATAGGAGGAGTGCTGAGCTTTGATAAGTAACAACAAGTACGAAACAGAACTCTGTCAGCTTATCTCCCCTTGTTTGCTGAAATCGGAAGTAAGTGACATTGTCTCTACTCTAAAACAATAGCGTAAGGTCTTCAAAATGGTTTTACTTAAACATACAGTGTATTGCAAAATACACTATATATACATTCATATATATATATCGCTATTTCAGAGCACCAATTCTAATATATATATATATATATATATATATATATATATATAGTAAATTTGTATTCCAATGTTACTAAGTAGTTGCATTGGATGGAGTCAACCGACGTCAGAGATTGCTCAACGTATAATAAAGTGTGTTTTAAAATCCGGAGAAAATATGGAGAAGAAGTTTACGAAATGGAAATGCGGGTATATAGAATTTATTAGGTAACAATTGTTTCTATAGTGTATGGGTTACCTATACCTCGCTATTTGAATAATATACAAATATTATCATAAACCGAAGGTACACTGTAAGCAAACACACCATGTCTTCAGACCTTTGTATTAGAATGATATATAACAATTGTTACCTAATAAATTCTATATACCCGCATTTCCATTTCGTAAACTTCTTCTCCATATATATATATATATATATATAAAGAAAAAGAGCTGAAATCGAAAATGCAACTGGAGTCTTATTTGAATAACTGCGAAACCGGTAAAGGAACCAAATAAATATATATATATATATTTTAAATAAGACTCCAGTTGCATTTTCGATTTCATCTCTTTTTCTTTATACTTTCACTCGTCTAGGACACCTCGGTTATTTTTCAATGTGTAAAAAAAACCTCACTTTCTAATATATATATATATATATATATATATATATATATATATATATATACACATAGATATATATCTATATATATATATATATGCATATATATATTTGCATACAACCACCCACACATATATATATGCACAAACACGCACATTTACACACATGCATGCACACAGACACGCATACATATGGATACATACACACATATATACTTATATAAATAAATAAATTATACAATTATCAAAGTTGTGTTCAAATCATTTAATAGCTGACAATCGTTTCTTCCAAATTCTCGTTTGGAATCATCGGAGCATTATCAATGTTTGCACATATAATTAACCTCCTATTCAACTGAACAATAATATAGATACATATAAATTGATGTTGTGAGCAACAGTTTCGTATTTACAGGGTGGAATGGATGTGGTATATATTTTACGAGAATTGTACAATAATTGTACAAACATTCAAGTTCAAATTCAAATTCAAATTCAAATTAAATTAAAATCAAAAGCACGGAGTGGAATACATGCAACAGATAAAACAAGGGAATAGTCCAATTATTAAACAGACATTGAGGAAGTAGTTTTGAGAAAGGAAGAGTGCATTAGAATCTATGGTGGATGTTGAATGTTGATAGTGTTCGAATTAATGTGTGTTGAGAAACATACAGTTTTTGCAGACTTTTCCATGACATATGTTGAATTAAATTTTAGTTAATGTTTATATTGAATGTTTTAAGTTAGTTAGAGCAATGGATTGTAAATTAGTCTTAATGAATTCATATTCATAGACTATATTTGATCAACCGTTAAATTTTCAATCGTTAATTTCCGGAAGTGAATAAGGGGAGCTAATGCGTAAGGGGAGGTAACTAGTTAATTAAGTTCTATTCATTTATTAAAATTATTTGTTCTAATACACACTATAATGTGATACCATTGGATCTCAGTTACATAACGCTGTATATTTATACCTGATTTTAAATACAGTGTATTTTACATTAAAGGTCTCTTTAGATTTTTATCTATTCATTACTGGAAAAGGTATATGTTATGAAGGATTATATAGCTGTTAATATGTCATAATAGATATGCTATATGTGTAATAATATAATCCCTAATATGTAATGCTATTACATTTTATATTTAATTATAAATGTATATATACTTTATTATTATTATGTTGTGTAATTTAAGCATTTAATTATACAATTATAAATCCATTACTGTATATGATATAATTAATCTATTGTAGTTATATCACAAGGTGGTAACTCTATGTCTAATTCTAACTGTTATTTCAGAGCATAAGGTTATAGATGAATAGGAGTTGTGTAGAGGGAAGAGTTGGACGAAAGGTTTGTGGTTGTGGGTGCTGCTAAGTCCTAGATGTGTAGTGTTAATGGTGGTCGGGAATTCAAATCTCACATTGTTGTATACTAACAGCTAGGTTTAAAGTTATGGAACGAGTGCCGGTACCGGTGTTGGCACGAGGAAAATGTCTCTGACTTTCTATTAAGGAGGTCTAGTTTCGAAAACATTATAGTATGGGTCTCCAGAAGGCAGAGATTACACAATTCATTCGGTGGTTTATACGATGAGGCCCTACCTACTACTTCCCATTGCAGTGTAAATGGTCTATTCCTAGTTTTCAGAGAGGGTACGTAGCTAGATAAAGAGGTGGAGCTGGCAAGATTGTGTTTTTGAAAGAGTGGAGGTGCGTGTTGTATCTCGTCATGAATTTGTTCGAAGAAGAACCTATATATGTTTTAGAAGAGATGTTTGCGTTAACGGTGCATGAGTAGATGATGTCTTTGGTTAAGCAATTATTACCTAAGGGACAAGTTCTATTAGTTCTACAGTCACATTTATTCTAGGTGTTAGCTTGCCGGTTCCTATGTTGTGAAGAATTATGGTTGCTAGCGATAGCACTAGGGTAATGATGTCTATCATTCGTATTGTTATTGATTTCATTAGGGCCATTATCATTATTACTATTATTGCTACTATTGTTTACAGGTACTAAGTTTACCTCCTGTTGTGTTTTAATTAATTGGAAATAGTTATTAATCTTCCTTTTATTACTACTAGCTATATGGTATGCTATGTTAGGTGTGGTGGAGTACGATAATTTAATTGTATTTTTTATTGATAAGGCTATGGTACTTGTGGCCGGTCGGGGAGTGTTTTTCTAAGATTGAGAAGAAAGCCTTGGGCAAGTTGGTAGAGACGTTTAGATTGAAAGGGGGATTGAAGAATGTATTAGTTCTCCTACTTTTGTTTATAGTATTGTTTTTTGACGTATTTATATCCCTGTTTATATTATTATCGTGGTGTTTACTTGGGTGCGAGTTAAGTTTGGTATTAATCTTCGTCTTAGAGTTATAGTGGCTAGTGTTTTTACTATTTTTCCTCATGGCCATATTATGAGAAATAATGTTGTAACTATGGGATTTTATAGATAGGAATTCAATCTCATTCTTATGTCCTGATTTAGCTAAGACCTCATTGTAGTATTGTGAATTATTGTTAAATATAGTTTCATTATATGATAGATTAGAGATTCTATTAGATATTCCTTTGGTAATAGAATTTACTATGGATTTAGGGTGGTTAGAGTTGGTGTTCACATGAATTAGTTTTTCGTTAGGTTTATGATAGGGTGTGTATATTCTAGAGTCTAGGCTAAGGGTAGCATCAAGGAAGTTGACGTTTTTAGTGTTTTTCTATAAGGTGATACTTAAGTTGAAGTTTTTGAAAACTTTATGCAACTGTTTCCTAGTTTTTTCTATATTATTTTTTTCATAGTCTATAAGAAGAAGCGCATCATCGCGGTATAAACCACCGTTGGGGTAGGGTAGGTTCTTATGGATTTCATTAAGTAGGTATAGGCCCACCAAATCGGTGACCTGCGCCGAGTCACTAGATCCCATGGTTATGTCGAAGTTGTTATGCGTATCCTTGCGGGTCCATAATTGTTCTTCAAATATAATTATGGTTTTTCGGACCGCAAGTATGACATCAATTTGGCATCTAGTCAGGTCACTATTGTTCATGGCCATAATTAGAACCTTATTTAATAGGATAGGGGAAATAGAGGTGTAGTATGAATTGATATCAAATTGTATAATTTTTTTTATTTTTACACTCTTTAATACCCTTGAACCATTCAATAACCTCACCCGTATTTGCCCATTGGTTAAGGTATAATTTGTGCTTAAATTGTGGGATGATTTTATCTAATATTTTCTTGCTGATAATACCAATGTCAGACTTGGAATGGCAAATATGTTTAATTGAAGGATTACTAATGAAGTCTTTTTTATGGTCCTTCAGAGAGAATATTGGGGGATTAGGGGTGTATGGCTGTGTATATCTCTGAAGTCCCAATTTACTCTCTATATTACGGCCTTCAATATTTATATCTTCTAGGTTTTTAGTAGTAGTTTTCTTGTAGCTCTATGCAGTTCCTTATATATACATTTTCTATAAGTATCGTAATCTAAGCTATATATATTATTAGTTTTATCTGCATGTACTAGGATTTTTTCATTTTTATTAAATCCTTTAATAGTGGAGTTAAGATTGTTTAAGAAGGTGTTGTTTCTATTACGATGTTTTTTTGTATTTTATGTTCTTAACTAGTTTAATTAGATCATTTTCAAAGGAGTTTAATAATGTGTTGCCAGGAGGGCTTTTAAATGTTTTAATATACATATATAGATATATAGGCGCACACATACGAATACATACATACATGCATGCATATACACACACGCACACACACATGCATATGAATACATATACCCACACACACACATAAACACATACACAACATACACCCCACACATGAATAAATCGTCGATACAGTCCAGTGGCTGAATAAGCAGACACGAAAAATATTAAAAACAAGATCAAAAATAAAATAATATAAAGACATAAATGAACGGGATGACACAAACAAGACAATAATAAATATATTCATATATACACACACACACACACACACACATATATATATATATATATATATATATATATATATATATATATATATATATATATATATATATATATATTTCGTTTCTGAATTTGTTTAGCAAGATTCTTTATCTGAAATCGTGTGTTGAAACCGATATTGTTATACTTTGGGAGGGTCATGTTGCCAATAAAAAACACACGCACCAGTTGCTTTCACTTCAATTTATTATATATTTATAAATTTACAAATCTACAAACTTATAAATTTCTGGTTGGTTGGTTGGTTCCACAACCAGATAGTTGTTTATATATAGTCATAGTCCTTTCGTCACACACTCTGTGACCTCTTCAGTGACTGGGGATTCCTTTCTTTGTTTCTGTGCCTTTCCTTTCTTCTATCCTACGCCATTTTGTTTCTGTGTGTGTGTTGTGTGCTCAGTTTGCGCATGCGCCACATTCGGGTGTCTGTGTGTGTTTGTGTTCATTTATCTATTTGTTTATTTATTTATTTATTTATTTATTTATTTATTGTTGGTTGGTTGTTTGTTCTATGTGTGTGTGTGTTTTCATTTTGTCCTCAATTGTAAGTTGTGATGTTGCTGTTCCACTCATATTTTCTATTTAATTTTGGTTGTAATTCTTTTATGCTTACTGCCTCTGTAATTTGCCTAAACATTGCATCTTTTCTGTGTGTGGATTCCATTTTTATTTTTATGTTCTCTAATCTACCCCTGTGTTCTATCTTAGCACGTTGGTAGAGCACAGATGATTCTTTATTATCTTGAAGGTCTCGCCAGTGTTCATTTATTCATTCCCCTATACTGCGAGCTGTCTCACCTATGTACACTATATTTTTGTTTCTACATTGTCCTTCAGTACATCTTATGCTATACACTACATTTCTACACAGACACACACACACGATAGCAATTAACAGCGGTTCGATCGTATGTGGGTTTTCAGCCCAGCTAATGATCTAAAATGTCTTGCACAGAGTTGGCAGCCAAAACATTCACTGGGAATAGCCGGCTGTGGCTGGAGTTCATGTACTTTTGCATGTCGTTTGAACCTTCCTGCTGATTTACATTCTCTACCACATGCTTGGCAAGCATGATGAGTAGCATCTCCAACAGCAGCCTGGTAGTCAACCACTGTTCTTACTTTATGACTGCGAAGATGAATTTTGAATGCAACTTTGCTTAGGCAGAGTCTCGTACAGACGCTGCATGTCAGCGCCATAGGAGGACCTTCGCCGTCTGCAAATGCAACAGCAATGCCCTTCCTCACATCCCGCTTTACTTTCTCGTATGCGATTCGAGATGCCTCAAAGGCAACTTTCCCCTCATACACAGTCTTTCTCCATTTATTACGATCAGCGGCATGTATGTATATATATACATATATACATACATATATCCACATGCATATCCACGAACATACACATATATATATACATATACATATGTATATATACACACATATACACATGTATACACACATACACGCAATATCCGTACATACACGCACATACACACATATATATTTATACACACGCATATATACAGATTCAAACATAGACACATATATACGCAAGTATAAGGGTAAGAATACACACACGCATCCACACGCATATACAATGTAAGAACAAAAATATACACATATATATATACATATATACATATATGCGTCCACATACATGTTTATACATAGGCATGTAGAGATATACACACATACCTAAGACAAACATTATTATTGCGCAAATAAATGAGAATACGTAATTAAAAATAAATACAATTAAAAACGTATACATACTTAAACATATATTCATACGTAACTATGAATATATCAGAAAAGTAGAAATAGGGTTCCCGTGAAAAACAAGGGAATGTAAGGGTGTGTGTAGAAAGCGTATAACTAATAAGTAGAAAGAAGAAGGGATAATGAAAGTGACTATGTGCGTGTAAATTGTTGTACATTATGGTAAGGTGAAAGAAGAGGCAAGAAGTATTCAGGATCTCTAAAAAAAGAGCGGGGGGTGTTAAGAAAGTTGGACAGAAAGAAGGTAGTGGGTGTGTATCTGTTAAAAGTTTGACAGAAAATGGGGAGATAAACAGGTGGGAAATAATTTTGTATAATGGTTGTGGTAAAAGGTATGTGTTTATAAATCGATCTGGGTAAAATATATGTTCATAAAGTGATCTGGGTAGTGAGATAAGAAAGGGTTAAGAGAGGTGGACAGAATGAAGGTTGTGGGTGTGTATGTGTTAAAAATATGATAGAAAATGGGGGAGGGTATAAATAAAATAAATAAAATAAACAAGTGGGAGATGATTGTATATAATGGTTGCGGTAAAAAGTATGCGTTTATAAGTCGAACTGGGAAAAATGAATGTGTTCATAAAGCGATGATCTGGGTAGTGAGTGGAAGAGTTAATTTGTAAATAGGAACCTCAAAGTGTTTGAGCCTTCGTAGATGTGTTATACCAGCTGGAAAGGAGATGTGGTTTCAGGTGTAGACAACTTCTGAAGATCTTTTGGAATTGAGGCAAGTGGTAGGAGTTTACAGATTTTGAAGTATTCTGTACTTTTCAGTTATACACAAAGAACATTTCTTTGTGCCTTTGTGATATTCTTTTGAGTGGTCTAAAATAGACCAATCAATCAGTATGGAATATTTCTTTCTTTAAACTCTCACACTTTATTAGCCAGTGCCATAGATGTTCTTTTCTCAGGGTGTTTGAAGGAAGCGACATGTGCATAGTACCTGATTTTATTGTTGTCTTGAGCCATGCTCACATATCGCTCACTCTTGGCTGGTTGATTATTTATAATGGGTGTCAGTTTGGCCTCATATACGATAGATTTCGTATTGCATTTGCCCTGTAAGGGGCATTCTTCTGGTTTCCTGCAACTACATCCTGGGTTTCCTTTAGTTATATTTGAGTTGGTAATTTTGGATTTCATTGATGGGCAGCAAGAGTAGCTAATTTTAACTAAATTTCTATTAATTATCTTGTTATATCAATGTTGCTGAGGGAAATGTTTGTCTAGGAGTTTGAGAATTTTCTTCCTACGTTAGTTTTAACTTTGAAAGAGAAAGGTGGGGTAATCCTTATAAGTTTTCTTTTCCTGTTATTGTGTTATCCTGTTATTGTTCGTTGAAACCGCTGTTTTTAAGGGCTTTATTATAATAAGGGGCTGCTTTTTTGAAAATATCTATAGACGATGATAAGGTAGAGATCCTACGACTAATATTAGGAATAAGATTTTTAAATAGCCTCTTTGTGTAAATATCACAAATTTAAGGTCTGAAAGAAGCAGTAAGTAGGCCAAGATTGATATCGAGGA
This sequence comes from Eledone cirrhosa, assembly GCA_964016885.1. Classification (NCBI taxonomy): domain Eukaryota; kingdom Metazoa; phylum Mollusca; class Cephalopoda; order Octopoda; family Eledonidae; genus Eledone; species Eledone cirrhosa. The sequence continues at coordinate 328,428,511 of OZ024741.1, forward strand.
AGGTGGTATTAGTTAGGTTCGTATCTATAGTAATTTTTAGGTTTAGGTTAGAGAAGGTATTAATTAAATCTTTACGGAATTTATGAGAAACAGCTAAACCATCGTGTCGGTATAAGCCGATATTATGGCTGGGAAATTTCTCTTTAAGTGTGTGGAGTAAGAATAATCCAACTAAATCGCACACATCGGCGCTATCGAAAGAGCCCATCGAGACATCAAAAGAGTTTTCTGGGCTTGATCTTTTAACCTAAGTATCTTCTTTAGCGAAAAGTAGTGTTTTCCTAGCGTGTAAGATAACATCCTCCTCTAAATTAGATATATTAATGAAAAATCTAGCAAAATCTAAAGTTTTAATTAATAAGGATTCAGTGATAGAGGGGTTGAAATCTACAATATTAAATTGGGTAAATCTACACTTATTTTTCTCTTGTATATTATTAAACCATGATATCACAGAGGAAGTATTTAACCATTGGAATAATTCAGTCTTATTTGAAATATTATGTTTCTTAGGATCTTTTTACTAGCAAGACCGATTTCAGATTTAGCAGGGTTGATTAGTCAACAACTAGGTCGATTAATAAAGTCTGATTTATGGTCTTTAAGTGTAATATATTCTTTACGTTTGGCTAGGCTTTCAGTTCGGTTATCAACTTTTAATGTACTAGCTAAACCTTAAGCTTCATTATTTATGATATTATAAGTATTAATATTAGCTTTTTGATATTTAGCAGTGATGCTATCTCTTAAAAGTTGGTTGTATACATGTTTATTAACTTCGTAAAGGTTTTTAGTTTTATCAGAGAAAACAAATGTATTATTAGAGAATTTGATATTAGAAATGGCATTAGAAAGTTTAGTTAAAAATTGTTATTGTACTTACAGAATTTTAAGTCGTTAATCATGTTAACTAGGTCTACTTAAGCTTATGTATGTGTGTGTGTGTGTATGTGTATATATATATATATGTATATATATATATATATATATATATATATATATATATATATATATATATATATATATATATATATATATATATATGTATGTATGTGTATATATATATGTATGTGTGTGTATGTATATATGCATATATTTATGGGTATGTGTCTGTGCATGTGTGCGTGTGTGTCCGCAAGTGTGGTTGTAGGAGCGAATATATATGTGTGTGCTTGTATATCTATGTTTGTATATATACATATACATTTATTATTTTTCCCATTACATTATGTTCGTTATTTTATTTCAGCCTCGCTTTCAATTGTCCCAGAATTTGATTTGAATTCCGTATCTCACTTCCATTTTAAATAAAATTTTATTCTTACGACCGAAGTCAGATGTCTGTGCCAGGCTCGTCTGTCTTCGTGAAACCTTTGGTAAATGAAATAATTATCTTATGTTGTTTATCTCATTCGGTGCTAGGAGGTTGACCCTCTGTTTTAATTAGCTGTTTATTTTCCTAATGTAAGGTGAATAACACATGGCAATATTATTGTTAATCAGCTATTAATTAAACTGTATTCCCAACACAGGAGCAACACCCTTACTAATATGGTGCATAATTATGTGTATTAGAGTCAAGTACTGATTATGTGTGTATCTGTAGGCCTTTATACGTATCCTGGTGTGAATTAATCTTAGGTGTTTGTCGGTTACTGTGAAATTGGTTATTAATCGTAAGGACATATGTCAATGTTTGTATGGGATGCATAGTATACATGTTCGTCTATATGTAACTATACGTACACTCGTTTTGCATCTAAGACGGCTGTAGGTTTGTGAAATTGTTGGCCTAATTGGATATGCGTTCATATGTAGGCAATTTCAAAACACATCGGTTGTACTGTTCAGATATTTCATCGCTGACTTTAAGTAATATATATATATGTGATATATATATATATATATATATATATATATATATATATATATATATATATATAAAGAGAGAGAGAGAGAGAGAGAGAGAGAGAGAGAGAGAGAGAGAGAGAGAGAGAGAGAGAGAGAGAGAGAGAGAGAGAGAGATAGTAAAGTCGAGGAATTAAACTTATTTACATGGATTGTTATAATCCAGGGAATATCATGTCCTTTTGTTGCTTTCCTTTTCTCTTGCTTTTCTTCTTTTTCTTTCCTTCAGTTGTTCTCGTTTTTTTCCTTCCTTTTTTTCTTTGTATATCTTTTGCTCTAGCTCTCTCGTACTACTTTTTTGCTCTTTTATTATTGCGATCCCTATAAGTAGGACATCAGACACCATGGTTTGCAGCGTAGAGGTGTCCTCCCTTTACGTTCTGAGCTCATATCCCGTCAAGGTTAGCTTTGCCTTTCATTCTTACGGAGTTGATAAAATAAACTACCCATAACGCACTGTAATCGATTTAACTGAATTTTCCCTCTCACTAAATTGTTGGCTTTGTGCCTAAATCAGAAACCATTATGACCCTTTATTCTTCTCTTTCTTCTTCTTCTCTTGCTCTTTAATTTCTTCCTTTGTTTCCCCGTCATCGTTAGCTTCTCTCGTTTTCCTCTTGCTCTCCTTTCCTCTTGCCCTATATTTACCTGGCTCTACATCTGTTCGATAACTCTCAACACCTCCGAATATGAAGAGATTAGAATTCAGTGCTCGTGTTAAACGGAGAAATGTAAATAAACAAATAAAGAATTGTGATTATTATCTCTTTCTTCTCAGGTAACGCCGGGTAGCTATCAAATAAACATTAAATACTTGATGTCTACAAACAAAAATTGTATATTATTATAATTATTGAATTCAGTATACATGCGATTAAATTGAAAATAAAATATATTAATAATATATATTTGTACAAAAGCGATCAATATAAAATATACTTATGCATTGATATTTTTTCATGGGAAAGTGTCCACAGACAAATGCGCGAGTGCGTGTGCGTGTGTGTAAACGGGTAGCATGTATATTAAAATGATTCAATTATATATATTGAATTAAATCGTCCTGTGATTGCATTCTAGACAGAATGTATGAAAATTAGCAAATGTATACGAGTGCAAAGAATGTTTATACATATGTATGATACAATTATTTGGATACACACCCACAAACACACACACATACACACACATGTATGTACATATATATATATATATATATGATGTAAGTAAGAAGCAAATATGAGGTATCAAATATGTACCGGCACTCAGGTATTTGTAAGTTTGCACATAAATACAATATATATATATATATATATGAGAGTATTGAAGTTTGCTTGAAGCATTGTGGAATAATAATATATATATATTGTGGAATAATAATAATAATATATATATATATATATATATATATATATATATATATATATATATATATATATGCAATGATATTAAATAAATGGAAACTATATTTATAAAACCATATTTATTCTACTATATGTACCAAGGGTACCAAAACTGATTATACAGAGCAGTTGCTGGTCAAGCAGAAATTGAAAATTAGAATTGGTGCTCTGAAATAGCGATATATATATGAATGTATATATAGTGTATTTTGCAATACACTGTATGCTTAATTAAAAGCATTTCGAAGACCTTACGCTATTGTTTTAGAGTAGTGACAGTCTCACTTATTTTAAATTTTTAGCAAACAAGGGAGATAAAGCTGACAGAGCTCTGTTTTGTACTGTTTGGTACTTTCTGGTACTTTTTGGTACTAGTGAGACTGTCACTACTCTAAAACAATAGCGTAAGGTCTTCGAAATGCTTTTATTTAAGCATACAGTGTATTGCAAAAGACCTTATATATACATTCATATATATATCGCTATTTCAAAGCACCAATTCTAATTTTCAATTTCTGCCTGACCGGCAACCGCTCTGTATAATCAGTTCCTGATTATTACTACAATTCTATAAGAATCAAACATTCATGATTTTCAGCAAACAGGTGGAGTACTTAGCTTTGATAAGTACCAAAAAGTCCGAAACAGAGCTCTGTCAGCTTTATCTCCCCTGTTTGCTGAAAATTTAAAGTAAGTGAGACTGTCACTACTCTAAAACAATAGCGTAAGGTCTTCGAGATGCTTTTAATTAAGCATAGAGTTTATTGCAAAATACACTATATATATACATTCATATATATATATCTCTATTTCTCCTCGTCAATTTGATATGTCGGGCTTATGCCCACGTGATTCATTGACTTGTCTCTATTTTTCTTCTCTTTTGGTTGCATACCACCATGTGTTTGTTTTCTTCCCTCCGTTTTCCCACTGTCCCGATAACTTAATTGAGTTATCGCTCTCACTGATTTTAGGTATAGAGTCTTTAATGCGTCGGAATAGCACCGATAAACAGAAGACTACTGAAGAGGACATTTTAACCCTTGTCTATTTGTATTCATATATTCATGTTCGCAACAACGCAGCACGCAATTTTTCATTCACATAATTTTTCCCTTCTCTGTGGTTCGTATATTTTCTGTTACCTTATTGCTATCACCCCTTCTCTCTTCTTCACCTCTTGCCTTCCTCAACTCCTGCTGCTGGTCACTCACCGGCTGGTCCTTCCTCCCACTTTCACTCACTCCCTCTCTGCTTCTCCCCCTCTCACTTCCTCCCGTCTGACCTGCTTGAATTTCTTTCCTCTCTCAATCTTCTCGCAGCTCGGACGTGTCTATTTCTCCTCGTCAATTTGATATGTCGGGCTTATGCCCACGTGATTCATTGACTTGTCTCTATTATTGCTCTCTTTTCGTTGCATACCACCATGTGTTTGTTTTCTTCCCTCCGTTTTCCCACTGTCCCGATAACTTAATTGAGTTATCGCTCGCACTGATTTTAGGTATATAGTCTTTAATGCGTCGAAATAGCAACGATAACTGAGAAGACTATTGAAGAGGACATTTTAACCCTTGTCTATTTTTATTCATATATATATATATATATATATATATATATATATATATATATATATATATATATCTAGGGCGGGTAAAATTCCCGAGATCCATGGACGAGTTCTCTCCAGCGGTCTCTGTCTCTCATTATCGCTGCCATCTCCTGCGTCTCCAACAGACTAGTGTCTGTCCTCAGGGCATCAACATACGTTAACCTTGGTCTTCCTCTTCCAGTGTGTCCATGTAGGGGCTCCCACATGCGTAACATTTACACGTCATTTATTGCATAACATTTACACGTCAAGTCATACATATATATATATATATATATATATATATATATATATATATATGTGGAAAGTTATATTTAAATTGTTGGGTTACAACCAGTAAATATTTATAACTGATATAAAAGCACTCAACAAGAAGGCATAACATATTGTTAATATGATATCCCTGAAATATATATAATGAAATAAATATGGTTTTATAGATATAATTTCCTTTTATTTAATATCGTATATATATATATATATATATATATATATATATATATATACAGAGAGAGAGAGAGAGAGAGAGAGAGAGAGAGAGAGAGAGAGAGAGAATTATAGTATTATTCAATTTCCGTTGGTGTAATCAATTAATTTGATTGTTCAACAAGAGACAAAGACCACTTACAGTAAAGTTTTACTCAGCGTACGAATTATTCCAATGGGTAGATCCTGTAGTAGTTTTACTATGCATTCCAAGTGTAACAATTTGCGTGCGGAGTGTATATATAGAAATTTACAAAACTATTATTTAAAAACAACATATTCCAGATAAGTGGGAATAACATATATTGCGTAACATTTACACGTCAAGTCATACAATTGTCAACTATATACTGTATATGTATATATATATATATATATATATATATATATATATATATATATATATATATATATATAGATATATATATATATATATATCGATTGTCGATTGACTTTCGTCAAATCGGATCGAGGGAACAATGTTTCCATTGGTCTTTCCAATTGCAAATCCTTTCTATCGGTTGCAACTCCATGTAGAAGGAGCAACGTGAAATAAAGCGTCTTGCCCAAGTGCATATAAATATATATATATATATATATATATATATATATATATATATATATATATATATATATATATATATATATATATATATATATATATAGTTGTTATTAAAATAACAGATTAAATATTTGCTCTACGGTTCTTATATATTTGATATATATTTTCCTTATCGAGCCCTCTTTGGATTTTAGTCTTCAATTTTATTATTATTACTATTATTACTATATATAGTTATTATATAGTAAGGTGTATTATTGGTTGTGCAAAAGGTCCAATAAATTTTTGTTAGCAATATTAAGTTCTCCACGCTTTAGTATATCTCCAATTCCATTCAAGGGAACGGCTAGATGATGTAAAACTGAGTATTAGTATCAAAATGAAAATCTGAAGGCGTGGTAAAATTTCCAATCATTTTAATCACGACACATGTTTCACGATCGATCTATCTCTTATTGAAACATGTGTCGTGATTAAAATGATTGGAAATATTACCACGCCTTCGGATTTTCATTTTGATATATATATATATATATATATATATGTGTGTGTGTGTGTGTGTGTGTGTGTGTGTGTGTGTGTAGATATATATAGGTAACTATTGCATGGCTTGATGTAATTGTCAGTTGTCAGGATATCCATTATATTTAATAGCTATTACACTATTTTTTTAAGAATATAAATTTCAATTCCGAAAATAAACTATTAAATGAACATGAACGGAACAATTTTAGAACTATTCCATCCTTCAAGCATGTATCTATACTACTGAATCTATGAAATGTAGAAGAGTTAACTTTTTTTTTATGTTTATCTTTCAACAGATCACATATCACACTTCATAATTTTCACAGCGGTTGTTATATCAAAATTAAATTCACAGCGGAAGTTATATCTTCATTAGCGTAATGGAAGCCATATTTACATTAAATTTACGGTAGTTCTATTTAAGTTTTACATTAAAATCTTCCAATATACGCCGTGTACTATATATTATAATATATAGTACACGACGTTGTCAATTAAATAATTATTTAATTGACAACGTCGCTAAACATATCTAGAAAGAAAAAGACTACATGTGTCTGGGTAGCATAAATAGATGTAGTGATCGACAATTAGATAGATAGGAGAGAAATGGAGAGAGAAAGAGATAGAATGTGACACACACACTATATGTATATATGTGTATATCTATCTATCTATCTATCTATCTATCTATATATAATATATATATACACACACATATATATTCATTTATTAATTTTTTAAATTATTAATAGGGTAACACCATTATTGTAGGTAGTCACTAAGCACTTAATGATGCGCAGAATGAATTAATTCCTCCATCAGAGTGAATACATTAAGTTACATGAATAATATATAGAACAGGAATCAAAAGGGAAACAAAGTCCTCATATATATATATATATATATATATATATATATATATATGCACAGAAAGAGAGAGTGCGAGAGAGAGAGAGATAGAGGGAGAGGGAGAGAGATAGTTAGAGAGAGAGCGAGATGATATATATATACGTATATATATATATATATATATATATATATATATATATATAATTATAGAAAGATGGCTAGATAGATAAAAAGAGAGAGAGAGAGAGAGACAGAGAGAGAGAGAGAGAGAGAGAGAGAGAGAGAGAGAGAGAGAGACGTAGATAGACAGGTATAAATAAATAAATATAAATGTGTGTGACTAAGTGTATTGTAGTATTAATAACCACGAAAGTCATTTCTTTAAGTGTCACTTAATCTTTGCCTCTGGACTTCTCACTCTTCGAAATATTTCTCATCGCTCTATCTCTATATAGTTTATATGGCTTTTCTTCTTTCGGTTGTTTCTATTTCCTCGCCTAAGATGTGTGGGTTATCATCAGAACCAGCAGCACCACCAGCATCTTCAGCATAACTGACTTCTTCACATTCTGGTAGATTGGCAGATTCGGCAGTAGAGCGTCGGACAATATACTTAGCGTTAGAGACTCATGTTCTTTTACTTTCTGAGATCAAATCACACCGATGTTAGTTTTGCCTTTCATTCTTACGGGGTCGATAAAGTCAAGTACCAGTAACGCACGGGGTCGATTTAATCGATTTTTTACTTCACCGAAGTTGTTGGCCTCATGCCTGAATCAGAAACAATTATTCTTGTTGTTTTTGTTGTTTCTGTTGTTCCTGCTGTGTCTGAAAAAGGACATTAGACTGACATTGCTTTCATGAATACATATGCAGTCAGAGCAGACTTTTATAGGGAAGCAAATTGTGATATCGTTCCCAAATCTACGATAAAAACTGGAAATATCTTCATGGTGTTAGGTGATATTTATTATATTCGTGAAATTTAGGGTGGTGCATTGGCAGTATCGGTAGGGAGTCGGACGCCATGCTTTGGAGCATAGAGTTACGCCTCTTTACGGTATGAGTTCAAATCCCACTGAGGTTAGCTTTGCCTTTCATCCTTACGGGATCGATAAAATAAAGCACCAGTAAAGAATAGGGGTCGATTTAATCTACTTTCCCCTCCCCTTAAAAATATTGCTGGCCTTGTGCCTATAGTACAAACAATAATATTCGTGAAATTTAGATCGCCTCCCCTTTTTCAGGCTGACAACTGTGCCAAATCCCGTGCCACTGTCTTGGCTGTACCAACCGACTGTCTGTTCTAGCGACTCCATTGATGTTTCAAACCTCGCCAACGGTTACAAATCACATATAAACAAGATGTAGATTAAGGATAGGTTAGAAGCAACTTTCTACAACTTATTCCCCATGTTCACTGTCCTGAGCATTAATGATATTGGGGGTAAGTGTGTTGGACTTACGATCATAATGCCTTG
>OZ024741.1:328442339-328452339 GCA_964016885.1 Eledone cirrhosa
GGTTTCTTTTACAAAATGTAAAATAACCGAGGTGTCCTACACGAGTGAATGTATAAAGAAAAAAAGATGAAATCGAAAATGCAACTGGAGTTTTTTTTTTTTTAAATATATATGAGAAAAATCATAGACCCTCCATCTCAACTCTACTTTTGAAAAGCAGAAGAACTGCGAAACCGGTAAAGGAACCAAATAAATATATATATATTTTTTTAAATAAGACGCCAGTTGTATTTTCGATTTCATTTCATTTTCTTTATATATATATATATATATATATATATATATATATATATATATATATATATATATATATATATATATATATATATATATATGTATATATATATATATATTTATATATATATATTTATATATATATATTTATATATATATATTTATATAAAATATATATATATATATATATATACAATGTACACAATAAACAGTTGTATTAAGTTCATTAATTTTTTTGTTTTAGTTTGATCAACCAACAAACTAAATGTGGCGCTGTTCATCGGATCTCTTCTGTACATTTCGCTTTGTTTTTCACTAATTTTTTTCATTATGTATGTATGTTCATACATAATAAAGTACCAGTAATGCACTGGTTATTTGCTGGCCTTGTGCCAAAATTAGAAACCATTATGTATGTATTTAGAAGGAAAACTCTGATATAACACCTGCAACCCTAATGGTATCCAATGATGTTGATTCGTTCTTCTTTTTGGTAAATATCATCTTGGTTAAGAGAGTGGGACTGGCTTTGTGCAGTGCCTTTGCTCACTATAAAAGCTTCACGGCACAGGCATTGCTTTATATCTGGTGATCTCTCTGCACTTGTCGTCACATGGTACCATGGGCCCAGCACTGTGTCAATAATTATTACAAGTGCAGTGTTTGTACCAGAGTTTTCAAGTCGCTGGCTGGACTAAAAAGTCACTCGTTCAGCGCATCAGTAAGGGTTCTCCTACATAGATATAAAGTAGTGGCCGTATTCGAAAACGAATTGGCAGCCACCATAAACGTATGTATGTAGATATGTAAGTATGTATGTATATACGTATGTATGTAGATATGTATGTAAGTATGTATATCTCTGTAGATATGTAAATATGTATGTGTGTATATATATGTGTATGTTTGTATGATATATATAAAGATTTATGAATATAAATATGTATATATTTATTTGATATATATACCTAGCTATATGTGTATATATATATATATAGAGAGAGAGAAATAGAAAGAGAGAGAGGGAGAGGGGGGGGGGGAGAGCGAGAGAGAGAGAGAGAGAGAGAGAGAGAGAGAGAGAGAGAGAGATTAATAGATATATAGATAGATAACTTTCTTTTTAAAGAAATGTCCATCAGAAGTGGGATGCGATAGATAGATAGATAGATAGATAGATAGATAGATAGATAGATAGATAGATATATTTCTTTATTTACCATAAAGGCATAAAAAGAAGGGACAAATACAAAGGGGGAGTTTACATAAAACCGAGTAAAAAGGGTATAAAATGAAAATAATCGAAAACAACCTCAAAAGGGAGGGGACGTGATGGGGGTTGCACACACCCCCGAAAAAGTGTGCAATCCTTTGCCCGGGGAGCACATGGAGAAGGTGCTCCCTCTTCTTCACTTCTTTACCTACAGGTTGGTATACAGAGAAGGCCCAATTACATGAGCCATTCTCGCCACTATCACCCACCTTTCATAAAACTGCCTGTGGCCAAGCACCTCTCTCTCCATTCTTATCCTTCATCCGAAGTGATATCGGAAGAAGTAGACCAGACTATGGCCAGAGAGGAAGTTGCCTGACCTCAGACCTTTCAATCGTGTCCACCAAACAACCTCTTTCAACATGGCTATTACGCACAGAAAAACCGCCTTTGCTTCCTTTGTGAAGAGGGGAGGCGGTTTGATTGTCACCACGGACTCGGCGGTGAATCGAATCGGCGCCACCCGCGACAGCAGTCGTGACGCACGCATCTAGGGCAAATCTTTTTCGAGGGATCCCTGCCCGGGCGCCCGTGTCTGTAGAGCCTCTATCGAACGGGTAGAGCCCCACGGTAGCACTGCCAGGCTAGTGACTTCTGGAAGTTGTCCATTGGTCCCGGGCCGAAAGTCCTACCGAACAGGCTGGCCAGCTCGTCCTCTTCCATGTCCAGCGACTCTCCAAGGGTGTCATCGCCCCTGCTAGCCACCAGCACTCTATAGCATGATGAGGTGGATTCTCCACCGATAGCCGGGCTCGCTTGCCAGAGAACCCTGAGCACCTGGGCACACTCAGTGTGCCAGTCTCCCAGTTTTCCGGATCTTTGCTTGGCAATAGATAGATAGATAGATAGATATGTTTCTTTTATTTGCCACCAGGGCATCAAAAGTGGGACAAGTACAATGTGGGGAGTTTACAAAACAAGGCGTCCTCAATAAGGAGGAGGCAATAACAATATATAAAATAAAATAAAATATAACAAAAAATAAAATTTATAACAAAGTCCTCAATAGAGAGGAGGCGCCTTGGGGGGTCGCACACACCCCCGAAAAAAGTGTGCAACCCTTCTCCTCAGGAGCACAGAGAAGGGGTGGTCCCTTGGTCTTTCATCTTCCTCACCTATAGTATGATGTAGAGTGAAGGCCCATTCACACGGGCCATTCTCGCCACTTTCACCCATCTTTCATATAAACGGCTGGGGTGCAGCACCTCTCTCTCCATCCTGATCCTTCTTCCGAAATGATATCGGAAGAAACAGACCAGTTGTTGGTCAGAGAGAAAGGTGTCTGACCTCAGTCCTTTCAGACGCGTCCACCATACAACCTCTTTCGCCATGGCTATTACGCACAGAAACACCGCCTCTCCTTCGTTTTTGAAGAGGGGAGGCGGCTTGATCGTTACAATAGACTCGGTGGTCAACCGGATTGGTCCCACCCTTGACAGCAGTTGTTCGACATAGCCCCACAGATCGGCAATGCCCGAGCAGTGTACCAATGCGTGTGCAACGGTTTCCTCGTCGCACACGCATCTGGGACAGATCTTTCTCGATGGGTCCCTACCCGGGCGCCCGTGTCTATAGAGCCTTTCTCGAAAGGGCAGAGCCCTTCTGTAGCATTGCCAGGCCAGGGACCTCTGGAAGTTATCCATGGGTCCCGGGCTGAATGTCCTACCGAACAGGTTGGCCAGTTCGTCTTCCTCCATGCCTAGGGCTTCCCCGAGGGCGTCGTCGCACCTGCTAACCACCAGCCCTCTATAGAATGACGATGTGGATTCTCCACTGACAGCCGGGTCCGCCTGCCAGAGAGCCGTGAGCGCCTGGGCACACTCGGTGTACCAGGCGCCCAGTTTTCTCGGTCTTTGCTTGACCCAGGATTGCAGCTCGGTGAGTGAGACGAGTCTGGGAAAGGCTCGCCTCACAAACGGGGTCCACACCGGTTGACCGGAGAGGAATATCTGAAGGTGCCGTAGCCTTAATGCGTGTTTACGTATCATTAGCCACGGCATCCCCAGCCCTCCTTTCGAAGGGTGTTGACAGCAGATGGATCTCATCACCATAGGAGCCCGCTTCTTCCAAAGGAATTGGAAGAGTGCGCGCTCCATTTTGGCGAGCGTTTCCCTTGGACAAGGCACAACGGTCAGGCGGTAGTAGATGACGGAAACTATATAAGTGTTCGCCACCTCCGCCCGACCTTTTAGGGACAGTTTGCACTCGGCCCACTTCTGGGTCAGTGCAAACACCCTGTTCGTCACCTCACCCCAGTTCTTCTCCACCTGGAGGTCTGGTCCGAACCAGACCCCGAGCAACTTCACCGGGCCCTCCGTCCAGCGCCCGACGACGCCATCGGAGGGCATCGATCTGCCCCTCCACGTGCCGAGTTGCAGACCGATCGACTTGTCCCGGTTCAGCTTAGCCCCTGTAAACCTTTCGTACTCCTCCAGTAAGGGGCCGATCACCCCGATTTCCGAGGCCGTCGACACCATTACTGTTACATCATCGGCGTAGGCTGACACCGCTTTCCGCAATCCCGGTTCCAACGGGATGCCCTGCAACAACTCCAACTTCCGCAGCAGTGGCTCTAGAGTCATTACATACAGAAGGGAGGAGAGAGGGCACCCCTGTCGGATGGACCGCGCGATTTCGAACGGCTCCGAGAGGTAGCCGTTCACCTTGACCCTAGAGCAGATGCGGCTGCTGTGCGTGGCATTGATCCAACCCCTGAAAACGGGTCCCAAGCCTGCCGCCGCTAGCACCGCATCCAGGTAACCATGGTCGACCCTATCGAATGCCTTAGATTGATCCAAGTTGATCAGGGCCCCACCAAAGCCGGGTTCGTTCCCAACCCTCTCTATGATGTATCGCATGAGGTGGAGGTTATCGTGGATGGACCTGGACGGGATAGCACATGTCTGCGCATCTCCCACCAGGTTGCCCACGACAAGCGCCAACCTCTTTGCTAGCACCTTGGCCAAAATCTGTAATTCTGTATTTAGCAGCTTATGGGCCTGAAATTATTTATATCGTCCCCCTTGTTCTCGTCCTTCCTCACTAGCGTGACTACGCCCTTGGTCACAGCACAGGGAATTCTCCCGTTCTGTTGCCAGTTGCAGTAGACCGCCTCGAGGGGATCGGGGAACAAGTCCGGCATAGCTAGATATAGTTCGTATGGAAGACCATCGAGACCCGGGGATTTGCGTTTGCCGCATTGGCTCAGCACGTCCTCTATCTCAGCGGCTGAAATCGGCTCCTCGCAGGACTTGGCCTCCCTGTCCGAGAGACGCGGCAGGCCGTCGAGGTATGGACCGAAGTCCACGTCCCCAACCGGCCCCCCGCCCCTTCCGAACAATCCGGCAAAGTGCTTTTGAAAAGCCTCGCACATCTGCTTAGGTTCAAGGATCACCCGTCCATCCTGGTCTCGCAAAGACCGGATAGTGGATCTGCTCCTTCTTTTGGCTTCTGTCACGCGGGCCCAGCTAACAGCTTTGGTCCCCTCGTTTCCCAGAGCACGTATTTTGCTTCGGACGATGCAGCCTTCGTGTTTCGCGTCGAAGAACTGGCCCAGGGCCGTTCTCGACGCTTCTAATTGCCTCTTCTACACTATCTACCAACTCCCTTTCCTTCCTATTTCTATTGGAGGCTAACTCCTTACTAAATTCTATAGAGAGTACTCTAATCTCTCTTTTGAGGGATCCCCACCACCTGCTGTTGACGATGGCGCCCGTCAACCGCTCCTTAACTAAACTGCTAATCCGGTCCCTGTAAGCCTTACTTGCCGGTAAGGACAAGTTGAGCTTCCAGTAACCGGGTCCCTGTCTATGAGTTCTGTCAAGGTTGATCATGCAGGTCACTAACTTGTGGTCTGAATAGCCAGCCATGCGCATTTTTGGACAACTTAAAAAGTCCTTATCCTTAATTCTAACTAAGAACCTATCTAGGTACGACCTAGATGATCCGCTACGATTTGCCCAAGTCCAGGTTGGCGCAGTCGGAAAATCTAGTCGATATCTATCGGCCAGGTCAAATGACCGATTAACCCTTTGAGGCTATTACACCCCTCTCTATCGGGACAGGCCCCTACGTAGTCCCAGCGTGCATCTAGGATACCATTCCAGTCCCCCACTAATAGCAAGGAGCGGGACGTCCCTAGAAAAGTCTCCAGACGATGGAAGAAGTCCGGCCGCATTGACCTGAAAGGGCCGTAGGCGGCTATCAACCTAAACGCTCCGCCTTTACCACTGCCAAGGTCCAGAACCACTAGTCGACCCTCCGGGTCCAAATGTACCATCTGTGTTGCGAGACCCAGATGTTTTTGCAGCAGAACGACAACTCCACCCCCACCTCCGGGCTGACAGAGAGATGCGTGCATCTCAAAGTCATCAAAGGTGGGGGGCCAGCTGTCGCACGTTGCTGATCCGGGCCTCGCAAATAACCATCACATCTATACGTTGTGACCTGAGGTCATTTAGAAGCATTGCTTTCTTCCAAGTTGAGCCCAGGCCACGCGTATTTAAACAGCCTACTCTTAGCATAGCCATGTTGGTGGTGAAGAGAAAAGGCACTTACCTCTCTGCGTCCCGGGTATCGGGCTGCACAATTTCCATTAGGGTGGGGGATGGGTTTTTGGGTGGGGTGGTGGTTTGTGGAAGTGTAGGGGCATCAGGGTGTTGTGTGGTTGGGGAGCTTGGAGTTGTGTGGGTGTTTTGGGAGGGGGTGGGGTAGTTTTTTTAGGAGGACGCGGTTAATGGGCCCGACGCAGGGGGGACCCACGTCCTCTTTAAAATTGTTTTTTAAAGTTTTATAGGTGTCCTGTGGGGCCTTAATCATTTTGAGGTGGGGAAATCCCCTGCCTGGGTGAAGTTAGGCCCTTGTGTTTTTATTAGATTGTTGTTGTACACAATGTTTAACAGTTTTTTGTTTCTTGTGTTTATGTATGTGTATGCATGTTTTTGTTTTTGTGTGGTGTTTTTTGTTTGCTGTTGTTGTGAGCTCTTTTGTGTTGGTGTCAGTGTTATGTTTTGGGGAGGGGTTGTTTTCATTTGTGTGTCTGAGGTGTGTTTTCTTTTTTTTCTTTTGATTGTGTGGAAGTGCTCCTCCTCGTCTGACGACGAACTAGGGTCATCTTCCGCGTTGGAGGGGAGGGGTATATTTTCGGGTTGTGTTTGCGGTGCGGGTGTTTTGGAAATTGTTTTTGTTTATTGAGTGGAGGGGATGAGTTGGACATTGTTTTGTTTTAGTTTGAGCTGTGGTGGTTGTTTTTGTAGTGGTAGTTGTGGTGATTGTGTTGGTTGTGCAGTTGCTGGTGGTGTAGGCAGGATTGGGGTTTTCTTATTAAGTTGGGGACAGACAGCCCTCAGGTGACCTCTGGTTCCGCAGAGGTAACACGAGGGCCATCTACCCTCAACGGTAATGTTGATGAAGGTTAGATCATCCAGTATGACGCGTTCAGGGATCTGGGCGATCCTTTCGGGCCTCATTTGAACTACAAGTTCGAGGCTCGTTCCACTGAACGCGTCACCCGATGCCTTTCCCATGGACACCAGCATGTCATCCTCCAGGTCCAGGAAACATGTCAAAACCCACCATATGTCCATAATCGGCAGGATGGTGTGGATTTTTATTTTTTGTGTTCTTCTACCCATGTACGTAGGGTAAAAGGTGTATGCGGTGGATGTGATTGGTTTGATGGACAGTTTCACTGCTGTGTCCCTATCCTTCATGAGAATGGATAGACTCCCGTAGAGTCTATCCTTCTGAATGAAGGTGATGTCCTTCATGACGTCTTTTAAAACCAGCTCTATCTCACTCTGTGATGGTTGAGCTGGTTTTTTACTTTTATTCGAGATTGTCCTAAACATGACCGTGTTTAGGAGTCTCTGGCTTTTTAGTTCCGGGGGGAATGGATTGTGAATGAACCATTTTCCCCGTACACTATATATTTTTTCGCATCTGCCAGTAGCTCCTTCGCTTTGGTTATATCTACTGGCAGATAGTCGAGGGTTTTCCTTGTCGTCTCGGCGAAGGAGAAATTTTGTTTGTCTGTGTTGTTGTTGTCGTTGGTGGTGTTGTTGTTATCATTGTTGTTGTTGTCACAGTTATTGGTCTTTTTGTTGTTGTTATTGTTATTGGTGTTGTTTTCGTCCGTCGCATTGTTGTTGTTGTTGTTGTTGCTGGTGCCGCTGGTTCTTTGGGTTGTTGCCATGGCAACGTCAAGTTGTCGGTTAACAGGTGGAGAGAATTCTTCCTCTGGCTGACCTTTCTTCTTGACCTCTGCTACTGTGACAGTGGCAGGGGGAAGCTGTAAGTTTATCTTCCCCTTTCCTCCTTCGAATTTTGGTGAAGAAGCTTCAGTCTTTTTAAAAAATATTAACTTTTCAACAAGAAAAAACTTTTTTTTTGTTTAACTATTTCGCCTAAAGGCGTAGAATATTTTGAGAGACTGACCAGATCAAAGTTTGACCTGGCAGTCCCTCTACAAAATGGTACAAAAATTAAAGTTATCAGACAAGAATTTCTATAGAAATTTAAACAGAACTTACTCAGCAAGTTATAAGCGTGTGTCCATCCCAGAGTTATAAAGATAGTTAGATAGATAGATAGATAGATAGATAGATAGATAGATAGATAGATAGATAGATAGATAGATAGGTAGATAGATAGATAGATAGATAGATAGATAGATAGATAGATAAATAGATAGATAGATATGTTTCTTTTATTTGCCACCAGGGCATCAAAAGTGGGACAAGTACAATGGGGGGAGTTTACAAAACAAGGCGTCCTCAATAAGGAGGAGGCAATAACAATATATAAAAATAAATAAAATATAACAAAAAATAAAATTTATAACAAAGTCCTCAATAGAGAGGAGGCGCCTTGGGGGGTCGCACACACCCCCGAAAAAAGTGTGCAACCCTTCTCCTCAGGAGCACAGAGAAGGGGTGCTCCCTTGGTCTTTCATCTTCCTCACCTATAGTCTGATGTAGAGTGAAGGCCCATTCACACGGGCCATTCTCGCCACTTTCACCCATCTTTCATAGAAACGGCTGGGGTGCAGCACCTCCCTCTCCATCCTGATCCTTCTTCCGAAATGATATCGGAAGAAACGGACCAGTTGTTGGCCAGAGAGAAAGGTGTCTGACCTCAGTCCTTTCAGACGCGTCCACCATACAACCTCTTTCGCCATGGCTATTACGCACAGAAACACTGCCTCTCCTTCGTTTTTGAAGAGGGGAGGCGGCTTGATCGTTACAATAGACTCGGTGGTCAACCGGATTGGTCCCACCCTTGACAGCAGTTGTTCGACATAACCCCACAGATCGGCAATGCCCGAGCAGTGTACCAATGCGTGTGCAACGGTTTCCTCGTCGCACACGCATCTGGGACAGATCTTTTTCGATGGGTCCCTACCCGGGCGCCCGTGTCTGTAGAGCCTTTCTTGAACGGGCAGAGCCCTTCTGTAGCATTGCCAGGCCAGGGACCTCTGGAAGTTATCCATGGGTCCCGGGCTGTATGTCCTACCGAACAGGTTGGCCAGTTCGTCTTCCTCCATGCCTAGGGCTTCTCCGACGGCGTCATCGCACCTGCTAACCACCAGCCCTCTATAGAATGACGAGGTGGATTCTCCACTGACAGCCGGGTCCGCCTGCCAGAGAGCCGTGAGTGCCTGGGCACACTCGGTGTGCCAGGCGCCCAGTTTTCTCGGTCTTTGCTTGACCCAGGATTGCAGCTCGGTGAGTGAGACGAGTCTGGGAAAGGCTCGCCTCACAAACGGGGCCCACACAGGTTGACCGGAGAGGAATACCTGAAGGTGCCGTAGCCTTAATGCGTGTTTACGTATCATTAGCCACGGCAACCCCAGCCCTCCTTTCGAAGGGTGTTGACAGCAGATGGATCTCCTCACCATAGGAGCCCGCTTCTTCCAAAGGAATTGGAAGAGTGCGCGCTCCATTTTGGCGAGCGTTTCCCTTGGGCAAGGCACAACGGTCAGGCGGTAGTAGATGACGGACGCTATATAAGTGTTCGCCACCTCCGCCCGTCCTTTCAGGGACAGTTTGCACTCGGCCCACTTCTGGGTCAGTGCAAACACCCTGTTCGTCACCTCACCCCAGTTCTTCTCCACCTGGAGGTCTGGTCCGAACCAGACCCCGAGCAACTTCACCGGGCCCTCCGTCCAGCGCCCGACGACGCCATCGGAGGGCATCGATCTGCCCCTCCACGTGCCGAGTTGCAGACCGATCGACTTGTCCCGGTTCAGCTTAGCCCCGGTAAACCTTTCGTACTCCTCCAGTAAGGTGCCGATCGCCCTGATTTCCGAGGCCGTCGACACCATTACTGTTACGTCATCGGCGTAGGCTGACACCGCTTTCCGCAATCCCGGTTCCAACAGGATGCCCTGCAACAACTCCAACTTCCGCAGCAGTGGCTCTAGAGTCATTACATACAGAAGGGAGGAGAGAGGGCACCCCTGTCGGATGGATCACGCGATAGATACATAGATAGATA
>OZ024741.1:328454839-328459839 GCA_964016885.1 Eledone cirrhosa
TATTAACATAGATAGATAGAAAGAGAGATAGATAGATAGAGAGAGAGAGATGGGGGCGTGGGGGGGGGGGGTTAACATAGATAGAGAAATGGAAAGAGATTAACATGTAGATAGAGTGATAGCTTAAACGAATAATTGAGAAAGACTAACATTGGTAGATATATAGGGAAAGGGGGGTTAACATAGAGAGATATACAGAAATAGAGAGGTGGGGGTACAAGCAACACCAGCACTGGAGTGGCATTTTATTTATAGAGTTCAAAATGATGAAAGACAAAGTTTCACTCGTCGTGATTTGAATTCATAGAGCAGAGATTTGGAATGAATACTGTAAGATAGTCTCTCTGACGTTCTCGCCATTCTGCCAACCACGTCAATCTGGTAACTTAACACTAATATAGAACAACATAAAAAGAATCGATCTTCGTTGAGTGGGAGCAAATGCACATTTTTATCCGGAAATCCTAGGCCATATCACAGGTCACCCCGGTTCACCAATTACAAATCCACCACTCAGTTCTGCTCGTTTCCTTGCAACCGCGAAATCATTTTCGCCTTTTTTATCCACATTTCATAAGATATACCTGAGAGCAGCGCTTCCTTATTCACCCTCACCCAAGTCAATTTGAAGACGTTTATAAGAACTTGGCGAGAGGGGAGTTGCTTTGCTAACATAGTTTTTAACAGATCCCTTTCACAACATCCACCAGGCAAAGGACGATAATTCATTCTTCCTCGACAAAGAGCTGCAATGATTTAATGATTACGATAGAATCACGCGTGACAACATAATTGAGCAATACACGCATACTGAACGATTGATATCTGGGAAATTCCACTAAACTCCTTCTGCGGATGTCTAAGATGTTAGTTTACTGGCGGCTCCAACACAACCGTGTTTTAGAGCAAAACATTTTAATTTATGTGAATTTTCCCACGGATTTTCCCACATATTCCTACACCAGCTACACACCCCCCACTACAATTAATCTTCTCTCATTTTACTAGACTGCAAGAATAACAATCACAATTACGAACTCGGTGGAACATTACCGAATAGGTCTCTCCACAATTCACGATTTTCCATTACTCCTGGGCACTGCTAGTTACTGTGGTTTGTAGTATCTGAGAGTTGATCGATAATTGCTTCCCACAATAGTATCTTGTGGATATATGCCTACTTACTTCTCCAGCAATCGAGATATAGGAAGGTTTATTCTATTAAAAAAATGAAAACTAAGTTGCATGTATATTTTAACAAATTACTTGTAATCATGAACTTAGGTCTCGATCTCCTAGTTCTATCCTTTCGAAACTACAAAAATATTTTTGCAGACCCCAGTCTTTCTTTAGTGGATGTTCAGGTATACGTAAACCCCACGTTAGGAACCACAACATTATATGTTATTGCATTGAATTTTGTCCATAATCCTCTACAAGAAAGACTTCTAAAATAATAGCTGTAAAAAGAAAACAGTATTGAATAGCATGCATGTATAAAAAAAAAAAAGCAGTCAATAGAATCGAAAATAGAGTAAACTGATTTCACTGAAATGGATTTAGTTGTGTATTCAGAGGCACCGATCTCTTAGAAATATGACCAGATAGCAAAATAATCTTCCTTTTATTTTTTTAGGACATTGGTTAAATGCAAATCTTTAAAGAAAATAAGAATGATGGGAAAAGTCTTACAATTATTAGCAACTTCCGAATTGGTAGAAGTTTCTTTTTATTAAGTTGCATAGGTACCTCCGACACAGACTATTGACAAAGAAGTAATCATGATGAAAATAAATATGAACATTTCTCCTCTTCAAGCGTATTATATAGGCTAACGAGTCGATATATAGATAAATGATTCAGCACTCAGTCGGTCGACTATTCAAAAGAAATGTAGGTTCCGTGCCAAAGAGAACTATTTTTGATCATACAAAACGCCAATTATATAGCGATCCATTAACCCAATGGATTTATTTATTTTATGAACTATAAGGAATTGCTTCAGCAAAAGATGGCGACTTCTTATGGGAAGCAGACGACCGACTGACTGAATGTAGTTTTCTGAATAAAGAATAAAGAAACGTCTGAAAGCTACCGGAAGGAGAAGTAGGTGGAAAAGAAGGAGGAGAAATACGAGGAGGGAAATCATTGATGAGATTATATGACTGCAATCGAAATCAATATATATATATATATATACATCTGTGTGTGTGTGTGTAAGTGTGTATATGTGCATATAAATATATATATACATATATATATATATATACATATACACGCGCACACACACACATACACACATACATATATATATATATGTATATATATACATATATATATATATATATATATGTGTGTGTGTGTGTGTGTGTGTGTGTGTGTGTGTGTGTGCGTGTGTGTATGCACGTGTGTGTGTGTAAAATAATATGTTTAATCTGTATTGATAAATTCTTTCGCTAAGCTTAGACAAACGCTCAATCTATGTTTATAGAGAGATAGTAGTGTTCGTCAGGCTATAGTCGTTTGATACGGGTGTATAGTTGATTGATACGTGGTCATAGCCGTTTAAATACGAATCTCTATATTACTGATGCTCATATATTTAACAAAGTAACGAACGAAAATCTCGGAAACGCAGTGGGATTTGGATTTGATCCAAGAACAACGCCAAATTCGACCCCAAACGTAACTGAACACTGAGCATTACATCATTCGACACTCTATCAATGTTGGCACGGATCGACTACGAGAAACAAAGAACAACAAATAAATGAAATCTAAACTTTACATATTCAATATGGTCCCGGTTATATATATAGTAATGTTAGTGAGACGGAGATAGTAGATACGTAGAAAAAATAAAAGGATATGACTCTACAAAAATATAAAATAAAGTAAAAATAAAATAGTGGAGGATAAGGTGCAGTCGGTTCCAGGGTCAGTACCGGTTCTGCCAACTCCCCTCAACAGATCTCTCGTCTGCTGCCGGCGATACTCGAAATTCCGCATTTTCATGGAATAGGTGCTAGTAATATAATCACCTAAGCTGCGGGCTGTTGAAAATGAGACTTTCACAGTGTGCCAGTTGAACAGTTTATGGTATTTATGGGTAGTTGAGAAACACTCATCCAGTGCCTTGAATAATATCGCGGGGATGTTGGTCCGTATGTGCTTAGAGTAAGGCACATTGAACTACGTTACTTTCCTCAATCTAATCTAAGCGTGTCCTCCATGCCTTGGTGGTATAGGGATGTTGTCATGTTGTGTGTTGCTCCGGTATTCGTCGTGGTTGTTTACAATGATATGTTGAATATTGCTAGGTCTACCAGTCCGGTAAGAGTTATCGTGGATATTGCCTATACTAGAGTGAGGAGTATTTAAGGCATGATGTTTGTTCCTATCCCTATTTACTGTACTACTATAGTTGTTAATGCGCCGTTCCAGTACTCCTACGTTGTCTGCTAAGCTTACTGTCTCCCTTCCTTGTTTGTCCTTATGTGTTGACCGTGTTGTGGTCACCTATTTCTAATATTCCTATCTTCCGGTATGTTATTGATGTGTTCCTGGTTTCGAGTGTTATGCGGCCTCTTATTCCCCCGGGCCGTATTATATTCATCTGTCTTGTTGTTATTCCTATCACTAGTGCTGTCCCCTGGCCTGCCATTGCGTATTCGTCCGTGGTTAATATGTTGGTCGTTGCCTGTACTGCTATTGCTCGGGTATTCAGGTTCCCTGTGGCTAGTTGTGTCTGTATCAGAGATGTATTTAATACCTTCTATATAACCAACCCTAACCAGTGCCTCATTATAATATTCGGCATGCTGCCTGAATATTTCGGCGTTGGCCGACAAGGTAGACACTCGGTTCGAAACTCCGTTAACTATAGAATTAATTATAGTCGTGGAGTGGTTCGAGTATCTACTTAGGTACTGTGAATTATCATTTTGTTTGTGGTACGGTCGGTAAATGTCTGTATCCAGCTCCATGGTTACATCTAGACAGTTCATCGTCTGTGTCTTGTGGTCTATCTCTACCGTTAATCCGTACTCTTTAAAAAAATACCTAATACGTTTCCGCATTCTCTCTACTTTGTTATGATTGAGTGAGCGGAACGTGAAAAAAGCATCGTCTCTATACAATCCACCCCCATCCCGAGAATTTCCTCCGACAATTATTGCAGGAGAAATATCCCCACTACGTCCGTTACCTGTTCCGGGTCGCTAGATCCCATAGTTATGTTGAAACTGTCGGTTCTAACCTTACTCTACCAGAATCTACTGTGGTACTGACAGCTATAATTATGTCCACCACCCTTCTCATGAGGGTATATTTACTCATAGCATTCATGAAGGCCCTATTTACGATTACTGGGGAGATAGACGCCTAATAATTTGTTAATTGTCTAGTTGTATAAACCTTAATTCCTGCTTACTATCAAGTTGCGATAACCAATTCATCACTTCCTTAATGGAGACGAATAAGCTAAGTTTACTTTTAGCCCTTAATTCAGGTAAGAATCTATCTATGATATTCTTACTGACTCTACCTATGTCCGACTTATTTGTGTATGTATGTGGCATATGAATGTGTATGTGTATATGTGTGTATGTGTGTATATACACACACACACATATATATACTGTATATATATATATATATATATATATATATATATATATATATATATATTATATATTTAGAAACACACAGATACATGCGGACACACACATATACATGAATGCATCCACACCCAACCGTGAGTTAAGGGTGCCAACCTCACCGATGTTGCTCAATGAATGACTGGGACAGACCAATCCGGTTGAACCAGACTGAACCAGTATCAGAGTTAAAAATACATTATGAAGAGAGAAGAAACATTTAGATATAATTAGTAATAAAATGTATCATACCTAAACTGCTCCTAGATTCCTCGACTACGTAGTTTCGTGGCATAAACAAAAACAATACATCATAAAGATATAGAGTCCTTGCGAGGTCTG
>OZ024741.1:328462339-328504839 GCA_964016885.1 Eledone cirrhosa
ACTTTATATTTTGTTTTGTTTTTTTTATATATGGATATTGTTTTTGTTATTTATTACTGTATATTATGTCTACTTTTATTATATATCTTTCTAGGGTCGTATCCTTGTATTTTTCTCTACGAACCCACTAACTCTATCTCACTAACATTATGGATTGGCAATATCGGTAGAGGGTCGGACGCCATGCTTTGACGCATAGAGTTACGGCCCTTGCTATTCTGAGTTCAAATGCCGCCGAGGTTAACTTTGCCTTTCATCCTTACGTGGTCGATAAAATAAAGTACCAGTAATACACTGAAATAATTGCTGGCCTTGTGCCAAAAGTAGAAACAATTATTATATGTCTGATTTTTTTATTTTATTTTATTATCATCTCTGTATGGTATTCATAATTGGTTTTTATTTTGTATCTCTATTCCTTTACCCCTTTACATTCATGTATTGCCTTATCTCCTTAATACTTACTTCAAACAATGTGCCAGCGGACGTAAGGCAGACAGGTTGACGCGCATGGGTACGTACGACAATTTGACCGAGATGGCGATAATAGCCGCTAAATTATAAGAAGCCCCCAGCTGTGATCTGACCGAAAACAGACGAAGTGAATACTGTGAAACATCACTATGACAACATTTGTGGTAGCATATAAGAAGGAATCGGGATAATATTCAACCACTCTCAGATGAGAGTCTACATGTTAAAACATATCTGAAGAGCTTCCGATTACTGAGTGAGGTTCGATCATTAATAGGTCTTTCCTCGAGCTGATCGACAGTGAAACATATGTAATATGTCATAAATACGTATATGATGCAACACTGATTCTTTGTTCCCTTATATATTAATACTATTGATACTCTGCTCCCCAAGAGCATCGAATGCTCATTTGGCATACCGCATGTGGCGTAATTAATTTGCACCTTAATACGTATATGTATATATATATATATATATATATATATATATATATATATATATATATATATATATATATATGTGTGTGTGCGTGTGTTTGTGTTCGTGCGCGCGCGCTTGTGTGTGTATGTGTGTGTTTTGCTCTTTCCCCTTTTTTTCCAGTGCCTCCATCACCCTAAAAAATATTGATAGGAGTTCTTTTTTCTCTACCAAAGACATAAATATGTAGTGAATTTAGTAGTTGGGAATAATTATGAAGTTACCGAAAATAAATGTTCAGAACGCTGAAACCGTAAAAAAAACTAACAAACAGAATGTATCTCACAGAATGTGGGTCTCTGAAACCACCAACCAATATAATTGTCTAATTGTGGAACACGTACGAGAAATTCCGTCTTTCTTCATCTCTCCAAATATAGTTAGAAACACGTCTTTAGTCTTTACCATTGATACACATCTGACGAATGATTAATTCCAATTATTCTCTATTCCCACCAAATATTATTAGACAAACAGGTCTCGGCTTTATTGCGTCGTCATTACTAAACCCAGTTGGATAAAACGTAAAGTCAATATTTTCTTATCAGCATCGAGAGTGAGAGTTTCACAAAAACAGTGAAACAGCTGCTAACATCTACAACAAGATTGCTGTAAAATGTGTTTAAGTCTCTTATGAGATAACAAACAAGACAAATTGAAAATTGAATATAAGAAAACTCCAGATGGTGTCATGTAGTAAGATGACACATGGAAATAGTAGAATTTGCATTCAACACGAAAAACATCGATGGTAGGCTGGAAAATTCATGGACTGAATGTGAAATATGAGTTTAGTACTGCGAAATCCTGCATATATTAATTTTAACTCTTCTTATTAATAACTGCATTGTTTCGTTTTCGTTCCTATGTTGAAATATAAACCTCATTTTATCATTCCATGAGAATATCTTTGTCAATCTATTAACGTTTCAGCCTATGAACCTTTCAGTCTTCCTTCTTATACCAGGGCTCATATGCTACAACTGTGAAATCTTGCATGCGTTTATTTCAACTCTTCTTATTACTAACTGCATTATTTCTTTCCCGGTTCTATGTTGAAATATAAACCTCATTTGGTCATTCTTTGAGAGTATCTTGGTTAGCTTATGAACTTTTCAGCCTACTCTCGCATGCCAGACCTGAAAGCCTTAGTGAACATTAAATCTTCAATTGTAGTTTAGAAATGTAAGTTGCCTATGAAAAAACAAATTAGAATTTTAGATGATTCGATGTACATCAAAACCATGAGTTGGCAGAATAGATAACGTATCCAATTAATAACTTTCCACATCCGTTCTATTTCTGTGCGTTTTAGGTTAAAGTATCGCTAACATTAACTTTGTCTTTTATCCTTTCGAGGGCCGATAACAGTTTATAAATGAAGTAACACCCGAGGATGGGAGGTAGATAGGGGAAGTTTCCACAGCATCGTATCCTGATTTTCACAGTGGAGGTATATAAATATATATATACATATATACAGACACACACACACATATATGTATATATATATATGTGTGTCTGTGTGTGTATCCATACATACACATATATATAAAATATATATATGTGTGTGTGTATGTATATATACACTGCTCGGGGTCTGTCTACTGAGTTTTTACTGTCAAGGAACAATTGTACTTCAGTCAATACGATAGAACACACGCTTAAGATGCCACGACATCCCTAACAACACAGTCATGCCTGATATATAAATAAATATATATATATATCAGGGAATAATTATAAATAAATATGTATGTATATATATATATATATGTGTGTGTATATATACACACGCGCACACACACACACACACACACACACACACATATAAATATATATATTTATAGAAAAAAAGATGAAATCGAAAATGCAACTGGAGTCTTATTTTTTTTTTAAATATATATATTTATTTGGTTCCTATACCGGTTTCGCAGTTCTTCTGCTTTTCAAAAGTAGAGTTGAGATGGAGGGTCTGTGGTTTTTCTCACATTTTGAAAAGCAGAAGAACTGCGAAACCGGTAATGGAACCAAATAAATATATATATATTTTTTTAAAATAAGACTCCAGTTGCATTTTCGATTTCATCTTTTTTTCTTTATAATTTCACTCGTGTAGGACACCTCGGTTATTTTTCATTTTGTAAAAAAACACTCACTTTCTAATATATATATATATATATATATATATATATATATATATATCTATATATATATATATATATATATATATGTAAGTATGCATGTATACGTACATACATATATGTATACAAACATACAGTAGCATGCACATATATATATATATATATATATATATATATACATATATATACATATGCATACAGGTACACATACATATATGCACGTATCAGTTTAGCGGCGCTAACGTCGCTTTGTTCGTTTGTAAACAAACTGAACAGCCTGAATTTATGCCATACGGTGTTAAGGCAACCACGTCACCTTTTTGTTCAACACTGACACAGGAACGATGTACTAGTTTCAAGCTTGTTAGCTATCATCAGCACCGTTTACCCATCTGCCAGATAGTTGAACGTTCGAAAGTATATACTTTCCTTATGAAAATTAACGGCTGAGCAGCCTAATTTGCATATTGAGTGAGTTAAATCGGTCAGGCATACCGAAAACGATAAATTGAAACAAAATGAAAACGAAATTTCATTTCTCACTCTTAGTATTAGATTTAACTCACTCAATATGCAAATTAGGCTGCTCAGCCGTTAATTTTCATAAGGAAAGTATATACTTTCGAACGTTCAACTATCTGGCAGATGGGTAAACGGTGCTGATGATAGCTAACAAGCTTGAAACTAGTACATCGTTCCTGTGTCAGTGTTGAACAAAAAGGTGACGTGATTGCCTTAACACCGTATGGCATAAATTCAGGCTTTTCAGTTTGTTTACAAACGAACAAAGCGACGTTAGCGCCGCTAAACTGATACGTGCATATATGTATGTGTACCTGTATGCATATGTATATATATGTATATATATATATATATATATATATATATATATATATATATATATATGTACATGCTACTGTATGTTTGTATACATATATGTATGTACGTATACATGCATACTTACATTTAAGTAAGTGCCATACTAAGAGTGAGAAATGAAATTTCGTTTTCATTTTGTTTCAATTTATATATATATATATATATATATATATATGAGTATTCGAGTATTCTGAGGATTTGATCAGAGGAAATCACTGTATTTAAGGTCGAGTGACGCAACTTCGAGTGATTAACGGCATTTAGACTCACCTGATCAATGAAACAATCGTTAATACTTGAAATAAAGCCCCTTATTGTACAGCCGACCATGTTATTCTTAATTCTTTTACTATATATATATACATACACACATATATATATATATATATATATATATATATATATATATATATATATATATATATATATATATATATACGTGTATGTATATATATACATATATACAGTAAGTTGTAATAAAATGAAAACGAAATTTCATTTCTCACTCTTAGTACGGCACTTACTTAAATGTAAGTATGTATGTATACGTACATACATATATGTATACAGACGTACAGTAGCATGCATATATATATATATATATATATATATATATATATATATATATATATATATATATACAGGTACACATACATATATGCACGTATCAGTTTGGCGGACGCTTATTATAACGCCCGCTTCGTTCGTTTGTAAACAAACTGAACATCCTGAATTTATGCCGTACGGTGTTAAGGCAACCACGTCACCTTTTTGTTCAACACTGACACAGGAAAGATGTACTAGTTTCAAGCTTGTTAGCTATCATCAGCACCGTATACCCTTCTGCCAGATAGTTGAACGTTCGAAAGTATATAATTTCCTCATGAAAATTAACGGCTGTGCAGCCTAATTTGCATATCGAGTGAGTTAAGTCGGTCAGTCATACCGAAAACGATAAGTTGTAATAAAATGAAAACGAAATTTCATTTCTCACTCTTAGTACGGCACTTACTTAAATGTAAGTATGTATGTATACGTACATACATATATGTATACAGACGTACAGTAGCATGCATATATATATATATACATGTACGTATACATACATACTTACATTTAAGTAAGTGCCGTACTAAGAGTGAGAAATGAAATTTCGTTTTCATTTTATTACAACTTATCGTTTTCGGTATGCCTGACCGACTTAACTCACTCGATATGCAAATTAGGCTGCTTAGCCGTTAATTTTCATAAGGAAAGTATATACTTTCGAACGTTCAACTATCTGGCAGAAGGGTATACGGTGCTGATGATAGCTAACAAGCTTGAAACTAGCACATCGTTCCTGTGTCAGTGTTGAACAAAAAGGTGACGTGGTTGCCTTAACACCGTACGGCATAAATTCAGGATGTTCAGTTTGTTTACAAACGAACAAAGCGGGCGTTATAATAAGCGTCCGCTAAACTGATACATGCATATATGTATGTGTACCTGTATATATATATATATATATATATATATATATGCATGCTACTGTACGTCTGTATACATATATGTATGTACGTATACATACATACTTACATTTAAGTAAATGCCGTACTAAGAGTGAGAAATGAAATTTCGTTTTCATTTTATTACAACTTATCGTTTTCGGTATGCCTGACCGACTTAACTCACTCGATATGCAAATTAGGCTGCTCAGCCGTTAATTTTCATAAGGAAAGTATATACTTTCGAACGTTCAACTATCTGGCAGAAGGGTATACGGTGCTGATGATAGCTAACAAGCTTGAAACTAGTACATCGTTCCTGTGTCAGTGTTGAACAAAAAGGTGACGTGGTTGCCTTAACACCGTACGGCATAAATTCAGGATGTTCAGTTTGTTTACAAACGAACAAAGCGGGCGTTATAATAAGCGTCCGCTAAACTGATACGTGCATATATGTATGTGTACCTGTATATATATATATATATATATATATGCATGCTACTGTACGTCTGTATACATATATGTATGTACGTATACATACATACTTACATACATATATACATATATACATATATACATATATACATATATATGTATGTATGCATTTACATATATATATATATATATATGTGTGTGTGTGTGTATGTATATATGTTTGTGTGTATATATATATATATATATATATATGTATATGAAAAGAGTCCGGCCCCCGACAGCTGAGCTCCGGCCGTTTAGACAGCTAGATCCAAAATCAAACTCAATCCTAAAGTGTTCTTTTCATTTACAAAAAAAAAATCAATTCACTGGCTCTCCACTCTTGGCCCTCTAATTGATGAAAATGGCACTCTCCAAGATATGTTAAATGGGTGAGATACTGCAGAAACAACACTGCTTTGTTTTCAGCAATCCTGATATAGCCGGTCTGGGCTGTATCAGTGATGTTAATCCCCAACACAAAATATCGGACATAACGTTTCGCTCCCCTGATATCTTACCGGCAATGAAAGAAACTAAACATAATTCAGCAGTAGGACTCGATAAGTTCCCTGCTTGTGTTCTGAAGGGGTGTGTCGACACCAACTTGCATCTCATCTTGCTAATCTGTGGAAGAACTCACTAGATGCTGGATATATACCAGAACACTTACTATCCCAGTCTGTTGTCCCAACTTTCAAAAAGGGAAACAAATCCCTTGCAGTTAATTACCGTTCGATCTCACTCACCTCTCATATCATTAAGGTATTTGAGGGGGGGGGGTAAGATAACGAATAACTCACTTTCTTGAAAGCAACAATCTTCTGGACTCCAACCAACATGGGTTTCGTAACGGAAGGGATTGCCTAACGCAGCTAATGCTTCAATTGGATGACATCTTGAGAGCTTTAGGAGCGGGCTCCAACACTGATGTCATCTACCTTGATTTCAGCAAGGCCTTCGACAGGGTTGATCACAACATTCTACTAAGACAATTGGTGTCACCGGGATGTTGCTGCAGTGGATCAAGTGTTTCCTGTCAAACAGAGCCCAACATGTTGTAGTCGAAGGTGTAAAATCAAGCCCAGCCAAAGTCAGTAGTGGAGTCCCACAAAGCACTGTGTTGAGCCCACTTCTTTTCATTATCTATATTAATAATATTACTGACACTATCAAACACACCAGCATAAGAATATTCGCAGATGACTCCAACATCTAGAAGGTCATCAATGGTGTAGGTGACAGGATATGCTTCCAATCAGATTTACTGGCTGTTATTCAATCAGCGGAAAAGAACAATATGCTGCTGAATGAGGATAAATTGTAGTTAAGCCACTTTCGAAAAGACGATGCCCTGAAACTCCCAAACTCTCTTTCTTCAGGTAAAACTCTCTTGGCATCCAACAACATCAGAGACTTCGGAGTAATTGTGGACAACAACATAAGCTGGGCCACTCATATGAACGGCAAAGTTGATATGGCCAGCAGAATGTGTTCCTGGATTCTCAGAACCTTCCAGTCGAGATATATCCACATTATTATCCTTCTCTTCTCCACCTTTGCCCGACTCCACCTTGAATAATGTTGTCCACTGTAGTCCCCCCCACACGAAATAAAGTAACATGAAAATTGAAGCTCCTCGAAGGTCAATCACGAAAAAGATAGATGTCATGTCAGGCCTTGACTATAGGGTCAACTAGAAAAAGTTAAACTTTACTCACTCCAGCCCCGCCGTGAGCGCTATATTATCTGTATGATGCGGAAACTATTCCATCAGCATTTCCCAAATAATGTTGGCATCACCTTTAAATTACAACCAAGGCTTGAGCCCCGTGCTGTCCGCCCACAACAAAAACCACACTCGCATCTCATAATAATACGGCACAGATATTTCACCTCAATTGGCCCCTCTCTCTTTAACATTACATGAAAACACATTAAAACAGAAACACACCTCATATAGTTCGAGAAGTCTTTGGACAAATTCCTTCAAAAAATCCCGCACAAACTTCCTACACCTGGATATGTATCCGCAAAAACTAACTCCCTTCTTGAATGGGCCATGGTTTCCAAATCCTGATTTGAAAGACATCGCCAGAGGGTTCTATTAAGTTAGACATGGCCTCTGCCAATACTGGCCAAAACCTATCAAATTTATCAAAGTTATATATGTATATGTGTGTGTATATAATATATGTAGTATATATATATATATATATATATATATATATATATATATATATATATATATAGTTATGTAATAAACAACATAAGATAATTATTTCATTTACCGGTGGTTTCTTGAGAGCAAATGAAATTTGCTTCATTCATCAGAATGAAAAAATCCTGGTGTATTTATTGACCGGATTTTAAAAACAAAAATATAATCTATATGAAAGTGAGGCTGGAAAAGGAAGAAGGAGGGGAAAAGAAGAGAGAAAAAAGAAGAGGAAAAAGAATAAATATAAAAGTAGATAAACAGACATGCACACACAACCTACATAGAGCACTCTTTTTTCCTGGATGCTTCCGACGGAATTACTTCATTTATATATATATATATATATATATATATATATATATATACATAACGAAGGAAATGTGGTAAGGAACCAGGTGGACCATAACGCACAAAAGTACTCAATACTTAGGGTAGTAGAGTGGGTAATAGGAACGAGTAGGACCCCGACGGCTGAGCTCAAGCCGTTTCGACGTCTAATTCTGGACTAAATGGAAATGTTTATCCTGGTATATGAATAGCCGAGCTTCTCAGGGGGTAATTCCATATATGGTAAAAGTGATTGTCACAAGGATTGGTCAAAAGTTTGTTGTTGAGACATAATAATTCTATCATGGCAATTTGTGGAGAGAAGGAGCAGCTCAACCTGCCAGTAGAAGAAAGAGGGAGAGGGGTGGAGGAAACCCAGTCGTGCGTTGATAGTGCCAACTACAGCTGGGCAGGAGGTCAAAGAAGATACTAGGGAGGGGGGGGGGAAGTCGAAACAATAAGTAAAACAATATGGGGTAAATATATAGAAAAATAACGAGAGTGTTAAAAAACAATTAAATCTAAAAAAAAAAAAACAATTTCTGGTTACTATAACCTAAGGACAGCTATCAAGTCTCTCACTGGTACTGTTAGACTAAAGAAAGGTTTACTAGGTGGGACAGAATTATAATGAGACCCTTTTAAGAGGTATAAGTAAACAACCGAGTATATCTTACGGTGACGGGTCAACAAGTGGGGGGCCAAAATACTAAAGAAACTACCACGAAATAATAATTCAGAGTCCCGAGACCAGTACGAAATAAAGGTTTCTACCCCGCGCACAAGGCCAGCAACCACCCAGTGCAAAAAAAAAAAACTAATACGAAATAATAATCCAGAATCCCGAAAAAGAATACTAATACTATCTCTAAGGGTGCCGCCACGATACAAAAATTCTGGTGCAAACTACATAAATGCCCGTACGAAGTATATGTTAAATTTGATACGGAAAATTAATTCAGAATTCCCCCCCCCCCTCCCTCCCCCGAAAAAAATAAATAAATACTGATATACGAGAAATTAAAGCAAAGATACCACTAAGAAATATAGAAAGCACGGAAAAGGGGCAGCCATCGGATAAGAAGGCAAGTATCCGGGGTCTAACACATCTGCTATAAAAAGCGGAGTCGGCCATATCTATCATAGGATGGGGGAAGGGGGTGGGTCACTGAGGCAACAAAGGACCGAGGGGCTGCATCGGGTGGGCGAGAAAGTAAAAGGACGACGACAAGGAAAGAGGACTGGGGTGGAAGGACTAAGGAGGGATGGGGGAAGAAGGAAATATAGAGGAAGCGATAAAAGATATAAAAGAAGATCTTACGTCTACCTTTGCAAGCAGGGGTTACCCATTACAAAATCGGCAAGTGGGGTCTTATAGCCCTAGTCTACCCCCTCCACCCCCGCTCATTATGGGGTTTGAGGGCGAGGTAAGTCCTACGCAATCTGTGTTTACATGCAGTTACCAGTTCATCTTTCTTGTTTAGGAGTTGGTCCGTCTAAAACAACATTTGTAAAGTTTCCTCCGAGCATAAATTGCACGGACGGTGTCCTCCCGTGTAAGAGTTGGCTCTGGACAGAAAGCTCCAAGTGAGATCATAGGTAATATTGTGATCCTTGAGGTCCCATATGTGGCCCGAAAGTGTAGT
The DNA here is from genome assembly GCA_964016885.1 of Eledone cirrhosa. Lineage (NCBI taxonomy): Eukaryota > Metazoa > Mollusca > Cephalopoda > Octopoda > Eledonidae > Eledone > Eledone cirrhosa. Next base: position 328,472,472 of record OZ024741.1, read on the forward strand.
GGCGTGACGCTGGGCCGGATTTCGGAAAGTATGTCTGTGTTGGTATAGCCGGGTCTTGAAGTCACATGCGGTTAATCCTATATAAGCTTTGTCCGTCCTCACGTTGCACTGGTAGATCACACTACGATCTCTGCATCTGTTGTCGAAGGGGCAAATGGATCCATCTGGACAGTTGCACCTCCTGGTCGGCTCTCCAGTGCTATTTAGGTTATTTCTTCCATAGGGGTTGAGATTTTATTGTTAGAGGAGACGATGTTTTGTGCAAAGTTTGGTGTGGTGCTGTAGGAGAGTTTGGTGGTATTTTTGTTAATTATGTTGTGGTAGCGGTGTTGTAGTGGGAAGTGTTTTTCAATGAGCCTAAAGAAGATTTTCCCGATAGGAGTTGTCACCTCGGCGTTGTGGAGAGGATTGAACCATGTTACATTGCGTGAGCGGCGGTGTCGCCTGCTGCTTCCGCTAATGGAAGCTGGACAGTAGGATATTTCCCCCCGGAAACCACTCCGCTTGATGGCCTGGTTGTAATAAGGCGCATGTTCCTAGAATATCTGCTCATTAGCTGACAAACGAGATATGCGGAGGGAGATGTTTTCAACCAGATTATTGGTGATGTTCCTAGGATGGTTTGACCGGCGGTGGATGTAGTGCAGGTTGTCGTTAGGTTTCCTGTATGGGTAGTACAGATCATTATCGAGGTCAAGGGTAACGTCCAGGAAGTTTACTCGGGTCAGGGACGTTTGAAGGGTTATTTTAAATCCCCAGTCGCGGAAGAAGCTGATTAATTGTTTACGGACCCGATCTGTACTACTGGGGTTGTACCCTTTAAGGGTAAGGAGCCCATCATCACGGTACAATTCACCGCTGAATGCAGGAAACATATCGGTGAGTTTGGCTATTAGGAATAATCCTATAAGATCTGTGACCTCAGCCGAATCCGTCGCGCCCATGCTGACGTCGAAGGGTGAGTCGGGAGCTCTATTTATCCATTTGGAGTTGTCGAAGAGTAAGACTCTCTTCCTGGCGTGTGTGTGTGTGTGTGTGTGTGTGTACACACACACATACATACAAACATATATATATATATACATACAAACATATATATATATATATATATATATATATATATATATATATATATATATATATACATACATAGATATATGTATTTAAGTGTAAATTTGACCTGTCCAACCACTTTTCTTTCCTTTCTTTTCTCTTTGAGAGGCTGCGTAATTTCATAGCACGGTCACAACAGAAAACAAAATCTTGGGATCGTCTTACTAATCTATTTATATTCCACTAATAAACTTAATCAAAGGGAAAGAACGTTTTATCCCAATATGTTTACCAGTCTAGAAGTAAATATATATAGATAGAACAAAGATTTATGTTATCTATTTTCTTCTTTGTTTCAAACAAAAACTGACCGAAAAGGCTGTAATTATAATCATTTATATTTCCCTGTTCTTAAAATTAATCTCTCACGCCTTATGGTTCGAAAACAAACTGAAGAGGGCCAGAGAAGTGCGAACGCCTCTGGCGTATATTATGGTTTTTGTGAGTTTCCTTTTAATAACGTCATTACTAAAAACATAAAATAGATTAGAAGACATTCCTATATTTTTCTGTTATTAGATTATGATTGCAACGGAATAACTAGATCTGAAAGAAGTTCTCTCAATATAAGTATGTTTTCTTCGCCTTAAAAGGTATAAACAAACGAAATTATGGCTGTTAACTAAAACTAGGAGAAAATGGCTTGGACGAAAGAATCATAAACACACACACATACATATGTGTATGTGTGTGTGTGTATATGCGTGTGCATTATTTATATACATATATGTATGTATATATACATGTATACATATATGTATGAAATATAAGAATCAAAGAACTGTTCAAAACATGTTTGTGCTTACAACTGTTTCCTCCAAACCGAGGTTTGGATTCTTGGGAGCAATTTATTAATGAATGAACACTTATATGACCTCCTTTTCACCCAAGGGACATACAGATACATATGCAAATATTGTGGGTCAACATTCATTATAGCATTTAGAGTGGCAGTACACACTTAGAGATTACATTCATATTAAAAGATACAATAAAAAAAACATGAAAATAAGCGGTTATATAGTGCAAATGTTATATGTGTGGCAAGCACGTGCGTCTTGTTTATATAGTGTGGCAGAGAGTTACGTGTAGTAGAAGCACTTAGGTAGGTAAACAAGAGTGTTAGGTTGGTTGATCTGGTGGCAAATTCTTTATATGATTGTTATAGTCTGTGTGTGGAGAAATGATATAAGCATTAAAAATAGTGCAAGCATTAAAAATATTTAAAATATTGGAAATGCACAGCGAAGGGATGTTATGGACTTCATGTACTTTGACATTTTCATAGTCAGGGAAGTGTATTTTTCAGATTATATGCCCCTCACATAATCCACGACAATTCGATTTTGAGCGTTTGACAATCCAGTTAGAGAATCGTAGTCTGATGTTCTTTAGTTCAATACAGGAGGATGTTACGTTTCGAGAATTGACATTGAATACTACCCGGAAGTGTGTGTGTGGCTAAGGGGAGTTAATGCATGAGGGGAGGTAACTCCGAGGTTTCTATTACTAACTATTGAAATATGTCTCAAAATAGACCCTAATTTCTATGGTTATGCGTAACTTCTAAAACATTTCTAAAGCATAAAGTGTTTTAACTATAGAGTAGTCTATTAAGTTGTGCTGAAGGTGTTCGTATTATTATGGTGAATTAACCCCCATCGTAGAGTGCCACAAATGAATATTATAGACGACGAGCGAGGATTCTAAATTAATGATCTCTGTGGTTGTAGTCTACTCATAGGACCAGGCGCGGTGATTGCAGAATCACTTCAACACACAATGATCTCTGGTAAGTTCTGGGTCATCGCTTGCTACATTGGATGTCGAAAGATAATCATCACCAGGGCCGACCAGAGGTCAATCCGCAGTCCTCATGACCCCACTCTGACCATCAAATCATCCATATATGTACAACCCGCACGCCAGTTGCAATACATTCATTCTCTGCACTCAGCGTACCGGTCATACTGCTCAACAGCGTTACTAGATTAAATCGTTGTTCATCTGTCCAAGGAAGGCACTTCCTCCGCACAACACTAACAAGCCAATCAATTCATGCTTAAATTATCTATAGAGTGGTGTAGTGCAGTTCAAGTGGGTGGATGTTGTCACACCTAACGTAGAGGTATAAATGGGTATTCGCCTTGCGAAGGGTTCTAGAGGGATGTCGCTGTTTGTGTTATATTAGATCAGTTAGTGTTGGGTATGTGGTATAAGGTGTGCCCCTGGTGTTTGATGCTAGGGGTGGTGTTTGGTTCAAGTCCGACATTGCTATATATTGGGCTTAAAGTTTTGGAAGGAATGTCTGAAGCGGTGCTGGCAAGTTGCAAACACTTCAGATTTTTTGTTAAGTAGGTTACGGTTAGAGAAGATAATATTGTAGGTCTCTAGTATACAGAGGTTACAAAATTTATTAGGTGGTTTGTACAAAGTCGCGCTACCTATCACTTCCCATTTGAGTGTGTAAGGTTTATTTTTAGTTTTTAGATAGTGTATGTAGCTAGATAGTGAGGTGGAGTTGGCTAGACTGTGCTTTTTGAACGAGTGGAGGTGCGAATTATATCTGATTTTGAAGCAGTTAGAAGTGGAGCCTACATACGTTTCTGAAGAGTTTCTAGTTGTGACGGTGCATGAGTATATGATATCCTTGGTTAGGCATTTTTTATCTAAAGGGCAGGTTCTATTAGCTCTACAGTTACGATTATCCTGTGTGTTAGTCTGCTGGTTATAATGCAGTGCAGAAGTCTGGGTGGTAGCTATAGGATTTTGGACATTCGGGTTGTCAACCCCGGTGTTATTTCTTATACTAGTGTTATTTCTATTGTTACTGCCGTTACTATGGTTGCTTGCTACAGAGGTATTTAGAAGGTTTACATCCTGTTGTGATTTCGTTTGTTGGAAGTAAGAATTAATTTTACTTTTATTGCTGCTAGCTATGTGGTATGCTAAGTTAGGCGTCGTAGAGTATGAGATTTTAATAGTGTTTTTGTTTAAAAGGTTGTGGTACTTGTGTCCTAGAGGGAAGTTTTTATCTAGTAGTGAGAAGAAAGCCCTAGGTATGTTGGTGGAGACATTTAGGTTGAAAGGAGGGTTGACAAATGTATTATTTCTTCTTCTATTTTTGTTTTTAGTGTTTGGTGTGTTGTTTCTTCCTAAGGCACTACGGTAGTTTCCGTGGTAATGGTTACTTCCGGTGGCACCCTCCGCTTTGGTGTACTTGTGGTTGCTATTCCTATTATTAGGTTTCTTCATGGACATGTTGTGCGAGATGATGTTGTAGCTATGTGTTTTCTTAGGTAGGAATTCGATTTCTATATTATGGCCGGATCTAGCTAATGCTTGATTGTAATATTGTGAGTTTTTGCTAAATATGTTTGCGTCATAGGATAGATTAGAGATTCTATTGGATACCCCCTTAGAGATAGAGTTTAATATTGATCTAGGGTGATTAGACTTGGTATCTACGTAAATGAGTTTTTCGTTAGGCTGATGGAAAGGTGTATATATTTTTGAGTCTGGGTATAGTGTGGCGTCTAGGAAGTTAACATTTTTAGTGTTTTTGTCTATGGTGATACTAAGGTTAAAGTTTATGAATGTCTTGTGCAATAGTTTTCTAGTTCTTTCTATATTAAATTTTTTTATATTCTATAAGTAGAAGTGCATCATCGCGGTACAAACCACCGTTGAGGTAAGGGAGGTCCTTATGGATTTCATTAAGAAGGTATAGGCCGACCAAATCAGTGACCTGCGCCGAGTAACTAGATCCATGGTTATGTCGAAGTTGTTGTGCGTATCCTTGCGTGTCCATAGTTAGTCCTCGAAGGTGATTATGGTTTTACAGGCCGCAAGGATGACATCAATCTAGGCTCTAGTCAGGTCGCTATTGTTCATGGCCATGATTAGTGCCTTGTTTAATAGGATAGGGGAAATAGAGGTGTAGTATGATTTGATATCAAATTGAATAAATTGTTTGTCCTTATTATTCTTGATATCTTTGAACCATTCAATCACTTCACCCGTATTTCCCCATTGTTTAAGGTGTATCTTGTGTTTAATCTGTGGAATGATTTTATCTAAAATTTTCTTGCTGATAATACCAATGTCGGACTTGGAAGGGCAGATAAGTCTTATCGAGGGGTTGCTGATGAAGTCCTCCTTATGCTCCTTCAGAGAGAATCTAGGGGGGGTTTGGGGTGAATGGTTGTGTATGCCTCTGAAGTCCTAGTTTAGACACTATATTATATCCCTCTATATTAATGTCTTCTAAGTTTTTCAAGGTGGTCTCCTTGTAGCTTTTATGTAGTTCATTATATATAAACTTTCTATAAGTATTATAATCTAGGCTGTATATGTTATTAATTTTATCTGCTTGTACAATAATTTTATTACTAGTTTTGAATCCATTAATAGAGGTGTTAAGTTTGTTTAAGAAGGTGTTGCTTCTATTATGGTGCTTATTGTATTTAATGTTCTTAACTAGTTTAACTAGGTCATTTTCAAAGGAGTTAAGTAGTGTGTTATGAGGGGGGCTTTTAAAGGTTTTAAAGCCGAAGGAGTCAAATTTGTTAGTATTATTCACATTGTTAGATCTGTTTCTATCATAATGGAATGTCCTCCATCTCACTCTATCGATAAATAAATTTACACTGTTGATCAGCAATTTCTCATATGTATTCCTCGATGGTATTGGTATGTTCTTGGTTGACATGGGGAGTTGGTCTTTAATTAGCATATTGGTAATATTATCTGTCAGCTCAACAATATGGACCAGTTAATAGTATTAATTATACTATTTATGGTTATGTAAATACAAAAACCTTTTGCAGTTATATATATTTTTTTATACAAACCCTAAATAGTGGTAGGCAGTAATATATTACTACCTTATTACCAGTAAGTTAAGTAGCTCAATATAAAAACATCAGATGATTTACAGAGCAGTTATATGAAATATAAGAATCAAAGAACTGTTCAAAACATTTTTGTGCTTACAACTGTTTCCTCCAAACCGAGGTTTGGATTCTTGGGAGCAATTTATTAATGAATGAACACTTATATGACTTCCTTTTCACCCAAGGGACATACAGATACATATGCAAATATTGTGGGTCAACATTCATTACAGCATTTAGAGTTGCAGTACACACTTAGAGATTACATTCATATTAAAAGATACAATCAAAAATACAGGTTAAAATACAACATGAAAATAAGCGGTTATATAGTGCAAATGTTATATGTGTGGCAAGCACGTGCGTCTTGTTTATATAGTGTGGCAGAGAGTTACGTGTAGTAGAAGCACTTAGGTAGGTAAACAAGAGTTTTAGGTCGGTTGATCTGGTGGAAAATTCTTTATATGCTTGTTATACTCTGTGTGTGGAGAAATGATATAAGCATTAAAGATAGTGCAAACATTAAAAATATTAAAAATATTGGAAATGCACAGCGAAGGGATGTTATGGACTTCATGTACTTTGACATTTTCATAGTCAGGGAAGTGTATTTTTCAGATTATATGCCCCTCACATAATCCACGACAATTCGATATTGAACGTTTGACAATCCAGTTAGAGAATCGTAGTTTGATGTTCTTTAGTTCAATACAGGAGGATGTTACGTTTCGAGAATTGACATTGAATACTACCCGGAAGTGTGTGTGTGGCTAAGGGGAGTTAATGCATGAGGGGAGGTAACTCCGAGGTTTCTACTACTAACTATTGAAATATGTCTCAAAATAGACCCTAATTTCTATGGTTATGCGTAACTTCTGAAACATTTCTAAAGCATAAAGTGTTTTAACTATAGAGTAGTCTATTAGGTTGTGCTGAAGGTGTTCGTATTATTATGGTGAATTAACCCCCATCGTAGAGTGCCACAAATGAATATTATAGACGACGAGCGAGGATTCTAAATTAATGATCTCTGTGGTTGTAATCTACTCATAGGACCAGACGCGGTGATTGCAGAATCACTTCAACACACAATGATCTCTGGTAAGTTCTGGGTCATCGCTTGCTACATTGGATGTCGAAAGATAATCATCACCAGGGCCGACCAGAGGTCAATCCGCAGTCCTCATGACCCCACTCTGACCATCAAATCATCCATATATGTACAACCCGCACGCCAGTTGCAATACATTCATTCTCTGCACTCAGCGTACCGGTCATACTGCTCAACAGTGTTACTAGATTAAATCGTTTTTCATCTGTCCAAGGAAGGTACTTCCTCCGCACAACACTAACAAGCCAATCAATTCATGCTTAAATTATCTATAGAGTGGTGTAGTGCAGTTCAAGTGGGTGGATGTTGTCACACCTAACGTAGAGGTATAAATGGGTATTCGCCCTGCGAAGGGTTCTAGAGGGATGTCGCTGTTTGTGTTATATTAGATCAGTTAGTGTTGGGTATGTGGTATAAGGTGTGCCCCTGGTGTTTGATGCTAGAGGTGGTGTTTGGTAATTAATACATATATGTATGTATTTATATATATATATATATATATATATATATATATATATATATATATATATATATATATATATATATATTTGTGTGTGTGTGTGTGTATGTTTGTGTGCGCGCGCGCGCGTCTGTGTGTGTGTGTGTGTGTGTAAAAGGTAAACAGAAATAACAACACGAACGGTACAGTATATGGAAGGTATATATTAGGTTAACGCTTGATATAGCAGGAAGAGGGTCTTAACGTTTCGGACGCTAGTCCTTCATCAGAAGAAGGAATGAAGAATAAAATAGATTAAGGGGACGGGCGGGATGGAATTGGAAAAAATGTCTTTAGATAAAAAATACTAGGTCCATTCATGTTGACAACTGTTGGTTTTGTGTATGATTTGAATTTTAGAAAAGTGGATGATGGCGCGCGTCTACCTGAAATGGAAAAAAATGAGGTATACTTGAGCACGTGCGCGCGCACGTGTGTGTGTGTGTTTGTGTGTGTGTGTTATTATAGGTCCGTACGAAGCTAAGAAGAGATATGTGTGTATATGTGAGTAAAAGAGTGTGTGTGCATGTAAGTACGAAGCTATGAGCAAAGAGAAAGCGACAGGAATCTAGGGGTGTGGTAATGGACAGAGTATTATAGAAATTGGGGAGGTGAGTTGAGTCCAAGACGGGAATAGAACCCCTGACGGTGAATCAGACTTTTTTCAGTCCTAGTGCGCGAGGCCTGCGATCCATGATGTAAAAGGACACCCAGGACTGAAAGATGTAGGGAAGATGACCAGGAGAACAGAAATTACGGGCGACAGGAGTATCCAAAACGAGTCGTATATACACCAACAGCAAATTACAGAAAGATATAAAAAACTACTGGACGACCTTAAAAACACCAAAGGAATTGTAGTAAAAGCGGACAAAACATCAAACCTGTACACTATGGATTGCACTACATACAACAACTTCATTCGAAAAGAATTACATAAAAAATATAGAAAAACGAGTGAAGTAACCCTTAAGCACATCAATGATGAGGCATGCGAAATAGTGAAAAATCTCGGAATCGAAGATAGGACAGGACCACTCTTACCTGCGGTACCCACCTTCAATCTTAAGGACCACAAGGTAAACTTTGATAATGACCCTAAAATTAGATTAATCTGCCCCTCTAAATCAGATATAGGTAAAATAAGCAAATATATCTTAGATAGAATCATCCCCCAAATTAAGTCTAAGGTTAACATTAAACTCTGGGGGAAGACCCAAGAAGCAATAAGATGGTTTAATAGCATTAGCAATAAGAATAAATCTAAGTTTATCCAGTTTGATATCGATGAATATTACTCATCGATATCACCTGAAACTTTGAATAGAGCCATTAAGTTTGCTAAGGATAACTCTGACCTTACAAACGATGAAATTAAGATTATATTAGAAGCTAGGAAAACTATAGTCAAATTTGAGAACAGTTATTGGGTACGTAAAGATAGACCCTCTAACTTTGACATAACAATGGGCTCTAACGATTCGGCGGAAATAACTGATATTGTGGGGTCATTTATCTCCTTTAGACTCCAGGAAAAATTCAGCGGAATATACCGCGACGATGTTCTCCTCCTAGCTAAAAACCTTAATAACCAAAAACTAGAAAATCTACGCAAAGATATAAGAAAACTACTACTCGAAATAGGACTAACTATAACATATGAATACAACCTTAAAGTAGTTAACTTCCTGGATGTCACACTCAATTTAAACTCTGGTTTGATTAAACCGTTTCATAAATTGAATGAAAATCTCAAATACGTAAATGTTGGGTCTAACCACCCCATCTCTATAATTAAATCTATCCCTAAAAATATTTCCCTTAGAATCTCGGGTCTATCTTCTAACATACAAGTATTTAAGGAACACGCCGAGTACTACGATAACGCCCTTAGTAAAGCAGGCTACCTCAACAAAATAGAGTACATAGATGGGAACAATCAAAACACCCAAAATAAATCCCACATAGGTAGATATAATAACACAACACCAAACCACACTTACTATCATAGTATGCACACCAGTAAACCAACAAACAAAACTAATAGAAAGCGATGCAAAGAGTACTTATGGTATAACCCCGAATACAATAGTTCCATTAGTACAAATTTACCAGTACTCTTCTTTAAAATAATTAAAAGACATTTTCCCACATCACACAAATACCACAAAATCCTAAACCCTACCACTATAAGACTGTCATACTCTACAGCGTTAAACCTTGAACAACACATAAAAAAGATCAATACTAGAAGGTTAAACGAAAACACTAAGAACTTAAGTACAAAGAACACAAAAAAAAACAGTAGACAATACACTACAGAACATAAATAAACCACACCTAAGTTCGTCCGCAATACTACTCCAGAGAAAACCCAACGTACACAACTGTAACTGCACCTATCCTGACAACTGCCCCCTCGGCAATAACTGCCTGGAAAAAAATATTATTTATAAGTGTACCATTAAATCCGGAGGCAACGAGTGGTATTACGTGGGATCAACGGCAACATCGTTTAAATCTCGATTGTATAGGCATTCTTACTCAATAAAACACCAGAGCCAAAGAAATGTAACAACTTTAGCAGAAAAAGCTTGGACGCTCAGGGATAGCGATCAGAAGTTTACCCTAAAATGGGAAAAATTAGCTAAAACCCAAAGCTTTTCCAGGAGCCAAAATTTCTACAAATTGTGTAATCTTGAGATTTATTACATAATCACACACAAGAAGAAACTGCTGAATAACAGAATTGAACGAACATTATTCTGCCGTCACAGAACTAAAACCCTTTTTTCCCACTACAAGCCGAATATTACATAAAAGAGGGACATCCCCCAACTATATAAACCTTAATCTAGTTAGAAAAATATAAAAACAATCTCTTCTCAACATATATTAATAACCTTAAATTACCACACTAATAATGGAAAGATATGCTGATGAGAATAGGTACAAATATGCGATAATGAATGTGTCTAAAAACGTCCATAAGTATGTATATATATGTGAAAATGTATATAAATAAGTAAATATATATATATGTTTGATGTGTATAGTTAGATGTAAGTGTATTCATGTATTAAAGTGCTTATATATATATATATATATATATATATATATATATATATATATATATATATATATATATGTATATATGTGTATATGGATGTGTATGTATGTGTATGTGTGTACACATGGACTAGAGTATGTATGTATATATGTGTGTGTCTATACGTGTGTATATAAAGATAAGTTGAGTATGAAAATGTATACACAAGAGCGCGTATGTATGTACATGAATACATGTGTGTATATATATGTGTATACATGTGTATATATATGTAAGTATGAATATGTGAATTGTGAGTATATGTATTTTGTAGAGGTGTGCAAATATATTTGTGTGTGAATGCGTGGGTGAAAGGATACGTACACTTGAAAGAAAAATTTAAGTCTGAATGTTAATTAAGTGCAAACACAAAACCAACCACGCATATCTTTACTATCTCTAATCCTTCTATAGATTTAGAAAAATAACCAATAATATATTCTATAAAAAATGTCAAAACAACAGATGGGAATCTAATTACTCACTGCCACCAAGAATTCTCACTGCTATCGAAAAACCACTCCTTCAACTATTCTTCTAACAACTTCACCCCTCCCTCCTAATATTCTCTATAAAAACTAAATAGGTCCTCAGTAATATTATTCTGATGAAATGACAGTAAATAATAACATTGAAATATTGAATGTCTGCATAACTAAAAGTTTGTAGATAGCAGCTGTTTTAGGTTATGTAACTGTTATAGAAACACGTGTCAATAAATTCCTTTCAACTAAACTGTATCCATTCAAATCTTTCTATATATATATATATATATATATATATGTGTGTGTGTGTGTGTGTGTGTGTGTGTGTGTGTGTGTGTGTGTGTGTGTGTGTGTGTGTGTGTGTGTGTGTGTGTGTGTGTGTGTGTGTGTGTGTGTGTGTGTGTGTGTGTGTGTGTGTGTTTGTCTGTGTGTGTCTGTGTGTGTGTGTGTTTGTGTGTGTGTGTCTGTGTGTATATATATATATATATATAATGTTGTAGGTTGCTTGAATGCTTGAAACATTATATGTAATATATATCGTTGACAGAGATAGAAGGCTAAACAATGCAACATGGACTGTAAGATGAGGTAACGAAAAGTAAATTATCTGGTAATCTTTGTTTTTTTTCGCTGTTGTTCTTTTTTTTTCTGCCCAATATTTCGCGACTTAAAAGTCCCTTCTTCGGCGTTTAAGTAACTTTCAGTGGATAATGTTCCAATTTCTTGTCTGTGGGATTAAATTTTGATTTTCATTTAAACTATTTCTAAGTCGTTTTCAAGCGTTGTTTTTATGGTTATTACGCTTTTCTCGAGAATGACGTCAATTGCCAATATAGTATTTCGTGAAATCAATTTTCTTTTTTTTTAATGAGAGGTTTAGTTTGTGTGCCTGTGGGTGTGTCTTTTTATTTCAAGTACTCTGTGCTGAGTTCTAATCTATTATTTATTTGCAGGTTGACTCTACGTATGAGCAAGGATTCTTTAATTCTTAACTTGCCTACATTTCTATCACTGGCTTTAATAGTAACGGTAATAAGTTGGTTGATGTTTCTACATTTGTCAATGTCTTTTTTTAATGTGGATGCGTGTGTGTTGAGGTGTTCTCTAATGCGAGTTGTTTAATCAAGAGCTACGAAATTTAGTAGATAAATTACATAATATTCATACATGATATATTCATGTATGAAGATTTTAATAACGTGTTCAGAAAAAGAATCCCTGACACAGTGTCCCAGTTCTCCAACCATTATATATTAGATATATAATCATATATTATATATTAAGGGTGGGGGATTTGGCAGTATCAGTAGAAGGGCGTACGCCATGCTTCGCAGCATAGAGTTACGCCCCTTTATGGTCTGAGTTCAAGACCCGCCGAGGTTCACTTTGCCTTTCATCCTTTCTGGGTCGATAAAATAAAGTACCAGTAATGTACTGGGATAATTGCTGGCCTTGTTCCAAAAGTAGAAACAATTATATATTAGATATATATATATATATATTAGGAATTTATCGGAGTCTTATTTGTAGGAACATTACATGTGTTGAATTATCTTCTATATCCCGATCAACACACAATGGTAGAAGAAATTAATTAAATTATTCAAAGCGACAATTAATTAATTTTTCATATTTGAAAGGTCTGGGTACAGAAGGTTAAATCCCTATATGAACTTCACACACGACAGAACATAAATATCCAGGAAAAGGAAACAATTATTATACAGTAACGGGATTTAATACTCCATGCTACATATGTGGTTAAAAGTATAACTGCACATTTGCTGCAAATGCATAAGCAAGGGTCTGGAGTATAGTTATCAGCAGACAATTGCCCCATGACTTGTATAGATGTTAATAACGTGAAAAATCCGATACTAATAAATTAGTTTAGTAGTCGTGATAATTACATGAGGCTATGGCGTTTTCATTTCACGTTTGAAAAAAGGGTAATAGCTCCCGAAAAATCATGTTGAAATGTACTGGGTAAAACATTATTTTATTTCATGTGTCATCCTTTGGCTTTGGTATACTTCTACCGTATTGGACCAGGTTTTTTAACCTTACCAATCACTTGTTACAGGCACACAGACACGCACGCATACACACACACATATATATATATATATATATAGAGAGAGAGAGAGAGAGAGAGAGAGAGAGAGAGAGATAGAGAGAGAGAGATAGAGAGAGAGAGAGACAGAGAGAGAGAGAGAGAGAGAGAGAGAGAGAGGGGGAGAGAAAGAGAAGTAGAAAACTTGATGGAAATATCCGTAGTAGTAGAGCACTCAGTCCATGGGAAGAATTAGGTAGAAATGGTAACACAACAGTTTGTTCACCGTACCGAAAACAAATCTTGTTCTCGGTATGTTGAACTAACTGTTGTGTTACCACTTCAATATTTATATATATATATAGTATAAATAAACGAAAAATCAGTGATGCATCTGGACGCAGTTTATTGCGTGTTACAATTGTTTCGCCGGCAGGTAGCTCGAGACATGATCACTGTATGGATTTGGCTGATTCTACGGCTGCAGGTTCCTTCGGACACAGGCAGTTCATTCGGAGTAAATTTTCTCACTGGGGTGTTATCGTCAAATAACACCTTCAAAAAACAGTTTCCACTCTTGTCATGCCATTGGCTGTTTTTCCTCTACGGCATCTTAAGTTTTGGTCACTGTTTACTGCTACACGGGTCATCAGCCATTTTCCGTCCGACACACTTCAATGGAGCCCTGCTGGGTTCGGTATCTCACACGTCTGTTCACACTCCAGAGTATGTACCCACATATACACACATATACACACACACGTGCAGGCACACACACATGCATACACATATGTACGCATACATGTGTAGACACACATACCCATGCACATATATACACGCACACACTATCCCTCTCTTGCACAAACCCAGGCACATCCACATCCAGATACCGACCGCCACAAGCCTATTGGCGCCTGCCTAAATAGTGCCATACATCCAGTCTCACACGCACACATACGCGCACACACGCGCAGACACACACGTCCACGCATACAAAGACACATATCGGCGTTCCGGCACATCAGCACATATATACACAAACACTCTCAGACACATACATGGATACACACGCACATACACGCATATCCTTATTGATAGGCATCAGGGACAGACACACTTCCAACGACATAAGCACACATAATCACATATACACACACTTGTACATATATCTACACACAATTACATGTACCCGCCTATAAACACATAGACAAACCCTATCCTATGTGGATGTACGTACGCGCCCACACACACACACACCCACTGGCAGATACTCACACCATCTATATATATATATTTATATATGTGTATGTACATAGACACACACACATATACACACGCATGCAGACACACACGTATACACATATACATATATGTATACGCACGGATACATACACATACACATGTATACACGCACATACACATACATACTTATACGCACATATGTCCATATGTGTACAGACACCCACGCAAACATACACATATACGAGCGCACATATACCTACGCACAACCTTATATACATATACATATGTATATATATACACACACAGACATACATAGAAAATACACATACGTACACCTAACTACATACACACATACAGACACACACTTATATATAAGAAACTCTACATGCATACGCACACCCACATATATACATACATATATGCATGCACACATATATACATGTACATACTTATACATACGCACACGGACGGCCACATGAACACACATGCACATATGCATATTTTCTTACACACACATGCTTCCACATATATATATATATATAAACAAAACAGTAAAATAAATATACAATATATGATAAAAAATACAATATACAATAAAATAACAATAAAATAACATAACATAAAATAACAATATAGTATACTATATAATATTCATATATATATATATATATATATATATATATATATATATATATATATATATATATACATGCATACATATATATATACAATGGATATATGATAAAATAATACATACTGAAATGAATATATAATCCATCCGTACATATTTCTGTGAGATGTATATATATATATACACATAAATACACATACATATAGAGACCCACATATACATACATACGCACACACACATATATGTATATACATACGCACCCACATACACACACATACTCATACACAGCTATACATATATATATACATATAAATATATACACACAGCCACATATTTACATACATGTACATGCATGCACACACACACGTATAAGCTAATGCATATACCTACACATGCACATACACACCCCCATACACACACACGTATATATATATCTCTACGTACACACACACATACATATACATACGCACAGGTCTACACATAAAAACACACATATATACACAATAAGATAATAAAATAAAATAAATAAATATACAATATGTTAAAATACATTAAAATCTGTATGTAACTTCACAAAGAGATAAATACAGAAGGGGGGAGGTACAGGAGAAGGTGCGTGTACCCATGTGATATACTACACACAGGTAGTATGAGGTGCAAACATAGGTCCGTATATGGAACAAGTAACAATAACAAAACAATAATAACAGTAATAATAATTGTTCCAAAGTGGAACATGTGGGGAGTATATATTCACGATCGAGGGGTACACATTCAAGGGGACGCTTGGCCCGGTCACCAGGGGGTATGCCACCGTGGTTGGGGTGTGCTGTTCTATATGTTTGGGGTATTTGACTGGATGACCGTGGACTCCGTGTTAGCCGGTCCCGGCATAGGTGATGTACCAACCCAATGTTGCGTTCTCGGTCCCGTGTGCACACCGGTGTGAACAGACGTGTGAGATACCGAACCCAGCAGGGCTCCATTGAAGTGTGTCGGACGGAAAATGGTTGATGACCCGTGTAGCAGTAAATAGTGACCAGAACTTAAGATGACGTCTAAGAACAACACCCAATGGCATGACAAGAGTGGAAGATGTTTTTAGAAGGTGTTTTTTGACGATAACACCCCAGTGAGAAAATTTGCTCCGAACGAACTGCCCGTGTCCGAAGGAACCTGCAGCCGTAGAATCAGCCAGATCCATAAAGTGATCTTGTCTCGAGCTACCTGCCGGCGAAACAATTGTGACACGCAATAAACTGAGTCCAGATGCATCACTGATATTTCGTTTATTTATACTATCCACACTCTGCTCTGTATGAATATTGAGTGCTAATTTTGGCATACGTATGGAAGCACCATAGCTACCATTATAAACACGTATATATATATATATATATACATATATATATATACATATATATATATATATATATATATATATATATATATATATATATATATATATATATATATATATATATATATATATATATATATATATATATACTCCGGTGTAAACAAACCAACCTGCCTGTTCTCTGTATGGCGAACTAACTGTTGTGCTACCACTTCAATATATTTATATATATATACACCGGCGTAAACAAACCAACCTGCCTACTTCGTCGAGTGCTCTAATCTGCATACTGAGGTGGCGGTAAACAACCAGCATATACTAAAAAAAAATATATATATATATATATATACATGTGTGTGTGTGTGTGTGTGTGTGTGTGTGTGTGTGTGTGTGTGTGTGTGTGTGTGTGTGTATATACTAGCCTAGGTACCCAGCTTCGCCAAGGTTAAAAATGATAAGAGAAGAGCGGCAGAAGAGAAAAGATATGTATTGAATGCATTGTCTTGTTTACAGTGTGTGTGTGTGTGTATGTTTTGTAAGTTTGTGTATATATATATGTATGTGTGAGTGTTCGTGTGTGTGTATATATATGTGTGTGTGTGTGCATGTGTGAGTGTGCGCGTGTGCGTGTGCATGTGTTTGTGTAAACCACCGTTGGAATCGAAGACATAGGCCGTGAAACACGATCATCATTGACAATGAACTCGCAGAGAAAATCCCTCATGGTTGATTCCCAACCTGCCAGAAATAGCAGTCAGGTTGGTTAGCATACGTGGTGTGTATTTCTTCTTCTTTGGTGTTATAAAATTAGTATTAATAAACTTTCCTGGATATACTCTAATCCCAATCCTGTACATACTTTCCGATTGTCAATTTTTTTTTTTTTTCGTGTGATACGCGAAGGAACCAACCAACAAACATTTATATTTTATATTATGTATAGGTTACTATATCTCTTTTGTTTGTTCATTCAAAATATTTTTCAGCTAATTCTGTCGTACAATACACATCAGCAATCATTATCTAATGTTTAAAACATATAAATAGCTGCGATATATGCACCATATCAATCAAAAACGATATGAGAATTGAATACCATACTAAAGCGCCAGTAAGCTTTGCAAAGAACCTGAAGATAGAAATGTCAATAAATACAACATTTGGGTTGGGTAAACTTTAAGATGTTGTTTCATTGTAGGTTTCTTTTCTCGTTCTCTCCTTCCTCTCCTCTTCCTTCTTTATCCCCCCCCCCGCCCCTTGTCTCTCTCTCTCTCTCTCTCTCTCTCTCTCTATATATATATATATATATATATATATATATATATATATATATATATATATATATATGGCAAGGTTTACCGGCATTTTATCTTTTCAGGAATCCCCCCTCCACTCCAGTGCAAAGATACCGCACGCCCTCTCAAGTCAGCGATGGTGGATGGGGTGGGAGTGGGGGTTTAACGTGCCCTGATGTTAGGTTTGAATAGATTTTAGGATTCCCCAGTTCTGCAACCAGTACGTTAAAAAAAAGTTATAGTTACAACAATAAAGGTCGAACAGAGAACACATTTTTTAACAAACTTTACAATAATTTGTACAACCATAATGGAAATTCCAAGTAACAGAAAATACATAAATTACATTCTTAGAGCCTCAGAGTATGTAATATTTTTTGTTCGGCTCTCGGGAGCAAAGATGAAGAGATTGTTTGGCGAACTCACAGTAAAGCATGCAACATACAATTGACCATGGTTTTCCCAGATGAATGTCAGCCACTTTTATGGTTTGACCCTGAGCTTTGTTGATGGTAATCGCGAAGCTTAGTCTCTTTGTTGCTCTAGTAACATTTTTTCTTCTGGAAAATCTGATCTTGCGGCCAGGCTAGGACTTTTTGGTGGCATATCGCCAGAAACAATGACGATAAGGCGTCTGTGCTTTCGTGAAATAAATGCGTTTGTTTATATTTTGTTTTTGTGTATGCAAAGTTTAAGCAAAGAATCGCTGCTTTCACCCTTAACGGGATCTTCTGAAGAGAAAAAAATCAATCTGAGAACGCAGAAGTAAATATTTCGAAAAACGTTGGAACCGAAAGAAAACAGGAAGATGATACTTTGGTTCGTGAAGACGTTAGGAGTGTCGTATATCCGGAATGGTTGACATCTGAAAAATTTAAAGAAGTGAATATTTAAATAAACGATAAAATATTTTGAATCTTTTAACAACATTTAGTAGACGAAAATTCCCTCACTTTCTTACTTGGAAGAAGGTACATCTATGGTGCAAATTTGGTGCAGCCGTTTGGTGCAGCCGTTTGGTGCAGCCGTTTGGTGCAGCCGTTTGGCGGGAAGTTTATTACCTACATACGACCGTCGGCTTTATAGTATATATATATATATATATATATATATATATATATGTATATATATATATAGTTACACTTGGGAAGGGTCATGTTGTTGTAATAATATTGCCAGAAATAATAACAGTATACTCTCACTATTTGGTTGATTTTCGCTTCTGTATCTTTTATATCTCCACAGTTAATTCATTTGGTCCTCAATATTTATCATTGACTTATCAAATTACAGATATAATATAGATATAAACACATATATGTGTTTATATCTATATTATATCTGTATGTTTGGCCAACTGAATTAACTGTGGAGATATAAAAGATACAGAAGCGAAAACCAACCAAACAGTGAGTGTGTTCTGTTATTATTTCTGGCAATATTATTACAACAATATGACCCTCCCCAAGTATAACAATATTTGTTTCGACACACAATTTCATATCAAAAACCTCGCAAAACATATACACACACATAAATATATATATATATAGAAAAAAAGATGAAATCGAAAATGCAACTGGAGTCTTATTTAAAAAAATATATATATATTTATTTGGTTCCTTTACCGGCTTCGCAGTTCTTCTGCTTTTCAAAAGTAGAGTTGAGTTGGAGGGTCTGTGGTTTTTCTCACAAGGTGTATTTAATTTCTTGGAAGTCCGACAAAATATAAATTTTTATAACTGATTTAGAGCACTCAACAGTTTACTGGAGTAAATATTCAATGATATCAAATGATAGTTTCCACTTATTTAATATCAGTGTATGTATATATATATATATATATATATATATATATATATATATATATTCACGTAACATCTGTATATGTAAGTTTCCTTGTATTTAACCACTTAAATGTACTTCAACATATCAAATTATATAAACACATTCGACGACATAGAATACTTATTTCTTTATTTGCCACAAGGGCGCACAAGAAAAGGGGACAATACAAAGACATGCCGGGGATTTTACATACAGTCGTGTAAAAAATATAAAAACAAACAATTACAACAATCGAAATCCCCAATAGAGGGGAAGCGCCACAAATGGGTTGTTTAATACCCCGTCGATAGAACAACCCTCAACTGCAGGAGTGTGTTGTGCAAGTGCTCCTTTCTTCCTTTTGCTTTCTTCTTCAACCTACAGGCTTAAAAACAGAGAAGGCCCAATCACACGGGCCATTTTCGTTTCATTCACCCACCTTTCAGTAAATTTACTCGCGTGCCGTGCCTCTCTCTCCACTCTGATTCTCCTTCTAAAGTGATACTTAAAGAAGGGAATCAATTGTTGTCCGGAGAGAAAGGCATCTGTCCTCAGTCCTCTCAATCTCGTCCACCATATAACTTCTTTCACCATAGCCACCGTACAGAGGAAAACCTCCTCTCTTTCGTTTTTGAAAGAAGCTGGCGGTTTGATCCTTACTATGGACTCGGCAGTCAACTGTATTTGTCCCATACGCGACAGCAGTTGTTCTGCATAGTTTCACAGGTCGATTACGCCCGGGCAGTGTACAATTGCGTGCAGGACTGTTTCAATGTCCTGCGCGCATCATGGACACATCCTCTTTGAAGGATCCCTGCCGGGGCGTCCGTCCCTGTAGATCTTGTCACGAACCGGTAGAGCTCTTCGTAGCACTGCCAGGTAAGGGACCTCTGGAAGTTGTCCATATGTCCCGGGCGGAAATTCCTACCAAACAGACTGGTGAGCTCATCGTCTTCAACGTCCAGAGTCTCTCCGAGCACGTCGTCGTCCTTGTAACGTACAATCCCTCTATAGAATGTCGAAGTGGAGTCACCACTGATTGCTGCGCCCGCTTGCCAGAGGACTGTGAGCGCCTGAGCGCATTCAATGTGCCAGGCGCCCATCGTTTTCGGTCTTTTCTTCACCCAGGACTGCAGCTCCGTCAGCGAGACGAGCTGTGGGAAAGCCTGTCTCACAAACGGTGCCCACACCGGATGGGGGTCGGTGAGGTATACCTGGAGATGCCGCAGCCTCAGCGCATGTTTGCGCATCATCAGCCATGGCATTTCCAGCCTTCCGTTGGAAGGGTGCTGACAGCAGACGGATCACCTCACCAGCGGAGCCTGCTTTTTCTACAGAAACTGGAGAAGCATGCGTTCCACCTTGGCGAGGTGTTCACGGGGACAAGGCACGACAGTCAAGCGGTAGTAGATGACGGACGCTATGAAAATGTTCGCCACCTCCGCTCGACCTTTCAAGGAAAGTTTGCACTCTGCCTACTTCTGGGTGAGTGCAAACACCTTGGCCGTGACCTCGTTCCAGTTTTTATCCACCTGGAGGTCTGGACCGAACCAGACCCCTAGCAATTTCACCGGTCCGTCCGTCCAGCGTCCAACGACGCTGTCGGACGTCATCGGTTTGCCTCTCCACGTACCGAGTTGCAAACCGACAGACTTGTCCGGGTTTAGTTTTGCTCCCGTCAGCGTTTCGTATTCTTTCAGTAAGTTGCCGATGACCCCGATTTCCGAGGTGCTCGACACCATTACTGTCACGTCGTCGGCATAAGCCAACGCCGCTTTGAGCAGTCCCGGTTTTAGAGGGATGCTTTGCAACAGCTCCAATTTCCGTAGTAGTGGCTCTAGAGTCAATACATTCAGAATAGAGGAGAGAGGGCACCCCTGTCGAATGGAACGCGTGATTGCGAACAGCTCCGATAGGTAGCCGTTCACTTTGACCCTCGAGCAGATGCTGGTGTGCATCGCCTCGATCCAGCCTCTGAATACGGGACTGAAATCGGCCGCCTTGAGCACCGCTTCCAAGTATCGAAGGTCGACCCTATCGAATACCTTAGACTGATCGAAATTGATCAGAGCCCCACCGAAGCCGGGTTTACTATCTACCCTCTCTATGATGTATCGCATGAGGTGGAGGTTGTCGTGTATGGACCTGGTCGGGATTGCACACGTTTGCGCTTTCCCTACCAGATTCTCGACGACAAGCGCAAACCTCGTCGCTAGCACCTTGGCCAAAATCTTTAACTCTGTGTTGAGCAGAGTTATGGGCCTGAAGTTGTTAATTTCGTCCCCCTTGTTCTCGTCTTTCCTGATCAGCGTTACTACGCCCTTGCCTGCAGAACTGGGAATTCTCCCGTTCTGCTGCCAATTGCAATAGACGGCTTCGAGGACGCCAGAGAACAAGTCCGGCAGCCTATGTAAACCTCATAGGGTAGACCATCTAGACCGGGTGACTTGTGTTTCCCGCAGCGGCCCAGAGCGTCCCGTATCTCAGTGTCCGTGATTGGCCTATCGCAGAACTTGGCGTCCGTGTTAGAGAGACATGGCAGGCCGTCGAGATATGAACTAAAGTCCATTGCCCCGTTCGGCTCACCGTCGTTCTGCTCAAATAGTCGCGCAATTGCTGCTGAAATGCCGCACACATTTGTTTGGGGTCAAGTAGCACGCGTCCGTTTTGATCTTTCAAAGACCGAATCGTGGACTTGTTGCCACTTTTTGCCTCCGCCACTCGGGCTCAGCTGACAGCTTTCGCTCCTTCGTTTCCTAGAGCACGTGTTTTGCTTCTGACCACGCAGCCTTCGTGTTTCGCATCGAAGAACTGGTCCAGTGCCGTTCTCGACGCTAACACTCTAACCGCGTTGCCACTTCTAAGTGTCTCCTCTACCTTGGCTATTAATTCTCTTTCTAGTTTAGAATACTGTTATCCAATTACGTGCTTCTACTGGACTTCAGAAATTTCCAATTTCCATGATCGCCTTAAACGCAGTAGTGAGTATCATTGCAGAAAGGTTTTAAAGAAAAGCAACTGAAATTTGTTTGTTGAGACGGAGGAGAAGGATGCAATTATGATGAAGCAAATTACTATCTTTCAATCTTGATTATCCCCCAATAAATCTGGGATTGAATAAACTAAGATTATTCACTACGAAAAAAATGAAATAAAATAATTTAATGTAGTAGATAAAATTATATCACATTATTTAGATTGGCAGTATCGGTAGAGGGTCGGACGCCATGCTTTCCAGCATAGTTACGTCCCTTTACGATCTGAGTTCAAATCCCGCTGAGGTTGACTTTGCCTTTCATCCTTACGGGGTCGATAAAATAAAGTACCAGTAATGCACTGGGTAATTGCTGGCATTGTGCCTAAAGTAGAAACAATTATTTAGAATGCCAGCAAATAACTAGCGGTACATAATTCGACTATCCAAAAGCCATCATTAAATTTAACAGGTCTATGAAATATACAGGTATGAAATAAAAGAAAACAGACATATATAATATTCTAACATGATGCATACTTAAGATTGATAATTGAATTAACCTGTTCGTGTTTTTTTTTATTCATTTAACAAATACTATATTTTTTCTGCTATTAAAAGACGAAGCAAACGAAACGTAGATCAGAGCTGATGAAGTTCGTGGGTGTACAATTTCTCTATACAGATGTATAATTATATTGTATTGGTGACAAATATCATACAAGTTAGCTAACACAAAATTGGATGATAAAAGGCTTTTTCAATAGAAAATTCTATTAGTGCTAATGTATTATTTATATTTCATTATTATTCGATTCCATATTCATTACCTAACAGATGTTTATATATATATATATATAATTACATATATATATATATATATATGTGTGTGTGTGTGTGTATACTCACCTCACACAGGCTCAAACTCACGCGCACACGCAAACATACATACTTATATACAGAGAGAGAGAGAGGGGGAGAAATAGAGAGAGAGAGAAATAGAGAGAGAAAAAGAAAGCGCGAGAGAAAGAGCGAGAGAGAGAGAAAGAGAGAGAGAGAGAGAGAGAGAGAGAGAGAGAGAGAGAGAGAGAGAGAGAGAGAGAGAGAGAGAGAGAGAGAGAGATTTATATATCTTTATAAACAAGTTATACTGATTTATAGCTTCCCTCAAGTCTTCCACAGAGGATTCATAATATTCAGTGTGATTCATAATAATCCTCTTGAAATGTCTTATATTCACATAACTAGATTTCACATTTCAATCAAGCTGGTTTATATTTTCAATATCTTAAGCGCCCAACAAAACATAAAGATTCCATAAGTCTGTTTTTTTTTTGTTTTTTTCCCTGTTTTTTTTTTTGGGGGGGGGTCTTATTTTCATTATTTAAGTGTTGTCCGTTTTCAACATTTCGTGTTTTAGGATTGTACAAAATCGCTGTTTAATGTAATTTATTGCATCTACTGCTGCTGTGGTTGGTATGGTTTTTGTTGTGGTTGTTATCGTTTTTTTTTTTTTATGTAAATAATTTCTTTATGCATTTTTGTGTGGTGTGTGTACAGGCATGGACGTTATCGCATGCGTGAATCTCTATGTTTTGAGTGTATACGCACTTATTACATGCAGAAATGTATTCACTATTTTTACAGTTCCATTAACTTCCTAACTAGCCGTGCTCTTTCTGGTTTTGTGAAGCTCATCTTCTCACGATTTGTGCTGAACCAGTTAGTAACATATCCCAAAGCTCCAATGATCACAAGTACGAATCTAAATATTATTCTTTAGCATTTTATTGACATTTGCTGGGCAGCAGATTTCCATTACTGTGCATGGCTCATTTACCCTATATTGCGGTGACTGGTTTGTTTTGTTTTCATTTCATTGCGGTTTTTTACTGGAACACGCCACTAGTACACTTTCACTATATTGATATTATGCACTCCACAACACTGTAACATTTCATATTATAATATATATATATATATATATATATATATATATATATATATACATTCATAACCACACACACACTCATATATATACATATATATATATATGTGTGTGTGCGTGTGTGTGTATGTATATACATATATATATATATATGTATGTAAAAAAGTAAACAGAAATAACAACACAATCGGTACAGTATTTGGAAGGTATATATTAGGTTAACGCTTGATATAGCAGGAAAAGGGTCTTAACGTTTCGGATACTAGTCCTTCATCAGAAGAAAGAATAAGATTGAGAAATAAAATAGATTGAGGCGACAGGCGGGATGGAATTGGAAAAAAATGTCTTTAGATAAAAATAACAGGTCTATTCATGCTGACATCTCTTGCAAAACTGTTGGTGCTGGCGTTTTGTGTATGATTTGTTTTTTAGAAAAGTGGATGATGGAGCGCGTCTACCTGAAACGAAAAAAAAAACATTTTGTAAAAAGAGCTATACTTGAGCACGTGTGTAAGCATATGTTTGCGTGTATATATATATATATATATATATATATATATATATATATATATATATCTAAGGCGGGTAAAATTCCCGAGATCCATGGACGAGTTCTCTCCAGCGGTCTCTGTCCCTCATTATCGCTGCCATATCCTGCATCTCCAACAGACCAAGGTCTATCCTTAGGGCATCAACATATGTTAACCTTGGTCTTCCTCTTCTAGTGTGTCCATGTAGGGGATCCCAAAGGAGCACTGAGTGCAATGTCAACTCTGGATGTCGGTGAGCATGTCCAGCCAACCTCAGTCTCCTCTGTGTCACTTTTGAGCTGACTTTTGGGATGCTCCCATACAGCTCTGAGTTTTTCATCCTCAGGGTATACTGATTAATGTTCAGAGCCATCCTCAGCTTTCTCGTGTAACACCCATCCACCATCTGAGTGAGTCTCTTGGTCAGTGTCCAAGTCTCAGACCCATACAGCAGCACAGACTCCACTACAGCAATGAAGAGGCAGATTTTCAGGTCTCTACGAAGGTCCGACTTCCACACCAATCTCAAGCTGTGACACGCCGCCCAGGCCTTGCTCTTCCTCTCAACCACATCATCTTCCGTATTCCCAATCTTTGCTCCCAAATACAGGAAGTCCTCAACCAATTCCAGCGGCTTCCCGCCTACATTAGTGATCCCCTCTGGCTTCTCAACATTCTCTACCAGATATTTTTTTTTAGTCTCATTCATTCTCAGCCCCACACTCATCGACACAGTCTCAACCTCCCGCATCAAATCCTCTGCCTCCTTCACTTTATTTGTCACCAAAACTATGTCGTCAGCAAATTCAGCATCCGATACCTTTTTCGCCCCAACTCTCCTGCTCTGAGCCGGTGCTACAGTAAAGCCAGAGTCCTGGTGTTTCTCCAGTGCAAGGCGCATACAATAGTCCACTACGATGATAAAAAGGTAGGGAGCCAATGTATCTCCCTGGAGCACTCCAGCCAGTATCTCAAAGAACTCTGTCATCCCATCAGGTGTAATGACTTGGGCTTTGGTGTTGGTGTAGAGCAGTGATATCAGGTCCACTATCCTCTTGGGGATTCCATAAGCCTGTAAGATCTTCATCAGGCAGTAACGGTCCACAGAATCAAAGGCCTTCCTAAAGTCAATGAAAACCATGACCGCAGGAAGGCACTTTGCTCTAGCTCCCTCTAATATCCTCCTCAGCATCAGGATATGACTGGTGGTTGATCTACCCTCTCTGAAGCCGTTCTGGTTGTCCCTGAGCTTCTTCTCCATCTCAGGCTGGATCCTGTTAAGAATCATCCTGTTGAGGGTCTTTGCCAGTGACGTCAGTGAGATCCCCCGGTAGTTGTTGGTGTTAGAGAGATCTCCCTTCTTTGGCACTGGGACGATGTTACTGATCCTCCACTGATTCGGGGCAACTCCTTTCTCCAGTGCCCCGTTAGAGAACCCCAGGATGATATCATCAAAATCACACCTCTTCATCACCTCTGATGCCACTCCATCTTCTCCATGAGCCTTGCCCTCCTTGATCTTCTTCGTGGCTCTCTGAAGCTCTTCTCTGGTGAAGGGCTCTGTCTCAACATCCAGTTCCTCAAACAGCCGCCTGATCTCCCCAGTGCTCTGGGCTGTGGAGGGTGGCTCTCCTAGTAGGGTCCTAAAATGGTATAGCCATTTCCTCTTCCTATCCTCGGGCCCCGTTCCCTGGATCTGACTCGAACACCTTTTCTTCCTCCCTGTGATCTCGTTGATGATCATCCGGCACTCCTTACATCCATATCTGTCAACCGCTCTCTCCACACTTCTGATCTTCTCTATCAGTGCCTCCTCTCTGACCTCAGTGTAAGCGGTACAGAGCTCTTCCCTCATCACCTCCACAGTCTCCATCCTCTCCTCCGTAGGATCAGCATAGAATTGGTCCCTGGCAGCTTTCAGGTGTTCTCTGGCTGCACACACTTTTGGGTTTGCAGAGCTGACGTGCTTCCCTTTGTTCTTTTTCCTCGGCACCAGGGTTTCACTTGCTTTCGCCACTGCATTGGTGAAGTGCCCGTACCTCCTCTTCACACTCTCCTCAGTCCATCCAATCTCTCTCTCCTCTGACTCTCCACACAGAGCACTAAACCTGTTTCTCACTTCCACTGTGAACCTCTCCTGTAGCTTATCATCTTCCTTGAAAGCTCCCCAGTCATAGATTGTTCTCCGGGGCTGAGCCTTGCTCTTTCTTAAGCTCACGCGGACCCCACTCATAACAAGCCGGTGGTCACTACCCAGTGTACTGAAATAGCTGTATGGTTCCGTGTTCAGAACACTATTCCGCCACTTTTTCCTCACCAGAATGAAATCAATCTGGAACTTGGACGGGTGCATATCTGAGATGTAGGTCCACATCTTCCCCAGATTCTTCCTAAACCTTAGGTTGGTCGCCATCAAGTTCGCCTCCAGCAGGGTGTCTCTCAGTAGTCTTCCATTTCGGTTGGTGTTGTTATGGAAGTACCAGCAAGGATCTTCACTGCCCTCCTTACTCAGATGTGCATTGAAGTCCCCCAAAACAAGCAGGATATTGTGTGCCTGAGTGGTGTTGACAGATCTACACACCTCCTCATGGAACTCCTCGGCATTCACATCACTGTCCCCCTCGGTTGGACTATAGGCTGAGATGACTGTCAGTCTTTGGTTTCCATTGAAGGTCACCCTCAACAATATATATATATATATATCGAAGAAAAGACATATATAATAAGATTAGAAGAGAAAGAAGTATGATATAATATATTAAGTACCATTAGCCGAAGGGAAGTATGCTCAATGCTTAGAGATGCAATGTTAAATATTATAGTATTGTTAATATTTAATGAGAGTTAAGCGCATAAGGTAAGAAGAGCAGGTATAAGCAAAAATAAATGGAAGAGAAGGCAATACATTTAAAAACAAGATTTACTCCTTTACTTCATCTAAAGTAAAGAAACATTATAGTCTTTAATGATGTTGCTGGAGGAAAGTCAAATCTATACAACAGCAAATCAAATTTTTCCATTAATGGTATAATTATTACTTTATAAAAATACTTAGAAGCAAGTATACATCGGAGTTCATATCTTAATCAGTAATACGTTTAAATGAGAACTGAGTTATTTCTCCTAAATCTTCAATTAAGTTATCAATTATAATTAGCAGTGATCTAGATATCCTGACTAATCTATAGAAAATAGCTAATAGAAGGTCTATTTTAGGGTTCAGGGGGCAGAAATTGAGGCTGGATATTTAAGATGGCTATATGTCATCCTAGACTCTGTTAGAGAAAGCGTAGTGGAGCCAGTGTGGGCAATTAATTACTGTTTCGGCTCTATTGTTAATAACTGCAGGGGGAGCATATAATATAATTGTTTCTAATTTGGGCACAAGGCCAGCAAATACCCAGTGCATTACTGGTACTTCATTTTATCGACCCCGTAAGGATGAAAGGCAAATTTAACCTCGGCGGGATTTGAACACAGAATGGCAAGGGCTGTAACTCTATGCTTCAAAGCATAGCGTCCGACCCTATGCTTCCATCAGACACAAATTATATTTCTTCTTAAAGTTATAAGAGGCTGCTCTGTCTATTATACTCCATTGGGTTGTATAACTAGTGTTGGAGTCAATTAATTGAATAATATAGTTTGTGAGAGAAGTTGAGAACTTGAGTTTTCTATTTTTTTTAAATTGGAGGTGGGATCTAAATCTAGTTTTGAATATATATATATATAATAGTTTTACATTCAAGAACATAATCTCATGATTATTTCATTATACGAAAGTGATTTTTATCCCGCATTAAATATAAGAACATTAGTCATGAGTTGAGTTTTGTAATTGTCTAAAATGAAAATTATAGTTTTTTCAGCTAGGTTGGTGACTAATGGAAGCTCTCATGTAACACGTCATATATTATTCATTGAACATTGCGAAGGATCTTTAATAAAATATGTAAATTTTCTGTTCCTTACTTGCTTGTGTATGATTGAGAATGACATTATATTATATTTGTATTATAATTCTCAAACATTACTAAGATATATAAGAAAAACAACAATACATACTACTGCAATGATTTCTGCAATACATGTGATGACGAGGATTTTGACGTGTCTTCGTCTCGACACCGATTGTAGTATATGTCAATGCTCTCAACTTATACATTACGTGTACATATATTTATATATAAAAGAGGGAATAATAGACAAAGATATACCTAGTTTTTCTTCAAAGTCCCGACTGCAGGTTCGCTGATTCATATGCATCATTTGAGCCTTATAGAAATGCACCATCGTTGTGAGGCCAATCAGCTTGTCAAAGAAAACCTCAGAAAAAAGGATGGTTTTCCCGATGCATTTGTGTAGCAAGTGAGAAAATCTCTATAGTCGGAGGGAGGAATTAACACGTGATACATCAGTCAAGGAAAAAGACTGCTTACTTTGTACCAAGTGAAAATATCTCAGAAGGTGGAGGGAGCAATTAATACATGATTCAGATATCATAGACATGTAGTAAGGTGGACAGAAAGTGAATATCGCATTTGCTAGAAAAAGCAGTTAGCACCCTCTCGGGTTAACTCTACCATAGGGGTGTTTAAGACAATATAATAATAAAATAAACACTCACATATATATATATATTCATATGTATATGTGTGTGTGGTGTCCGTCTTAACCACTTTTGCTCGATGGCCGAAAGAGCCAAAATAATGAAAATAATTAAAATAACTTGATAATCAGAGCTATTTATCAAATTACAAAATAAGACGAAATAATAGACAAAAATATAGCTATTCTTTCTTCAAAATCCCGAATGCAGTTTCGCTGATCCATATGCAACAATTGCGCATTATGGAAATGCACCATCATTGTGAGACAAATCAGGTTTTCAAGTGACACCTCAGAAAAAAGGATTGTTTTCCCGACGCGTTTGTAGCAAGTGAGAATATCCCTATAGGTGGGGGGAGGAATTAACACGTGATACATCAGGCAAGAATAGACTGTTTCCTTTGTAGCAAGTGGAGTTATATCAGGACGGGGAGGGAGAAATATTTACACACACACACAGACCCCGCCCGTCCCCTCAATCTATTTTATTTCTCATTATTTCTTCTGATGAAGGACTAGCGTCCGAAAAGTTAAGACACTCTTCCTGCTATATCAAGCGTTAACCTAATATATACCTTCCATATACTGTACCGATTGTGTTGTTATTTCTGTTTACCTTTTACATACACACACACACACATATATAAATATATATATATATATATATATACATATATATATATATGTGTGTGTGTGTGTGTGTATGTGTGTATGTGCGCATGTGTGGGTGGGTGTGTGTGTGTAAAAGGTAAACAGAAATAGCAACACAATCGGTACAGTATATGGAAGGTATATATTAGGTTAACGCTTGATATAGCAGGAAGAGGTAATTAACGTTTCGGATGCTAGTCCTTCGTAAGAAGAAAGAATAAGAAATAAAATAGATTGAGGGGACGGGCGGGATGGAATTGGAAAAAATGTCTTTAGATAAAAATAACAGGTCCATTCATGTTGACATCTCTTGCAAAACTGTTGGTGCTGGCGTTTTGTGTATGATTTGTTTATATATATATATATATATATATATATATATATATATGCATATCATATATATATGTATGTGTGTGTGAGCGCGTGCTTTCGTGTATCCTTGTAATAGAAATCTGAATTGCTTTGTAACTACTAATATATTTATTTATTTTCTTTATTTGGTCTATCTGCTATATTTGATCGCAGTCGATTGCACTCTTTACGATGATTACAGTCGAAAGCTTGTAAACGGAAACTGTATTGTTAACTATATTGTAAACTGCATATGTGTATTAATTGTCTTTTCTCACCTTATTAATCTGGGCTAAATTAATAACTTTTCATGCTTGAAAGATAACAGTTGAAATTGCTATGACAATAGATATTATAAAACAAATGTATTCTCTGGACAATTGTAATTACACAACTTCTTATATTATACATCATAATATCACGATAAACCTTCATCTGGATTACCGTCTATAATAATACTTGTATCGTTGTCGTTATTAATATTAGGCCGATGGAATTGGCGAAAATATTTCGCGAGAAAAATGTTTTGTGACGTCTTTACGACCATACACTTACTCACAAAGGCATTAAGATGTCATTATGTAATATTTAATGCGTTGTCTTCAGACAGATGCGGAGTATATGAACAATATTTTTCTTTTTGTATGCCCTCTGTTGAAGATATTAGAGATGCGGTAGAACCACACTTAGTTTCGTTCGAATGAAATATATATATATGTCAATAACAAGAAAGCATGTAGTTGATGGGTATATATACACATTCGCTTTTAGTAGTATTCTGAAATAGACATACTAATTTGCATACAATAAGCGCTAATTAACTAAGATACAAAGTAAGAAATGCGCTGGCAGCCGAGGAGTATGGTAAAGTGATATATGTATGACTACAGAATGTGTAACTAAGACTGCACCAATGTGTATAAATATATAACCTTTTTGAATATATAAACATGTATACATGACAGAGAATGCGAATTTTGCCTTAAATTGAAAGAATCATATAAGAATGTGATCGGTTTTAATTTCAGCTTTATTGGACCATGCTTAATTGCCTACATACATATTAGATATGTGTATATATTTGCACAAGTTGGTGCAACCTCGGTTACATATTCTGTATTTAAATAGATATAACTATATCATGTTTATATATATAAACCAGGCTATATGATTAAAAGGCACCTATGAAGAAATAATAGATAAATAAACGACAGCCATCTATTAGCGATCAACAGCTATAGAATATTTACCCACCATTTCAATAGCACGTGGAAATGGATTAAATATATCGTCAACCATACACAATTAGGTATAAAATTAAAGTTAGAAGAAAAAATGCATATACACATACCAGGATTATATTTCTACCCTTTAGGATTTCGTTCGCTTTTGGAAATATCCTATCAAGGATAAATTCTCGAACTTCGAACTCATTAGGAAACAAACTCACTTGGACGAAATTTTTCTTAAATGATCCCCGCCAGAAACGAATTCAAAATGGCTAAGAACTGTGACGTGGAAGTTTGTCAAGTCAGAAAGAATGTGATCATATATATATATATATATATATATATATATATATATATATATATATATATATATATATATATATATATATGCAAAAGTTCTATTTAAAATTATTGGGATACCACAAGTAAATATTTTTATAACTGATATAAAGCACTC
>OZ024741.1:328512339-328547339 GCA_964016885.1 Eledone cirrhosa
GCTTGATTTACTAATTTCACAGTCACATTTTTCGGGTCCAATGTAGCCCTTTTACTGAGTCACCTGTGACTTGCGAACTGATATTCAAGATTAGTGAACAATTTTTCTATGATACCATAAATTCCTCCGCTTAATGAATTTCCTTTTGTTTGCTTAGAATAAATGAACCTTAAGATAGGTGCGGTTGTCGGTATATATGTGTTTGTCTATAGGTAATTAGTTTGAATGCCTTTTACATGTACTATGTATGTTTCTTTAAATATAGTTTTTCTCAAAGAATCCTTGTTTTTAAAATCCCTTGGGCATTGACCTCTACCCAACCTAATCACCACCTTCCCCTACCGCCAGAAATACCACCATGCCACAATGACAGTTGGCTTTCCTCATGATTTCCTTCGAATGAAACAGTTCTTGTCCTGTAGAAACCATTTATATATTAAATAATATACATACATACATATATATGTGTGTGTGTGTGATTGTGTGTGTTTACTGTTTAATTCTATATCATAACCTTGTTTATCTCTGCAAAAATTGCATATGTACCAATGTACATTTATACTTATCTACATACATATATACATGCATCATTCATACATACATGTTTATATATATGTGTATATATATGTATAAATATATTTATATATATATATATATATATATATATGTGTGTGTGTGTGCGTGTATATATATTTATATGTATGTATGTGTATATACATATATGTGGGTGGGTGGGTGTGTGAGTGTGTGTGTGTTTAATTCTGTCCCATTGGCTTATGTGTATCTCTACAAGAGAGAGAAGGAAAGACAGAGAGAGAGAGAGATGGCCAAGATATATATATATATATATATTTATGCTTTGAGAGTGTCATGCTGCCAATGAAACATACGCATCCTTGAGTATATTTCCAATTATTATAATTTACCGTCATTTAATTTAATTACCGATGATTGTTTAGTTGTTGATTGTCTATACTCTTTCGTCATACATTCAGTGACTGCTTTTGTTACTTTGGTTCTCTTCTTTGTTCTGTTTTTCACCACCGTGCTTTGGTGAGGTGTGCACCTGGACTGCGTATGAGTTATACACGTGTGTGTGTGTGTGCGCGCGCGTGTGTGTGTGTGCGTGTATATGTCTGCATATGTATGTGTGGTGTGAGTGTGCGTCTTCTTACTTTTCTACTTGTCAATAGTTAGATAATTGTTATCTTTTGCATTCTACATATGTATGTATCTTATTAGTTTTCTTCTTGTGTTTCTTTATATTATCATTAGTCACTATGTTGTGAGGTTATTTTTATTCTATTCATGCTTTCTATTTTATTTTGGTCGAAGTTTATATTATGTTTGTATCTTCTGTAATCTATCGAAGCATTACGTCTGTTCTGTGTGTACATAACTATTCATACAGAATGACACAATGTATACATATATTGATTAGCATAGTCACAGTAGTGTTGAATATTTAAGACATTTGCTTCACAATCATATGGCCTCTGGTTAGATCTTGCTTCCTGATATCTTACTCAAGCGCCATTTACAAGAAACCCGAGCCGGCTCAAGAGTTGTGAGTGAAATTGGTTAGACGGAAACTATTAGGAACCCCGTAGCGAAATTAACGTGCAAGTCCCAAAGCATTCCATAGACGCGTAGTACCTGTAACGTAATTCCCAAGGAGACTCCGCAAGATAAAGCTTGGGACAAAGCTGGCACTCTTGATTACTGTTACAGTTAATTCAAGTGGCTTCAAAACAGTTTCGTTCTACGGAATTTCCTCACAAGGTATGGGTCAACCCGAGGTTTGTGGTCAATGACAATTGTCCGAATTCGACCGCAAGTTGATGAAAACTAATGACTTATGAATGTAATGCAAAGCGAATATCTTAAACAGTCATCAATACTGCGTCCACATCCATTCCATGTAAAATTCAATTAATTTCTAACAGGTGGCTTAGTGAGGCATCCCTAGCGTTTTTCCAGCCAATCAGCTTTAATCTACTTCACCTGCTATATTTCAATGTCTGCTATAATTACATTTACAAGTTAATTAGCTACATACATAACGGAGTTGGAATGTTTAAATTTCATATAAATATTATATACATCATATACGTAAATGTCCAATATATATAGGCTCCTTTACCGCAAATCTATATTTACGATGCGATATCTATGCACACACTATGAGCTGCACCTGAACTATCCTCACCAACTATCATGACTGCACACGACTTTCAAAGGAAGTCTAGCAGTGAGATTGTGATAAGGGTGTTGGTCTTACGATTATAATGTCCTGGGTTCAATTCCTGGACTGAGTTGTGTGTTGTGTTCTCGAATAAATTACTCTATTTCACGTTGCCTCCCAGTATACTCAGCTGAAAATGAGTACAAGCAATAGCTGCGATGGGCTGGCGTCTTGTCCACGAGGGAGAGGAATCTTGTACTCTCAGTCGTTTATCGCCAGTGAAACC
The DNA here is from genome assembly GCA_964016885.1 of Eledone cirrhosa. Lineage (NCBI taxonomy): Eukaryota > Metazoa > Mollusca > Cephalopoda > Octopoda > Eledonidae > Eledone > Eledone cirrhosa. The sequence goes on from OZ024741.1 coordinate 328,514,811, forward strand.
AGGATAGACACCGGCCTGATAAGCCTACGGGTTCGAGAAAGGCTTTAAAGTTAAACTGTTGCCTATGTACCCTATTCCCTTTCTCCCAATGGTATCCAAGTAATAGAGAGAGCTCCATTTGCGTGTCACCAGAACCGATGTTATCAGAATGAAAACAACCAGAAAAGATACCGTGCTTCACTAACATTTCCGCTACCCTACACCGTTGGATTGTTACATTTTCTCAACCTCCAAAAGGAGGAATAGCAAATTTGGTCTCGGAAGAATTTGAACTGTAAGCTCAGGAAGCCGAAAGGAATAATGCAAATTATTCTATCCAACGCTCTACCGATGCTATTATGTATATTTGCCGCCTTATAACAGATTATTGGTTTATTTTTCATGTGTATAATTGAAATGTAAAATGGTGTACTCATCATAACTGTTTTAATTCATTCACGGAAGAATAAATTGAAATTCTCTTGCGGAAGAATAAAAATTGTAATATCAGTATAAACTGTAATTTATACTGACATTTCAATTAGGATGTAGGAAGATTTATTAATCTAGAATATTCCTATAAACAGCTCGTTTGAACTTGATCTTTTGCCATATGTCTCGCAAAACACTTTCGCATTAATTGTGACTTGGTTGTGATTATGGAGGACAGCGTATTGGCATAGTCGTTAAAGAGTTTGAATCAATAGCTCGATATATGTTCCGGTTCTCTGCTCTTTACGTTCAAATACTCCAGGGATCACCTTTACATTTCATCGTTTCGAGGTCGGAAAATAAAATACCAGCGAAGTACTTGGATCATTTTTTACGCTATACCTTCATCATGTTCTCTCTATGTATTTCTCTCTCCCCTTTTTCTCTCTCTCTTTATTTTCTCTCTCTTTCTTTCTCTTTCTCTCCAGAAGGAGATGGGCTCCTGTAGGTTTAAAATGTCCAAAATACGCCGTGTGCCATGACAGCGCACTTATAGCTGCATCAGAAATTAAGAGTTCCTTTCTACTGGGTGAGAAGTGGATAAATAAGGTACTTGATGTAATTAGAATAAATGACAAAATTATGAAGCTCGGAATCATCATAGACAATAGAATAACATCAATTATCTCCACCTATGCACAGCAAGCAGGACAAAGCAAAGAACAAACAACTTAAATACCACCTAATAGATAAGTTCAGTTACAGATAATAGAGAACTCATCATCCTAGCTAGTGGCTTAAATAGACTTGTTTGGCAGTACCAGGGTGGCTACACCGGTATACACGGTGGCTATGGGCATGGTTCGAAAAATGAAAGACGGGGCTGGGCTCCTAGAATTATGTGTTGCAAATGAACTAAACATTTTCAACACTAACTTCAGGAGAGCTGCCAGTCCACTGCAGTGTTCTTGAATGTGGAGAATGAGTGGAAGGGAGAGGGACTACTCTTAGCAGACTCCACAAATGCGCCATCTGTCGAAATTGACAGTTATAGTGTTAAATAAGCAAGCAAGATGAAAGATGGTAAAGCCGCTGGCAGTCGGAAATAGTCGTTGAGATGGAGATAGCGTCTGCGGAAGGTGGAGCGGAACTAGTCAACCACATAGTTATACACGTAATAGAGGACTGGGTCACGCTGAATGACTGATGCGGCAGTATACACATTAATTGCTTTAAAAGAAAATGTTGAAGCTCTGGAAAGGAGTAATAATAGAAGCATAAACCTAATGGACCAAGGTATGAATGTGACAGAATGAGTTGTAACACAACTAATTAGGGAAAGAACCAAATGGAGATATTCATAATTCGTTTATGTTAGAGAAGAACACTCTGGAAACTCTGATCACTCGTTTATTTTGTCTTGAACTGTTTCAGCTTCGCATCTGAAAAGAGGGTAGAAGCCCTGAAATATCAAGCTGAAATAAACTGGGTAAAATATTACTTTCTTTTGTTGTTTTATTTGTCATCATTCACCCTTCGTAATTTTCTACCACATATATCCAAATTTAAAAAACACAATATCAGTTTTCTTATATATATATATATATATATATATATATATATATATATATATATATATATATATATTTATTAAAATAACAGATTAAAGTTTAAGCAAATAATCGCTGCTTTCACCCTTAACGGGATCTTCTGAAACTAACAAAGTCAATCTGTAAACGCAGAACTGGATATTTCAAAAAACGTTGCAACCGGATGAAGACAGGAAGAAGATACTTTGGTTCGTGGAAACGTTCGCTGGCAAAGAACGGGAAAAAACGAATATAATACGTCATTAATAGGAGCGATGAAAAACAATTACGCGCAAAGACAGAACCACGTTTATGTTATAAAAGAGGTCGTAGACTAATGTTCTCTTACGTGGTGCATAGAGACGTTCTCTGGCAATGAACGAAAAAAAACGAAGATAATACGTCATATGTGGAGCGTGGAGAACAATAGCACGCAAAGACAAAACCACGTAAATGGTATAGCAGAAGTCGTAGACTAAATTTCTAACTAGGAGACCGAATGAATCTGGGTTAACAGGTAACAACGTAGATAGCAATAATAATAGCCTTACCGTGGGAACTAGAATGGACCGCAACCGAAATTGCAACTGTCGCGACAGGGGACGCTGTCCCCTTAGGAGTAACTGCCTGACTGATAGGGCTATATATAGATGCACCGTAATTAACCATAATAGCGTTAAACATTATATAGGGACTACCTCTGGCCTGTTCAAAAATAGATTTCGAACACATCTTCACTCTTTCGCAAACAAGAAACTAAGACACTCCACTTCGCTCACGAACTACATCACAGCATTAAAAGACTCAAACATCAGCTTCTCCACACACTGGGAAATTGTCGGCAGTGCTGCACCGTACAACTTCAAGAGGGAGTGCGAGCTTTGCCTCATGGAGCTCTACCATATCATTACGGCACCCCACGAGCTCATCAACAGCAGTGCTGAAACGACGATAAGCTGTACACACAGCTTTAAAATATCCTACTCCAGATGGAATAAGAACGAGGAGTGAAAACCATAAACCGGGTCTCCCTGCACCAAGCTTTAACACCCCGACGGGCAGGCGCTGCAAAAAACATCCGGAAACTAACCATGCATCCTCGACTCGGCAAGAATCGACCCTGGCGGGCAGGCACAGCAAACAAACGCCTCGAAACTAACGTTGCATACCTGACCCTGTGCGTATCGACAATGGTAGGGAAGTAACCACATAGTCGTAACGGATAAAAAAAATCATCCGGAAAAGACTGCCCTAACACCGGCTAGAGTTATCTCCCTTGACCTACTGCAAAATCAATACATGTTTTTTTTTTTGTTTACGAAGAATGAACTTATCTGACGTGAACTTATCTCTAAAAACCCATTGCGGGCCATGTAAGGAACGCTTTTTAGTTGTTTATGCCGTTAAGAAGCCCATTCGGGCGAAACGTACGTAGGTGTTATTTTAAATAAACATGTTTTAACGGTTGGTTCTCCTTTATTTACTTCTCCACGTGCTTCCGCTCTGCTAATTCTCTCGCCCACTAGATATTAACACTTCTAATATTTAACACTGCCGGCACTAGTATTGAGCACCCTCTGCATACGCTATTGGCAAATAACTACATCTATCGCCTTTCCCTCTTTCCCTCCCTCGATACGTAAATATTCTATATATATATATATATATATATATATATATATAAATGAAAATAGAGAAATTAATGTGAGCAAGAAGACAACAGTATTTCATAATATATATATGTGACTATAACGTCAAAATGAAAAATATTTAACATAAGATATGGGAAAATAATTCAAACTCAATTAAAAAATATCAAAACAGAGATTTTATCCACAGGATTTTCAAATTATTTAGTCCTAGGGATCGAATTAGTGAAGTGGCCAATGTCTGTACATAATGAGGGAGTGAGAGGGGAGAGAAAGAAACGGAGAGGCGAAGTGACGAAGTGGATCTCTACTCCTCCCCCTCCATCTCCCCATTCGCCACAGCGTTTTTCGATAGAGGGGAGAAATGTGAGAAAGAAACAGACAGACTAAAAGAGGGGGATAGCGGGAAAGTGAGAGAGAGAGAGAGAGAGAGAGAGAGAGAGAGAGAGAGAGAGAGAGAGAGAGAGCGACAGACGCTGTGTTTGATACATGACAGTGAAGATGGGAAGCAAAGGTATAACTAATTAACATGTGAGCGTGTGTGTGTGTGCGTGCGCGTGTGTGTGTGTTCGTGCAGCGTTCCACTAAGAGTTAAATCTATTAACATATGTGTGTGTGTACGTGCACACGTGATGAGGTCACGCAATACCAAGTTGGCCATTACATCAGCAGCAACGAGGCTTTCTGGCGTATTTTCGGCTTCCCTATACACCAAAGGCACTCTGCAATTGAACAGCTCGCAGCCACCTGCAGAATGGTGAAAGGGTGTACTTCACTGACGTTAATGCTGCTCAAATGGTGGAGGAACTACGGGAAACCACCCTCACTGCATTCTTCAAACTTTGTGAGGCCGATTCATTTGCTCAAACCCTGCTGTATCCTCAGGTGTCGTCCTATTAGACATGGAATAAACAACAATGGGTTCGCAGAAAGGCAGGTCAGCCTGTTGATGGACATCCTGGCATAAAGTTTAACAGTTGCCTAGGGAGATTTTACACAGTAAACCCGACCCAGCATGAGTGATTGTACCTCCGTCTTCTGCTACATGAGTTAAGAGGACCCCAGTCCTTTCATGGCCTTAGAACTGCCGACGGTTCTATGTGCCGCACTTACAGGGAAGCTTGCTTCAAGTGCGGCCTGCTAGAAGACGGTGCGCAGTGGGATGCCACATTATTCGAAGCTGTTGCATCTCAATCGCCTATGCGCCTACGAGCTCTATTTGCAGTACTGCTGCAAACTGGCGAACTGAGTAATCCTATCTCTTTGTGGCTCAAGTATAAAGATGACTTATCCGAGGACTACAAACGTCAGGCACAAGTGCAATACCCTGAGATAGAACGTACCAGCGACGAAGTCTTCAATCTATCGTTGATTGACATAGAGGATAGAGTTGCATCACTCGGCGGAAATTATTTGCCCTCATATGGTCTGCCCCAAACAATCCGTACAGGTTCAAACGTACTTCCTACAGCTCTTCTCCGAGAAACGTCCTACGACGTCGATGCTCTTACCAAGTACGTCCTTGAAACTGAAACACAACTCCTTCCGGACCAACGTTGTGCTTACACCATTGTTGCCGAATATGTGCGCCACAGAAAAGGAGGTATGTTCTTTCTGGATGCTCCTGCCGGGACGGAAAAACATTTTTAACGAGACTCCTCCTTGCAAAAGTCAGGATGCACAAGGACATTGCGGTTGCTGTTGCCTCTTCTGGAATTGCTGCCACTTTGTTGCCCGGTGGCAGGACCGCACACTCCAGTTTTAAATTGCCTCTCAATTTAACAACATCAGAAACTCCTACTTGCAGCATCAGCAAGACCTCCGCCCAGCGCCAAGTCCTAAAATGACGTCAGCTCATTGTGTGGGATGAGTGCACCATGGCCCATAAGGGAGCTCTAGACGCATTAAATAGAGCTCTAAAGGACATCAGAGCTGCCACGCTGCAGGAGAGCTGGAAGTGTGGCCATTTTCGACCTTAATTAATTCTGCGGGGGAACTGAAAGACAAAGTGTTTCCAGATTTGAGAGACAATTACCAGAATCACGCATGGTTGTGTGAAAAAAGCAGTGCTAGCTCCAAAAAAAGTCGCTGTTAACAAAACCAACGACTAACTACTGCATTCCTTTCCTGGTGTTCTTCACACTTACAAATCTGTTGACACGATGCCAGATCCCAATGAAGTGGTGAACTTTCCGCCGGAGTTCCTCAATTCTTTGGAGCCCCCAGGACTACGGCTTCACATGCTTCTCCTTAAAGTTGGCACCCCTGTAATGCTGCTGCGGAATTTGGAACCACCAAGACTGTGCAACAGGACACGCTGGCTGTAAAAAAATTGATGGCACATGTAATCAAGGCAACAATCCTTTCTGGATGCGGAAAAGGTGATAATGTCTTCATTCCGAGAATTCCTCTCATTCCCTCGGGAGCAGAAATTCCGTTCACCTTCCGAAGACTCCAATTTCCGCTTCGGGTCAGTTTTGCCATGTCCATCAACTAGTCCCAGAGCCAGACTCTTTCTGAGGCCTGACTTCTTCTGGAAGAACCGTGTTTCTCCCACGGACAATTGTACGTTGGGTGCTCTAGTGTGGGCAGCAGGGAAAGTCTTTTCGCATTTGCACGCCGAAGAAAAACAAGAAACATCGTTTACAACGAGGTGTTGTAAGTGCAACCGCGAGGAGATAGGTCCGTAATTACCATTTCTTTAGCCAGCCTGATGAGCTTTTAAACAGTCTCTTAACTAAAACGTATGTTTCCCTCGGTTTAAGGTGATCGCCTTCAGAGAGGAACCCATCTTGATAATCGGCGCGGCAATTTAAGGCGTCTGGATAAACCGTGAATGCATACAGTCATTCTAATGGCTGCCAATGAACGCAACTGAAGTCCTTTTTGCGGCCGTTGGAGAACGTAGTCAAAGTCCTTTCAAGGGCTACAAGTGAACGATCAAACGGCCCACTTTAGGGCCGAAATTGTTGATGGTGACCCCTCATTTTTAGGGCTGTCAGTGAACGCACACACAACCCTATTTAAGGGGCCCTACTTGAAATTGTTTGACGGCCACCGCAATGATAAATTCAAATCATCCAGTATCCGCTAAAACAGTGTTATGAGCGCTAGAGTGGTCAGACTGGTATGTTATCGCTCTTCTTAACAAGCTCGGTTTACCTTTACTTATTTTTCCTAACAACATTTGCCTCCTTTTTTTAAGGTGAACACTCACAAGACCCTTTTTAGCCCCCCCCCCCCCCCTCCACCATGAAATTGGAAATATAGAATTGCTCACAACAATTATTTTTTTTTATGAACTCAGAATTGATTTCATCGTGTGTCCCAATTGAGGAATAAATGGAATTTAGAATAACACATTTCTGTACAACATATTTTGCTCTTTTCTTCTAATATGTAAGGAACAATTTCATTCCCGGGCAACGCCGGGTGCCTATGCTAGTATATATATATATATATATATATATATATATATATATATATATATATATATATATATATATATATATATATATATATATTATATCCAACGCTCAAACGACTCTGTCAATTCACCGCTTCGTTTCTTTTGCTATTAAGAGCATGTGAACTATTGAGCCGTCAAACGGCATTACGACATACTAATAACTTGGTCAACGATATATGAACTCGTGCAATCTTCATATTTATGGTTTTAGCATGTCTATTAATGTAAAATTGGAAAGCATCCCCTTAGCTATGCAACCATAATTGGCTTCATCCCAAAGTCTTAAGAAAAAACGATATTAGATTCTAGTTAGGAAATATTGAATAAGAAGCGTAGCAAATTACAAAACTGCCATCCGAAGGAAATTTCGAATATGTTAATATACGATCTATATTTGAACTGCCGCAAACTAAATCTTGCATTTAGTAAACCCAATGGCTCAGAGCATTATTAGTATTATATGTATCATTACTATTATTATTATTTATTATATATATATATTATATATATATATATATATATATATATATATATATATATATATATATATATATATATATATATATATATATATATATATATATATATGTGTGTGTGTGTGTGTGTATGTTTGTTTCTCTTTTTTTGTTTTTTGTTTTCCTTATAGTAAACTGTAACTACGTTTGGGGATTTCTGAACTCTTCTCTGACAACATAGGATATTTGCCAATATATTCCCGACTTACCGATAAATGGAATTAGTGAGATAATGGAAAATTAAATTTAGAAAGTATACTTGCGACGAAAGGGGCACAAACGTCTTCGTACATTCGTTGCAAGTAATGCGGTTAGGTCGTAAAATCAGGATTAACTATCGAAGCAATGCCAGAGCATTTGTCCAGGGTATTTTGGCATAAGCAACAGCTGAATATCTTCTTAGAGATATCCGAACAAAGCCATAATACTTGAGATATTTTTAAGCAAGATAATGACGTTTTACGTTTCGTATACAAAGTTGAAGTAGATTTGATATCTACAGCTGTAAGTCGAAAACGTATTACATGTTTACTTCGTAAGGGATTACGGTTCATAATATGTACATTTACACATTCGTATTTGAATGATAATGCATTCAGAATCTTATTTAACCATTGCGAAGAGCCGTAAGCTGTGGTAGATGCCTGTTTCGTTGTTCAATGAAGTGAGATAACGTTTGCAACTTTCAATCTACAACATCTATAAATACCACTTGATTAATAGAATAAAATGATAGGAATTTTGTATTTACATCTATTTTAAATGGAGTTATTTTCCTCTGTATATATATACACACACACACATATATATATATATATATATATATATATATATATATATATATATATTTTTTTTTTAAGTCCAGCAATCCGAAGGTGGTAATCTGTTTTCCGGGAAATTATCCAGTTTCGTGGGGCTACAAACCTACATACATACCCAGAGTCATCCGACAGACACGTGATAATACACACACACACAAAATACACACACACACACGTGCAGACACACTTATACACACACATCCCACCTATTCGCGAAAATACACACACACACACACATAATCATACACAAGCACATACATAGGAACAACAGAAAAAAGCCGCATACACACACACTCATACGCACACATACACCCCCCTCCCCCAAAAAACAAAAGAACTCACAGGCATACACACACACACCAACAAATGTATGTATGTGTGTGTAGTTATTTTAATAAATAAATATATATATATAGTTTCAGAAGATCCCGTTAAGGGTGAAAGCAGCAATTCTTTGCTTAATTTTAATCTGTTATTTTAATAAATATTTGCTCTACGGTTCTTATATATTTGATATATATTTATCCTTATCGAGCCCTCTTTGGATTTTAGTCTTCAAATTTATTATTATTACTATATATATATATATATATATATATATATATATATATATATATATATATATATATAAACGACAATCCTCTCAGGGAATTGATAAACAGGGGCACAAATGGGTGGAATCAGTTATGCTGTGAATATTTTCAATATGTAGAAAATGACACTGCAACAATAACAACAGCATGAACAAGGACAACAACGGCAACAACAAAAATGACAATAATGGCAACAACAACATCAATAATGGCTGCGACGTAGACAGCAGCGTCAATAGCAGCAACAATGAGTAGCACAGAAATGAGCAGCAGAGAAGTTAGCAGCAACAACATCATCAATAACAGCAGCACTAAAAACAAGTAACAGAAACACACAACGACATCGAGAACGTGAAAAGGGAAAGTAACAACATTGTCAATAATAATTGTTTCTACTTTTGGCACAAGGCCAGCGATTATCCCAGTGCATTACTGGTACTTCAAAATTCTCACACAATATTTATTTTAAAAAAGAAAGACTATCTCTGTCTTCATTTTTTGATATTTTTTTCTTCTTAATCAACAGTCCTTCATCAACATGAACATCGTTATCATTATTATCATTATATTCTTCTTCTGCTTCACTTCTTCTTCTTCTTCTTCTTCTTCTTCTTCTTCTTCTTCTTCTTCTTCTTCTTCTTCTTCTTCTTCTTCTTCTTCTACTACTGCTACTACTACTACTACTACTACTACTACTACTTCGACAGCTAGATCCGATGTCGAAACAGCCGGAGCTCAGCCGTCGGGGTCCTGACTCTTTTCCTATATATATATATATCCAAAATTAAGTTCTAGTTAAACTTTAATCAGATACCTACCTAGATGTGTGTGCTTACATACTTTACAAATTATCCCCTGTGATTGTTTTATGTGTTTATTTTAGATATATATATATATATATATATGTCAATAAATTTCTAGTTGATATAAAATGCTCATATCTCTTCACTGGAATTTTTAAGCATATTCTACAGTGGATATGGCGCTTGTCTCTCGGACATGACAGCCTTAATTTAATTTTGTATATATATTCGGCCCCTTAATTGTAGAGCTAACTCAGTTAAAAGCACTCGACTGCTATTTCTAGCTGTCGATAATCCTATTCACGCCACTGGGATGATGCTGGTAGGATGTGTGTATTTTTAAGAAATGCAACACTTGCTACGAATCATTCGCAGATTCGCATTTGCTGTGTAAACACAGATAGTTAAATCCTCTCCCTTGTTGAAAATCCGTATTTGGCTACTGTGATTTACCGATTGATGGTGAAATATATTTCTTTAATGAAATATATACAAAGGAGATTAATCATTTTAAATGGTATCTATATTTGAAGTTCTAGTTAATCTTTAATTAGTTACCTACCTTGCTATGTGTGCTTACACACTTTACAAATTATCCCTGTGATTGTTTCAGGTGTTTCTTTTAGATATATATATATGTCAATCAATTTCTAGTTTATATATATATCCAAATTGTAAGATGAACTTTTTACTCTATCATAGTTCAATCTTTATTAATTGTTTTAAACTTGGAAGCCCTGGTCGAGTATTTCATAGTTCATTTATTTTCTTTTTTCAATTTGAAAAAACGTGCCAACGTTTTCATTGATATAGCGAGTGCTTCATTACCTCCTCGTCACTGTCATGTTCAACTGAGATTGGAACTTACTACTGTATTGGCGACTTCAAGCCAAAATGGTAGGCTCGTACCGACCTGTTCTGAAGGGGCTAATTCCTAAATGATGAAGCTGATCTTGCCTGATTATGTAACACTTAGTATTATTACCTAATTATGAATTGTGCACGCCAGCTCCATATGGACTGTCGCCATCAGATGGAGTGACAGAAATTAATGCATTAGTCCGGGGCCAGAGAACCAAACTCTGTACCCACACGAAATCTTTTTTCTCAACATTTAACGTATAAGTCTCACTCTGCTTTCACTCTGTTTGCTGTCTTAATGATACTGGCTTAATTAAAGCATTGAGAAAGTGGGAACATGATCGAAGGTTTTCCGAACCTATCCGATGACTACATTTCAGTATTATATATATATGTGTGTATATATATATGTATAAATATAGACATGTATATATATATATGTGTGTATATATATATGTATATATATATAGACATGTATATATATATATATATATATATATATATATATATATATATATATATATATATATATGTGTGTGTGTGTGTCTATATATATATATATATATATATATATATATATACATGTCTATATATATATATACATATATATACACACATATATATATATATACACACACATATATATATATATATATACATATATATACACACATATATATATACACACCTTCATATATATATATATATATATATATATATATATATATATATATATATATATATATATGAAGGTGCATGGCTTAGTGGTTAGAGCATTGGGCTTGCAATTGACAGGTTGTGAGTTCGATTCTAGGACCGGGTGATGCGTTGTGTCCTTGAGCAAGACATTTTATTCCACGTTGCTCCAGTTTACTCAGCTGTAGAAATGAGTTGCGTCGTCACTGGTGCCTGGCGTGGAGAGTGGAGACTGGTATGCATGGGCGACTGCTGGTCTTCCACAAGACAAACCTTGCCCTGGCTTGTGCCTCGGAGGGAAACTTTCTAGGTGGAAAACTATGGCATTCGTGACCGAGTGTGGCCAAAGCGATATATATATATATATATATATTAGCAAAATATATTCGAGAACGGATATGTAATCTGTATGCCTGTGGTCACACACACACCCACATACACACACCACATACATATATATATATATATATACAGTGGCAGACTGGGTCTAAAAATATTGGTTGCCAGGAAATGAAGAGGCGCACCTACATATAGAATGCTATCATTTAATTTGTATAAGGAATAAATAACATTTTCAAAAAATACATAAGCGGAATTAAAACAGTGCAATCAGATTTTTGCGGAAAAACATCTTACCGTCTCCAATAAAAAATATTATGTATTTTGCCAAATCCAGAGACTTTCAATAATAACCAGAAATAAAAGGAACGATCGACTTTCGTCAAATCGGACCGAGGAAACAATGTTTACATTGATTTTTCCAATTGCTAATATTATGTATCGGTCGCAACTCCAGGTAGAAGGAGCAACGTGAAATAAAGTCTTGCTCATAACGCATTGCCCGGTTCTGGAATCGAACTCACAACCTCACGATTGTGAATCCAATTCTCTAACACTCAGCCACGCGCCTTCATAATAACCAGAAGTCGACCCTAAATATTACTAATAACTCTAGGAAAGCCATGAACGACACCACATCTTTTTAACTTTGATTTTGAAAGTAGGTTTATAATTATCAATTTTCATTATACTTTTGTAGATTTCTCGGTGGCATAATTGGAAGAGACAGAGACGGTGGTGATCCTCGTCTGAATTTATATGAAAGTAGGGTTCCCGGTAAACCTTTTCAGTTTTATCCTATTGGTTGTGAAATAAAAACTGAAAAAGATTACATGTACCTCTTGACCAGGATTGAACCCCAGGACAGGATCCCAACCGTCTCTAGTACCGACCGCTAGGCCACAGGGAAAACTACGAAGATCTTATGAAAAATTAATACTTATAAACCTACATTCAAAATTTTCAAAACAAGGTGTTGCGGTGTCGTTCATATCTTTCTCATGTTATTGCTCCTACTTAAGGTCGACTTCTAAATTACCCTCGGTTTGTTTCACATCTATCTAGACTATATTTTAACCTGTAATCCATGCTTCATTTCTTTTCCCCCCCTCCCCCATCTCTCTCTCTCTCGCTCTCTCTCTCTCTCTCTTTCTTTTTCTATCTGTGATATTGATCCTACTATGATTTGGGCTTACCTTATTCCTATATATATGTTTTTGCATATCAGTTAAATTCAAACTTACAATGATTGGCATAATATATATATATACATATATATATATATATATATATATATATATATATATATATATTGCACACTGATGGGCAGATACATATTTATATGTACACAAGTATTGCAATACGGCAAGGCCTAATGGATTCCCCTTGCAGTACGTACAATCTGGACACTCACACACACCTTGGTATTATGCCAATACTATATATCATTAAACACCTTTTATTATTAAGGTTTTTGATGTTCTATTGAGAATATGGTTTTTAATGAAAATATCGAATAATGTACACCATTTTACCAGTATCACAAAAATACTGGTCTATCCCCTCCCCACACACATTATCACACACACACACACACATATATACACACACATATATACACACACACGCACACACACACACACACACACACACACACACACATACACACTTCTCCGTATAAGACAAGAGCTGAAAAATATATTTTAACATGTTAAAATATCCCCCACACACTTACAGACACATTCCTACTGACCATCCCTCTACCACGAATTACTCTGCTACACACACACACACACACACTTGTCTTAATAGGAATTTGAACTGTCAACAGGCTGCGCTTCGCACACACATCCCTGCTGACCATTATCACAACAACGAACCTTTTTACTACTACTACTACACACACACACACACATATTTGTTTTGAAAGACTTATTTTTCAGTGACTTCTCAATCAGCCGACACAAACCTACATTTGGCGCAAATTCAATTTTTAACATTCACATGACCTCTACCGACCAATCAAAATTGTTTTGACCACAAGAATTTTTGCAACACGAATAGGCGCGAAACTTATTTTAATACCTCTGGAGCCACTTTTTTCACATAAAAACAGGTAGAATTCCCAAAACTAATCAGATCAGAGCAAACATCACGGGCGCTCTATCTCAAAATTATTTTTGAAAAGCATTAGAAATGCGCAACCGGTAAATATTAAAACCAAAACTGAATACTAACCAATACTATTACTAATTCTCACTTATTCCTAATTAAACTATTTTTCACTGTGAACAATTTGTCAGCATTTTCTTTTCCGTTTACCAATATATATATATATATATATATATATATATATATATATATATATATATATATATATATATACAGTGACGGACTAGGTCTGGAAATATTGGTTGCCACCTACATATAGGATGCTATCATTTAAATTTCATAATAAATAAATAACATTTTCAAAAAATACACAAGTGGAAAGAAAACAGTGCAATCAAATTGTTGCGGAAAAATATCTTACCTTCTCTAATAAAAGGTAGTATGTATTTTGCGAAATCTAGAGACTTCCAATAATGATATTTTCTCTTTCACACTATCTCAATATATATATATATATATGTATATATATATATATGTATATATATATATATATATGTGTGTGTGTGTGTGTGTGTATGTATGTGTGTGTGTGTGTCTGTGAGTGTGTGTATATATATATATATATATACAAATTTTAGCACAGCATCAACGAAGATTTTGGATGCAGCCAAGCTAACGAATGCAGTTTTGGTGTGCACCAGCTAAGCACTCAATAGGGAATAACCCTAGAGTCATAACATCACGTTTAGACAGCTTTGAAAATCAAATACAGCGACCGATAGACGGGCCGCAGTGACCATAGCGATGAAGAAAACCGAACTCAGGAACAATTTTTGACTGACCTGGACCATCGCGTTAATATCATAGACAACACAATATATACCATACAATATACATCACATATAATATATAACATCTCCGCTAGGTTTCTGTAAATCAGAAATCGACAAAATCCACTTGCAGAGGCCTGCAAGTTAATGGTTTTTCACGACAGAACAAAGGATTTTACTTCGACATATATATATAGATGCTTGTGTGCCTGTGTCTATATATGTATGTTTGCATGCATGAATGAATACACTAAGCTTTAGATTTTGAGCTATTTGCACTTTTATAAGTCAAGATTAGTCTGTCGTTACACCAGAATAAATTGCACAGAAAAATCTTGAGTGTGAAATCTCCAGAACGAGGGATATTACTAGCAAGCCCATACCAGTAATTATCGGAGACTGGGGTTAATCAGAACGAAACAAATCCCACAAGATATCTCACCAAACCTTTGTTTATGACAATCCTGTAAGCGAATATAATTATACATTATAATGTCTACTGAGTACATTTTCCTGTTGTACACACACACATACATGCACAGACTCATATACGTATGTGTATATGTGTATATGTGACTTGCATACGTATGTGTATATGTGTATGTATATATAACATGTATAATATATATATATATATATATATATATATATATATATATAGCAGAGTATAAAAGTTTTAATATAGATGAGATTCTACAGGACTAGAACTGTTTCATTCTTAAGAAATCATCAGGAATCTGGGTATCAAAAAATAAGTATGGTATTTATACGTCTCTACAAGTGGTAGGAGAGGGTGGGGAGTGGGATGGGTGTAGGTCATTGGTTGATAAAAAAGGGAATTCATTAAAAGCTAATTCATTAAAAGCTATAGTTTATTTTTATTTTTATTTTTATTTTTATTTTTATTTTTATTTTTATTTTTATTTTTATTTTTATTTTTATTTTTATTTTTATTTTTATTTTTATTTTTATTTTTATTTTTATTTTTATTTTTATTTTTATTTTTATTTTTATTTTTATTTTTTATTTTTTTTTACTTTTATTTTTATTTTTATTTTTTTTATTTATTTTTTTTTTTTTTATTTTTTTTTTATTATTATTTTTTTTTTTATTTATTTATTTTTTTATTTATTTTTTTATTTTTTTTTTTTTATTTTTTTTTTATTTTTTTTTTATTTTTTTTTTATTTTATTTTTTATTTTTATTTATTTTTTTATTTTTATTTTTAGAGTAACAAAGGCAGAAAGAATTCTATAAACATGTTCAGGATGGGGTGCCACTCATTATTAAGTTTCTCTTAACAGGTGTCTATAAGATCAGAAATAGCTTTTAATGAATACCCTTTTTTTATCAACCAATGACCTATACCCATCCTACTGTCCACCCTCTCCTACCACTTGTAGAGACCTATAAATACCATACTTATCTTTTGATACCCAGATTCCTGATGATTTCTAAAGAATGAAACTCTTCTAGTCCTGTAGAATCTCATCTATATTAAAACTTTTATACTCTGCAATGTATTGAGTACCTTACCTACTGTAGTTACCTCCGATTCAACCCGGAATAACGTATATATATATATATATATATATATATATATATATATATATATATATATATATGTGGGTGTGTGTGTGTGTGTGTGTGTATGTGTGTGTGTGTGTGTGTGTGTGTGTGTGTGTGTGTGTGTGTGTATATATATATGTATGTCACCAGTTGGTGCAACTGGTAACATGTATCCCAGTACAACCTGTCTCAAAACCTGTCAAAGAGCAAAGGAGCTCTTAAAAGTCAATGGCCATCCAAAATCACCGGGAGAGATGACACCTTAGCCTTTGTCAAGACAGAATTCTAGGAGAAGGAAAACTCTGATATAACACCTGCAACTCTGATGGTATACAATGATGTTGACTTGTTCTTCTTTTTGGTAAATATCATCTTGGTTAAGAGAGTGGGACTGGCTTTGTGCAGTGCCTTTGCTCACTATAAAAGCTTCACGGCACAGGCATTGCTTTATGTCTGGAGATCTCTCTGCACTTGTCGTCACATGGTACCATGGGCCCAGCACTATGTATCAATAATTGTCACAAGTGTAGTGTTTGTACCAGAGTTTTCAAGTCGCTGGCTGGACTAAAAAGTCACACTCGTTCAGCGCATCGGTAGGAGTTCTCCTACATGGATATAAAGTAGTGGCCGTACTCGAAAACGAGTTGGCAGCCACCATGTATATATGTATGTATACATATTTACATATATATATATATATATATATATATATATATATGTAAAGAAAAAGAGATGAAATCGAAAATGCAACTGGAGTCTTATTTTTTTTTTAAATATACATATTTATTTGGTTCCTTTATCGGTTTCGCAGTTCTTCTGCTTTTCAAAAGGTGAGTTGAGATGGAGGGTCTGTGGTTTTTCTCAGTGAGAAAAACCACAGACCCTCCATCTCAACTCACCTTTTGAAAAGCAGAAGAACTGCGAAACCGATAAAGGAACCAAATAAATATATATATTTTTAGTAAAAATAAGACTCCAGTTGCATTTTCGATTTCATCTCTTTTTCTTTATACTTTCACTCGTGTAGGACACCTCGGTTATTTTTCATTTTGTAAAAAAAACCTCACTTTCTAATATATATATGTATATATATATATATGTGTGTGTATACATATTTACATATATATATATATATATAAACACGTATGAAGTGTGTATGTATATATGTGTGTGTGTATATGCATGTATGTTTGTATATCTGTATAAAGGAGCCTTTTCATATACCACGGCATTGATTACGTCACATCTTTTGGATTCAATGCAGATGTCATTTACATCCGGCTTATCCAAATACCATGACCTTTCTAGAGAACACAGACAGAGGTTGGACATTGCCACAGTAAATGCATAGGAAATGGCTTCTAATACATATTTGAATTCTAATGAAAAGCAGTACTAGCATTCGAATACTGTTGTATGATATTATATAAGTTGCTTGAAAGACATAGCATTTCGGATTGAAATAAATTATTGCTATTTTAAATATCACAATCGGAAGGAAAGCATCACGCCTGAAGAAGCCGCTACATAAGGTGGAATTGCCGATGTAGTGGAAGATATTACTTATTTCACGAAATGCAACTGCGATGTACCGTTCAACCAAAGACCTAAAGTTCGTCCCACCATTTAATTTGTGTGTGAGTAGGGGGGGGGGGGGGTTTAAATATTTTTGTTTTTTATTACTTTTACGAATTGTACTCGAAACAATAAATATACAACACCAAAATATATATTAAATTTAGCGTTCTATTATATTGAACTTAAAGATGCGCGTGGCTTAGTGGTTAGGATGTTTGGCTAATGACCTTAGGTCTTGTTTCACATTGCTCTGATTTACACAGCCTGACAACAATGAGTTTTACCTGTTATTCAACTTGTCTCCTAACGTATCATTCAGTATCGGTAGAGAGTCGGACACCATGCTTTGACGCATAGAATTACGGCCCTTACCATTCTGAGTTCAAATCCCGCCGAGGTTAACTTTGCCTTTCATCCTTACGGGGTCGATAAAATAAAGTACCAGTAATGTACTGGATAATTGCTGGCCTTGTGCCTAAAATAGAAACAATTATTAATCTCTTTGAAATCTGAGTTCAAATCCCGTCGAGGTTAACTTTGCCTTTCATCCTTACGGGGTCGATAAAATAAAGTACCAGTAATGCACTGGGTTATTGCTGGCCTTGTGCCAAAAGAAGAAATAATTATTAATCTCTTTGAAAATTACGTTAATGATATACATGTCTGCATATATACAGCTGCCCCACGTTAATTTTTTGAGCAGGCTGCTCCGTTGGTTAAACGAACGAAACTCCTGTCACCAGAATTGACGGAGGTTGGACACACTCACAGGGAAAAAATGGTTATTTATAGAAGGATTAGTATGTAATTTAATATAATTATTAGGTTTGGGAATCACAAAATCTTGCAGGAAACTGGTATGGGAAAACCAGCTGAAGGAGCGTGGTAACGCATTCTTATTTAGCCTCTCATAAGCGGTTTCTGTAGGTACAAATTGTTATAGCTCAATGTCATGTTACCTGTGGTTGGGGTGTGGCAATGACGATATAAGAGTATGGGTTTTATTGCAGTGAGCTATGTTTTGAGCAAGATGCTTCAGTTTACGTTTTAATGGTAGGAATGGAATCCTCATCATTTTAACACTCAAAATATAGCTTGGTAGAGAGCCAGCTAAACCTGCATAAGCGAGAGCTGTAATACATCTGCGCATGATAGGACTGTGGTGGATATCATTAAAACAGGCTAGAAACTGCTTGAGATGGTAAACGTCCCAGCGATGCCGCCTTGTAGGAGGCCAGCTAATCCTGCATAGTTGAGACCTGTAATACAAGTGTGTATGATAGGACTGTGATGCATATCATTAAAACACCCCAGAAACCGCCTGAGATGGTAGATCTGCCTTGGTGCGAGCTGTACATTTCATTTCATTTTCAGCACCACTTATCTCTCAAGTAGTCAAGGAATTACGTTACTGGAATAGTTATTAAGATTGAAAGAAATATCTATTCAATTTCAATGTAGTAATTGTAGAAGTGACTAGAGCTTGTTTAAAACTTAGCATTACACCATTGAAATGTTGTTGACAGCTGAGTTAATAGTATCCTAGACCTGTCTGAAAGACATAAATATCTATAATCCATATCGGAAACCCCATTGTATTTCAAATGAATATTAAACTATACCGATCTATTATATCACGTATATTATAAAATTGTAGAATATTTAACGGTGATAAGCAATAGATTGTATGGATGCTGGCACAATCACTGATGGTTGATATATCCGGAATTGTCAGTATACAATTCTGTACCCAAAGTATGTCTGTTCAAACTACACATATGCTAAATTCGCTTAGAGCTGGCAGATTGACGTGGGTCGGCTAAAACGTTCATCAGCTGATTATGAATGGCTGATGCTAGAGCTGTAAAATATTGCGTACATTAACTTAATATCTTCTTATTAACAACTGCATTATTTCTTTTTATGGTATATGTTGAAAATTAAACCGCATTTGGTACTTCCATGAAAGTATCTTAGTCACCTTAGGAACGTTTCAGCCTATGAACTTTTCAGCCAACTCTTGTATACTAGCGATGAACTTGAGAAGATAGAGCCCCCAGAGATTTTGACGATTAGATGTCAGTAGTTTGATCAATAAAGCGCCCAGCGGAACGTGGATTAACATATAAAAGATTGAGAATTCCATAAACAAGTAGTCCATTAAACTAATTCTCGTGTTGGATCGCCATTTGGACAATGGATGAGAGTGAAATATATGTTGGTAATGATGAAATTTTATCCTCGATGCACGACAATGATAACAGGAATAAATATGGGTTTCGATTGGGGAATCTTACACTGTACATTAATTTCACAAAAGTTTCAATCTGATAGAAATATATAACACGTAGTTGAATTCATCTCATCATAAAGAACGAATGCGAAATTGAGCTAAACATACATCGGTAAAACTACTTTTATTTGACTGTCACGGATTCTTTTTTTTTAATGCCTAAAATAACGGGGCTTGTTCGACATCTTCCTTTTCGTATCAGCCGCTGCCGATACCTTTTGTGTCCTTGGTCCCACCACTGTCAATTTCCTCCACAAAATTGAAAAGACAACAGCTCGACTGAGGAAGGAGCCCCATGAGGTTGTGTTGTGTGACTTTTGCAGCGTGTCTCGCTGGCCGTTCTTCGTCGCAATGCCTTCGCTATTCTGCCTGTGGGTACGGTCGATTCACCACTCAGGCTGGGGTGTAAAGTCTCTCCACTCCTGTCTCTCTCGCTCCCTTTATTTCATTCCTTCATTCTCATATTTTTATTGTTCTTCTTTCCCTTTCGGTTGATGAAGTTATGAGTTCAGTACCAAATTTCCATATAGGCTACGTGGGATTAAAACATAGATACAATCCTAAATGCTAATGCGTAATTAATTTTCTATTAAAATACAATTTTGTTTCTGTGTTATATTATAGGCCACATGTTAAAATGTCTTGCAGCTCATATAGTTATTAAGGATCTTATTTGTATCAATTAAGACCATGCCGAAAACAACATCTTACATTTATGAGACACACATTTAAGGATTTCCAATCAAACATGATAGATACCAAAATTCAGAATCTTAAATTATGCAGAGTATCATCATCATTATCATCATCGACCCCAATTGTCTGCAATGTCCTCCAATCACGCCTGTCCTCCACCATTTTGGTCGACTCACAGTGTCTCTTGTCGGTCATTGAACAGATGTCATTCATCCAGCACCTTCTAGAGCGCCCGTGTACCCTGCTGCATGGCACACGTGCATGTATTACAGTGCTAAACCATCTCAAATTCTTGGCTGCCTCCTTCCTCTGCTACCTGGCACAAGTCTATGTATTACAGTGCTAAACTTTCTCAAATTACTGGTGTCCCTCTTCCCATGTTGCCTGGTTCAAGACCATGTCTTACAGTGCTTGCTGGTTCCAAATTCTCAAGAATTATACAGTTACGAAAATTCGGTACGTTCACAATATGTCAGACAACTGATTTCTAAAGATGGGAAAGTGCGGAAAAAAATGACAAGAAGGAAAGCATTGAGTACAAGCTTCAAAGTGACGGTATAAATCATCTAGAGTAAGCATTAAAAACCATATTCCTAGTTTGTCTGACCGGTTTCTTTTCGTACCGGTCGCCGCCGACGCCCGCGCACTGCCGATTTCTTCTGCAACATTGGAAAAAGTGTAGCCCACGTGAGGAACGAACCCCATGACCATACAACCATGCTTGCTTCCATTGGTTTAACCATTTCTTAATATGCTGTTGCTGGTTTTATTTTCGGACCGGTCGCGGCTGAGACCCTCGCACTTCCGAATTCCTCAGCAAAATTAGAAACAGAGTAGCCTACCTGCAAAACGAACCCCATAACCACACAACCATGCTGGTACCAATTTGTTTGACCTAACCATTGCTTGATATGCTGTTGATGTTTTTTTTCTTTTCTCAGTGAACTACTTTAGCCAATTGTACCGAAAATTAAAAGTTACATCCAAGATTTTTTTCTTGTAATTTGTGTCAGTAAACTGCTTGTTTCTATCTCTGAATAGCTTTGAACATAGCGTACAACTTATTGGAGTAGTTCACCGAAGGAAAAAATAATAAGTATAATAAGTATAAAAAATAACAAATAACAAATAATGCAAAATCACTAAAAAGAAAAGACTGCTGTCTAATGACTCAAAACCAATAACAGAATTTTAAAAAAACATAAAAGAATAATAGAATGAAGAGACAAAAATTAGAGCCTGTCTTATGAAATATTTTTCCTAAATAAATATTTACCCGCTTAGTCTAGTCGAAGATGTCTGTTTACGGTATTACCATATATGGCCAGAAAACACGGCCAATTACCATCTTTGTGTTATTGCATTTTACTTTTATTATCATTATTATTTTTTTTTACTGACCGTTTGATATTTCTTTCTCTTCTCTGTTTCATTACTATTTTGATTTTTGTTAATTCTTTCATATTTTTTTTCCTTAAACCACACAATTTTTTCCCCTGACCCGACACGAAATTAATATATGATAAATGATGATACATCAGTCATGTTCGGTGGAAACGCAATTCCATCAAATATTTTCTAAATTAACCAGTCGTGCTTCAGTCCTATCTGATTAATCATGATTTCATAGAATTCCAACCGGAGACCAATGATATTATTGTTGTTTTGTTGTTTTGTTGTTTTCTTTTTTTTTGTTGTTGTTATGGAATTTATCTTTTATCCTTTCTAATCTTCTTAAAGCTGAGCAAGCAGTCATCTGATTTTGCCAAATAAACACTCTTACAGTTATTCACAATCATTACATATATATATATATGCGTATATATGCGTATATATATATATATATATATATATATATATATATATATATATATATATATATATATATATATATATATATACATATATATACATATATATATATATATATATATACATATATATACATATACATATATATATATATATATATATATATATATATATATATATATATATAAACATGTCTATATATGTATACATATATATATATATATACATGTGTGTATATATATATATATATATATGTAATTTCATTTATTACCTTTATTTTCGATCGTATTATATTTCTACTTTCATACTATCTCTGGCCTCATTGATTTATCATATAAAAACACACACTTACATATAGACACACATGCACATACGCACACACGCACGCACGCACGCACGCACACACACACACATACACACGCATATATATATATATATATATATATACATATATATACATACATTATATATATATATATATACATAATAACGTACAAATACATACATATTTATATTGGCATTTTTATGAGACTATCTTCTATTTTCTCATTTTTCTGGTAATTTTGGCAAATGTCACGTAGAATTTTAGAATTATGAGTAGATATATCGTATATACTAAATATATGCTAAATGGATTTATTGTTGATTAAACGAATGAAGGAAATAATTGCCATATTATAGACATCACTGGTGTGGTAGAAAGGTACGTTTGTGAACCATTATGTTTAGAAATATGAATAGCTTTCAGTAGCAGACATGTGACAAAGAACGACCAACAAATGTCACTCAACTCACCAAATTCTTTTCTCTCTCTCACTCTCTCTCTCTCTCTCTCTATATATATATATATATATATATATATATATATATATATATATATCCTTCTCTCTCTCCCTCGCTTTCCCCCTCTCTCTCACTCCCTTTCTCTCCGATTACTTAATATACCGACTATCTCATCTCAATGAGAAGATACCTAAAAATATCTACATTAGAGAATCACATAAATATAGAATAACTTCAACGACAGCATTCTACCCGTTGAGACTTTACATCAGTTATTCTCTATTTCCCTATATATATATATGTATGTATGTATGTATATATATATATATATATATGTATATATATATATATATGTGTGTGTCAGGTCACCAGTTGGTGCTACTGGTAACATGTCTCCCAGTACAAGCTGCCTCATGGTCGGGTCGTTGGCGACTAAACTGGCAACGCCACCAAGGTTTCTTGGTGAGGAGGGTGACTTGGACATCCTGAAGTACTAAAAACAAAACCTGTCAAAGGGCAAAGGAGCTCTTAAGAGTCAATGGCCATCAAAAATCACCGGGAGAGATCACCCCTTAGCCTTTGTCAAGACATATTTCTAGGAGAAGGAAAACTCTGATATAACACCTGCAACCCTGATGGTATCCAATGATGTTGACTTGTTCTTCTTTTTGGTAAATATCATCTTGGTTAAGAGAGTGGGACTGGCTTTGTGCAGTGCCTTTGCTCGCTATAAAAGCTTCACGGCACAGGCATTGCTTTATATCTGGAGATATCTCTGCACTTGTCGTCACATGGTACCATGGGCCCAGCACTATGTATCAATAATTGTCACAAATGTAGTGTTTGTACCAGAGTTTTCAAGTCGCTGGCTGGACTAAAAAGTCACACTCGTTCAGCGCATCGGTAGGGGTTCTCGTACATTGATATAAAGTAGTGGCCGTACTCGAAAACGAGTTGGCAGCCACCATATATATATATATATATATATATATATATATAAAAGTTTACATATATATATACATACGTATACATGTACGTGTTTTGCAACTGGTCACTTTGTGGCTCAATGAAAAATTAATAAATTAAACAATCAGAGCTATATATCATAAAACATGTCTATAGAATTACAAGATATATATATATATAAGGAAGGTAGTGGGGTAAGGAACCAGGTGGCCCATAACTTACCAGAGTACTTGATACTTAAGGTAGTAGAGTGGGTAAAGGGAAAAGAGTCAGGACTCCGACGACTGAGCTCCGGCCGTTTCGACAGCTAGATCTGAATAGTTCAGAACTAACGGTCGAAACGGGTGGAGCTCAGCCGTTGGGGGGTCCTGACTCTTTTCCTATATATATATATATATATATATATATATATATATATATATATATATATATATATATATATATATATATATATATATATATATATATATATATATATATATATATATATATATATAATATATATATATATATAAATTTTAGTACAGCATTAACAAAGCTTTAGATCGCGGCAAAGCTAACGAATGCAAATTCGGTATGTAGATTTAGCACTCGGATGGGGAAAAGTACTCCAGAGTAATAACAATACATTTAGATAGCTTAGCAAATCAAATATAGCGAGCGGCAGTCCAGCCGCATCACCAGAGCAACGAAAATACAGGACTCAGGAAAAGATTTTATAAATAGTAATGCAGGAGATTACTTCATTTTCTCCTATCTCATATGTATAATAAAATATAATTATTGTGGTTAATGTAATATTTTTGTATGTGTCTGCTCTGGAATACAAAGTTTTCGCATCTACTTTCCATTTGGAGATGATTTATTTCGATTTATTTTTGCTTGTTTTGTATATATATATGTATATATAATAATTCATAACTTTATAAATAAGCTGTCTCTAATACGTAATCATCTCAATTAAAGGATAAGCTAGATTAGTTAATTATCTACTCAAAGAATTATAGAATATATTAAATTTAAGGCAAAATCTTATTTTGGGAGAATATATACTAGAATGGCTGGTTTTTACTGACATACTTCACCGACATCTTTTCTGAAGAAAGAATTCTCCTCCCGATGAAAGACCTGAAATTCGACCAATATTGGTAATTTCTATGTCTTGGAATTACTTATGTTGTTCTCTGAACTCCAGAAACCATGGAATTATGTAAGTAAAAACCGACATATTTTAGCCGATCTACTTTATATCCACCCAAAATGAGATTATAACTTACGTTTAATATGTTTTATTGTTTCTCTGAGCAGATAATATATTGATAAATCTTATCCTTTCATTGAGATGTTTACGTATTAGAGATAGTTAACTTTATAAAGTTATGAATTAATATTGACTGCTCCATCATTATTGAGCTGATTCGAAGGGGTTTGGATGTTATTTCCAGCGTTAATATAGCCTCGTCGTATTATTCTAATACATTAATTGAGATATATTCATATAGTAATTCAACGATGCAATACGTTGTTCACCATGCGGTCTAGCAACGACATGGTATGCATGATATTTATTCAACTTATTTCCTTATTCTAAGAAAGATTTTCCTCCGGCTGAAGGAAATGTATATAAATTAACATTTTTATTTATTAAATATTATTTACAATTTGCGTCTAGACAAGTTTCTCTGGAAATAGGGTTAGGAAGTTGGGGCTATTACATGGCCGTGAGGATGACGATGGCCCAAAAAGTTTGAGAATATCTGGTTTAGACGATTTGATAACACATCCAGATAAGGCAAAGAATAATTCAAACCTCGAATGTGATTTTGCAGTCCAGAGCAAGATAGGTAAAATACCGTTCAGAGTTTAATCTAATCAGTAAATTCCCAATCACAGTACTGCTACAGTATCACAAAATATATAAAATGATTTAAAATAACCAGGATTGATTACATTAGATTATTTAAGATTTAATTTAATCGTGGTTATTTTTATTCATTATATATATATATATATATATATATATATATATATATATATATATATATATATATATATATATAAGTTGAAAAAAATGAAAACGAAATTTCATTTCTCACTCTTAGTATGGCACTTACTTAAATGTAAGTATGTATGTATACGTACATACATATATGTATACAGACGTACAGTAGCAAGCATATATATATATATATATATATATATATATATATATATATATACACATATGCATACAGGTACACATACATATATGCACGCATCAGTTTAGCCTACGTTTATTATAACGCCGGCCGCTTTGTTCGTTTGTTTGTCAACAAAGCGAACAGCCTGAATTTATGCCATACGGTGTTAAGGCAACCACGTCACCTTTTTGTTCAACACTGACACAGGAACGATGTACTAGTTTCAAGCTTGTTAGCTATCATCAGCACCGTTTACCCATCTGCCAGATAGTTGAACGTTCGAAAGTATATACTTTCCTTATGAAAATTAACGGCTGAGCAGCCTAATTTGCATATAGAGTGAGTTAAATCGGTCAGGCATACCGAAAACGATAAGTTGAAAAAAATGAAAACGAAATTTCATTTCTCACTCTTAGTATGGCACTTACTTAAATGTAAGTATGTATGTATACGTACATACATATATGTATACAGACGTACAGTAGCAAGCATATATATATATATATATATATATACATATATATACACATATGCATACAGGTACACATACATATATGCACGCATCAGTTTAGCCTACGTTTATTATAACGCCGGCCGCTTTGTTCGTTTGTTTGTCAACAAAGCGAACAGCCTGAATTTATGCCATACGGTGTTAAGGCAACCACGTCACCTTTTTGTTCAACACTGACACAGGAACGATGTACTAGTTTCAAGCTTGTTAGCTATCATCAGCACCGTTTACTCATCTGCCAGATAGTTGAACGTTCGAAAGTATATACTTTCCTTATGAAAATTAACGGCTGAGCAGCCTAATTTGCATATAGAGTGAGTTAAATCGGTCAGGCATACCGAAAACGATAAGTTGAAAAAAATGAAAACGAAATTTCATTTCTCACTCTTAGTATGGCACTTACTTAAATGTAAGTATGTATGTATACGTACATACATATATGTATACAGACGTACAGTAGCAAGCATATATATATATATATATATATACATATATATACACATATGCATACAGGTACACATACATATATGCACGCATCAGTTTAGCCTACGTTTATTATAACGCCGGCCGCTTTGTTCGTTTGTTTGTCAACATGTGTTTGTATACATGTGTATATATATGTATATATATGTATATATATATATATATGTATATATATGTATATATATATATATATGTATATATATGTATATATATATATATATGCTTGCTACTGTACGTCTGTATACATATATGTATGTACGTATACATACATACTTACATTTATATATATATATATATATATATATATACAGTTATGAAACGAAAGGAGCAGTGTGGTTACTAAAGCAAGGTTTAGGATGGTGGTTAGGAAGGAACAGGAGGAGAACGAAAGAAAGGAGTTGCCATCGTCAGCTGTAAATGTTTCCCGAACCGATGTTTCGGCGCTGAATTACAGGACATCGGTGTAGTTCGGGTGCGCCCGAGGCCTTTTATTAATCAAAAGGCCAGATGGAAAAGAAGAGAGAAAGAGGGAAAACAAAGAGAAAGAAAAGGAAAGAGAGGGAAAGGAAGAACAACAGGGGGGGGAGGAGAGAGGAAGAAGGGTAAAATAGGAAAGGAATAGAAGAAAAAAAAGTGTACAGGTCCCATCGTGGGAAGATACAGGTGAAAGAAACTTGTAAAAATATATATATATTTATATATATATCAGACCGTGCTGAAGATCCGCATAAGATGAAACTTTTGTTCGAGGTATAGTGAACTAATTGTTGTTGAACTACTTATATATATTGTATATATATATATATATATATATATATATATATATATATATATATATATACCCTCGGGTCTCGACTAATCAAACACCCCCACGCACACACACACCGCTCCCATTTATTAGACTTTCCTATTTTTTTTTCAGCCGTCCAGCTCTTATCCACCCTGCTGATTAAATTTTGCAGATCAATCCGGATTCAGGCAGCACAAATATTCCTTCCGACACGCAGAGCGTAAGAAGACAAGCCTCTCCATCGTATCTGGTGTCAACGCGAAAAAGCAAAACCCTAGCAACTACGCTGACCTAACATTACCATACCCTTGAGGGTGTTGCAGAAGCCGAAACCACATGGCGCCGATGTCGGGATTTTACATATCTCTATACCTAATCTATATCCCCCATCTATTGTGTACCCATTTGATTAGTGGTTTCCTCGGTCTCAACACCGCAGACTCAACTTATATACATGCATACATACATGATGATGGCTGCGCCCTCATTATCGAGTATGGCCATTGCACGATATACCATTATTACTAATTATTAATTAATTCTATCATGCAAT
Source organism: Eledone cirrhosa (assembly GCA_964016885.1). Taxonomy (NCBI): domain Eukaryota; kingdom Metazoa; phylum Mollusca; class Cephalopoda; order Octopoda; family Eledonidae; genus Eledone; species Eledone cirrhosa. Next base: position 328,543,713 of record OZ024741.1, read on the forward strand.
ACCTGTGCGTGAAGATATTGTTTAAAGTGACGAAAGACTGTGCACTGAGCCAACCTCACTCTCTGAGCGACAGTAGCTATAACCCAAAAAGAAGAAAAGATCAACATCATCGGTAACTACTGAGCCGCAGGTTTTATATCGGAGTTATCCCAGTTTCCTGAGTTGCCTTCTCCTAGGAGAATGCCCTGACAAAGGCTAGGGGTCCTTCACTCCCAGTGGTTTAACTGCGAGGTACATGTGTATATACATATTTATACACTTTTGGATGGCCGTTGACTCTTATGAGTTTTTCCGCCCTTTGTCAGGTTTTGTTCTTTTGTCCTGCAGGGTGTCTAAAATCACCCTCCTCACCAAGTAAACTTGGTGCGGTTGCCGGTTTAGTCGCCGACGACCCGATCATGCGACAGGTTGTACTAGTTTACATGTTACCAATAGCATTCAAGAGTGACCCGACATACATACATATATATATATATATATATATATATATATATATATATATTGTTATACTTTGGGAGGGTCATGTTGCCAATAAGAAACACACGCACCAGTTGCTTTCACTTCAATTTAATTTATTAAATATTTATAAATTTACAAATTTATAAATTTCTGGTTGGTTGATTGGTTCCACAACCAGATAGTTGTTTATATATATATAGTCATAGTTCTTTCGTCACACACTCTGTGAACTCTTCAGTGACTGGGGATTTCGTTCTTCGTTTCTGTGTCTTTCCTTTCTTCTATCCTACGCCATTTTGTTTGTGTGTGGGTTGCGTGCTCAGTTTGCGCATGCGCCACATCCGGGTGTCTGTGTGTGTTTGTGTTCATTTTTCTATTTATCTATTTATATTTTTTATATTTTTTTATATTTTTTTTATATTTTTCTATTTGTTTGTTTATTTATTTATTTATTGTTGGTTGGTTGTTTGTTCTATGTGTGTGTGTGTTTTCATTTTGTCTTGTGTGTGTTTTCATTTTGTGTGTGTTTTCAATTGTAAGTTGTTTGTTCTATGTGTGTGTGTGTTTTCATTTTGTCCTTAATTGTAAGTTGTGATGTTGCTGTTCCACTCATATTTTCTATTTAATTTTGGTTTTAATTCTTTTATGCTTACTGCCTCTGTAATTTGCCTAAACATTGCGTCTTTCTTGTGTGTGGATTCTATTTTTATTTCTATGCTCTCTAATTTACCCCTGTGTTCTATCTTAGCATGTTGGTAGAGCACAGATGATTCTTTACTATCTTGGAGGTCTCGCCAGTGTTCATTTATTCGTTCCCCTATACTACGAGCTGTCTCACCTATGTACACTACATTTTTGTTTCTACATTGTCCTTCAGTACATCTTATGCTATATACTACATTTCTAGTTTTACAGTTAATATGGGGGCTTATTTTACAGGTTATACATTTCTTATCTATACATGAGGGTCTTTGGAACGGGTATGTCTTGCTAATAAGTGTTTTTACGGAGGTACCAGGTCTTTCTACTATCTTAATATTGAGATTATGTTTCTTTAGGGCCCTTCTAAATTTGTAGGCTAGTTCGCCTCTAGGGGTTGTATTGATGAACATTACACTCTGGTATTTATTGCTATCATACCATGAGTTTATTCTATTGGCCTTGTTCTTAGTTCTTTCTATTCTATTCCAAAATTTGCTCCTATACAAGGGGCAGGTCCCATTTATGTCATTATTTACCATTTTTTCCCATTTGGTTCTGGCTCCTTTATACACTCTGATTCTATCTCTCTGATTGTAGCCAGAGAACTGCATACGGTGGATGAAGTGTTGTATGTGTCTCTCTAGTTCTTCGGGGTTGCACATGCGGGACACATTTCTCATCACCCGTACCAAATCCGCAATCAGTATGTTGATTTTGGTATGGTCCGAAATGGCCGAGTTTCGGTGGATCAGATGTTTGGAAGTCATGGGTTTGGCATAATGGGAATGGAGGATTTGTTTTTGGTTGTTAATAGTATCTAACCAGAGCTCTGTGTCTAGTACAGGTAATCGATGGTTGGGGTGTCTACTTGGGTAGTCTATAGTAACTCTAATGCTCTGGTGGATGGAGTTTGCTATTTGCTGGATGCTTTCCATTGTGTTTTTCTCTAGTTCCTGACTGTTCTTTAGTGGGGGTGTCTTAACTACGATGTTTATATCATCTACGTAGCGGGAGTACATTATCAGGGTTAAGCTGTCTTCTAATTGTTCATTAAGTTTTTGTTTAAGTCTACTGTCCCACCATACCATGAATAAGTTAGCTATGTCGCCTGCAATGCTAACACCAATGGCTGCTCCTTCCTCTTGGGCATATGTTTTACCATTAAATTTGAACATATGTTCCTTAAGGGTTAGTTTTATGCTGGCCCCTACCGCATGTGCAATCATTTTCTTCAGTTCATCGTGGTTTTCGGGTGTCCGTATGGCTCTGGTCCACCCGTTCCATCTATCTGTGTGGGTTTTCTTGGCCATTGAGGTAATGGTAGGTGGTCTGCCTCTTGCTCTTGCTGGTCTTGTAGGGCACAGGTTGCTAAGGTCATAAGTGTCTAGGTAACTATTACTATGGGTAAGCTTAAGCTTTCACTCCACACAGAGTGTGTGACGAAAGAACTATGACTATATATATATAAACAACTATCTGGTTGTGGAACCAACCAACCAACCAGAAATTTATAAATTTGTAAATTTATAAATATTTAATAAATTAAATTGAAGTGAAACAACTGGTGCGTGTGTTTCTTATTGGCAACATGACCCTCCCAAAGTATAACAATATCGGTTTCAACACACGATTTCAGATAAAGAATCTTGCTAAACAAATTCAGAAACGAAATATATATATATATATATATATATATATATATATATATATATATATATATATATATAATTCTAAATTCAATAAGAGCAATGATTAGTAATATTATTATTATATTTGTATACATCTACGGTCGTAGATGCATGTTCAGCTTAACTCGTCTTACTGATGAAAATAGAGAACTATTGCACTCTAATCTCATATATATATATATATATATATATTGTTATACTTTGGGAGGGTCATGTTGCCAATAAGAAACAGACGCACCAGTTGCTTTCACTCCAATTTATTATAAATTAAATTATAAATTTAAGAAATCTATAAATTTCCGTTTGGTTGGTTGGTTCCACAACCGGACGGTTGTTCATATATTGTTAAAGTTCTTTCGTCACACATTCTGTGACCTCATCAGTGAACGGGATTCTTTTCTTTGTTTTATGCCTCTCCAAAAACAAGATGGCGTAAGACAGAACAAAGGAGAAGCACAAAACAAAGAAAAGAATCCCCGGTCACTGATGACGTCACAGAATATGTGACGAAAGAACTTTGACAATATATGAACAACCCCCCCGGTTGTGGAACCAACCAACCAACCGTAAATTTATAAATTCTTAAATTTATAATTTAGTTTATAATAAATTGGAGTGAATGCAGCTGGTGCGTGTGTTACTTATTGGCAACATGACCCTCCCAAAGTATAACAATATCGGTTTCAACACACGTTTTCACATAAAGAATCTTGCTAAACAAATTCAGAAACGAAATATATATATATATAGTTTTAATATAGAAGAGATTCTACAGGAC
>OZ024741.1:328552339-328582339 GCA_964016885.1 Eledone cirrhosa
AAACACTGACAAAGGAACGATGAACTAGTTTCTAACTTATTAGCTGTCATCAGCACCGTATACCTTCCTGTCAATCGATTGAACGTTTGAAAGTATATACTTTCCTTATGCATATTAGCCTAAGTTTCATATCGAGTGAGTTAGTCGGCCGGGCGTACCGAAAACGATATTTTCAATCGACTGACAGGAATGTATACGGTGCTGATGACAGCTAATAAGCTAGAAACTAGTTCATCGTTCCTTTGTCAGTGTTGAACAAAAGGGCAACGATGGTTGCCGAACACTGTACGGCTTAATTCGGGCTGTTTATTTACAAACAAACCGAACATTATAATAAATATTCGATAAACCCATACGTACATATATATATATGTGTCGGCATGTATGTATATGCATATACATACTACTGTACGTCTGTATACATATATGTATATATATACATACTACTGTACGTCTGTATATATATGTTTATTTACGTATACATATATATATATATATATATATATATATATATATATATATATATATATATATGGTGGCTGCCAACTCGTTTTCGAGTACGGCCACTACTTTATATCCATGTAGGAGAACCCCTACGAAAACTCTGGTACAAACACTACATTTGTGACAATTATTGACACATAGTGCTGGGCCCATGGTACCAGGTTACGACAAGTGCAGAGAGATCTCCAGATATAAAGGAATGCCTGTGCCGTGAAGCTTTTATAGTGAGCAAAGGCACTGCACAAAGCCAGTTCCACTCTCTTAACCAAGATGATATTTACCAAAGATAAGAACAAGTCAACATCATTGGATACCATCAGGGTTGCAGGTGTTTTATCTGAGTTTTCCTTCCCCTAGAATTCTGCCTTGACAAAGGCTAAGGGGTCATCTCTCCCGGATATATATATATATATATATATATATATATATATATATATATATATATATATATATATATATATATATATATACATACATACTTACATAAATAATATACACTCTTTCATACATACACACATAAATACACACATGCATATATTATATTGTATATATCAATATTAATCTTCATCGTTTATATATCTGTCTGTGCTGATTAATCTCGCGTAACTACGTCATATCTAATCCATTATTTATTTAAAATCACTACAGAGTTGATATCATCACTTTGCCAGATTTAGCTCCATAGACTCATCAAATGTTCATGCAGAATTTGTCTCTCACTGCATTCTTTTATACTTGTATTATTTAGTTCTTGTATTGTTTTATACTTGTATTACTTAGTTCTTGTATTTACTTGCGGTTATGCTGAGGAACCGCCGTTGAGGGATTTTGTCGATTATATCAGCCTCAGTTCTTTTTTTTTCTTTTCAAATATGGCGCATATTATATCTATGTCGACGTTCGATTTCCTTTTCGTCAAATACTTACTTACAGTCTTACACAGTCTTACACACACCGGCACTTATATACACACATACACACAAGCATGCATATACATACATAGAAACATACATACATACATGGTTGCTGCCAACTCGTTTTCGAGTACGGCCACTATTTTATATCCATGTAGGAGAACCCCTACCGATGCGCTGAACGAGTGTGAACTTTTAGTCCAGCCAGCGACTTGAAAACTCTGGTACAAACACTACACTTGTAACAATTATTGACACATAGTGCTGGGACCATGGTACCATGTGACGACAAGTGCAGAGAGATCTCCAGATATAAAGCAATGCCTGTACCGTGAAGCTTTTATAGTGAGCAAAGGCACTGCACAAAGCCAGTCCCACTCTCTTAACCAAGATGATATTTACCAAAAAGAAGAACAAGTCAACATCATTGGATACCATCAGGGTTGCAGGTGTTATATCAGAGTTTTCCTTCTCCTAAAATTCTGCCTTGACAAAGGCTAAGGGGTCATCTCTCCTGGTGATTTTGGATGGCCATTGACACTTAAGAGCTCCTTTGCCATTGGACAGGTTTTGTTTTTAGTCCTGCAGGATGTCCAAAGTCACCCTCCTCACGAAGAAACCTTGGTGGGGTTGCCAGTTTAGTCGCGAACGACCCGACCATGGGACAGGTTGTACTGGAATACATGTTACCAGTCGCACCAACTGGTGACCTGACATACATACATACATACATACATACATACATACATACATACATACATACATACATACATACATACATACATAAGCCCACCTCGAATGCTGGGGAAAACACTATCGATAATAATAATTGTTTCTACTTTAGGCACAAGGTCAGCAATTACACAGTGCATTACTGGTACTTTATTTTATCGACCCCGTAAGGATGAAAGGCAAAGTCCACCTCGACGGGATATGAAATCAGATCGATAATAATAATAATCGAATAAATGTGACACCACGTGTACTATCCGAGTCTACCTCGACTGTTGTGGAAATACTATCGATAAGGATAATCAAAAGTATAAACAATTGAAAATTTCCCACAACGAAATCTTCCAGAGAGAAATTAACTCATGTATAAATATCTTTCTTGCTGAACGTGTTAAAACGACAATGTTGAATAAAAAACCAAATAATGAAATACTACGTGTTATTGACAAAATAGGGGATGAATATTTACGACGGATAAAAACCCCAACATTTTGGCAAATCAACGCCTGTTTATATGCCCTAGCAACGACAGTGAAGCATTATCTTGGTGATAGCAGAGATATTAACAAGAATAAAACACCACCAAAAATACCATCATATATAACTAAATAGAAAAAAATATTGCTGACCTAGGAAAAAACATAGGATATGTGACAATGCTCCTTACATGCAAACAAACACACAAAAATCTCACTCCTCACCAACAAAGGGTGAAAAATAAAATAGAGACGATGTTAGGTAACAGTAGAACCAGAACTCTCCAATATAAGCTGATCACCCTCAAACAAGAATTGAGAGCTGTTAGCGAAAAACGCCGATACCTGAAGAAGGTAGATGAGAGAAAAGTGCTTAATAAAAGATTCAGACGAAACCAAACATCAGTCTATAGAGATATGAAGGGCAAAATAATAAGTGTCACTGAGGCCCCATCCCAGAAAGACAGATTCCTTTTGGAGCAAAATATGGGGTGAAAAGAAGAATTTCAACCAAGATGCAGTGTGGCTCAAAGAAATCCGAAAAAACTATTGCTCCTACACTACAACAAAAACATACGAAATAAGTGAGGGTACCCTTGAGACTGTGATAGGAAAACTACAAGATAAGAAAACACCAGGAAGAGACATGATTGTCAGCTACTGGTACAAAAAACTGATATTCTATCGGAGGTATCTTACTGACCTCTACCAACAATTTCTTAAGGGAGATACACTTATACCAGAATGGTTGACATTAGCACAAACATTACTGCTCCCCAAGAACAAAGACACCCACTTGGCAAAAAACTACCGACCCATTGCATGCCAGAATCTGATGTATAAGATGTATTCAGCCTGCCTGAACCTATTCCTCCAAGATCACTGTGAAAATAATAACATCATCACAGATGAACAAGCAGCTGGAAAGAAAGGGGTTTGGGGATGTGCTGAACAACTAATCAACAAAACTGCGATGTCGGAGGTACGACAACTTAGGAGGAATATGACTACAGTCTGGCCTGACTACAAGAAAGCTTTCGATTCTGTTCCCCACTCTTGGATGATAGAGGCCCTCCAACTTGCTAAAGTCCCAGACATTATTGTCAGGGCCATAGAGAGGCTGTCTTCTTATTGGGCTACTATCCTAAGGTTAAAGACAGAGAGGGAGGACTCTATTTTCACTGATAAAATAACATATTGCAGGGGTATATTTCAGGGGGACAGTCTCTCTGTGATATTGATAATCTTGTCATTAAACCCCTTGTCCTTTCTGCTCAAGAAATGTGAGGGATACATCATTGGCTCAGAGGAGGACAGAAATACGAACCTAACCCATAATTTCTTTGTGGTTGATCTGAAACTCTATGCCAAGAACATGGATGGGATGAAGAAAAATCTTGACCTGGTTACAACGTTCTCAAAGGATATAGGAATGGAGTTTGGCCAAGATAAATGCTCATACATGACTGTAAAGCGGGGAAGAACAACAACCCAATCTAGCAACGTTGTCATCAATGGTCTAACTGTTTCACCAATATCTGATGAGGACTGCTACAGATACCTGGGGATAGATGAGAACATATCTTATAATGGTATCTGTAATAAAGAACGCGTAACCAGGGAATACCCGATTAAGAAAGATCTGGTCATCGGAACTCTCTGCGCATAACAAAACAGTGGCTCACAATGTGTTTGCTGTGCCTGTCCTAACACCAACGTATGGAATACTCAATTGGACGATAGACGAAATCCGATCAGTTGATGTTGGAACTCGAAAAATACTGAACAACACCGGAAACTTCCACGTCAACAGTGACATAGACCGCCTTTACTTGAAACGTAAGCAGGGAAGCAGAGCCCTAACATCAGTTCAGATAACATTTGAATGTCGCATCATATCTCTCCGACAACACCTACGAACCTCGAAGCGTAGGGGCCCGCTTCTCGAGCAAGTCTATCTGCATGAAACAGATAAGATCATGAGAGTTGGGAAGGAACTCCTTGAGAGATATTCCCTGTCTGATAAGCAAAAACTCACACCCAGGGATGTCGCTCAGCAGTATAGCAGTCAATCCATGGAAGAAAAACTGCATACTTATCAGCAAAAAATCATGCATGGATATGTTGCCAGGGAGCTCCAGAGTGAGAGTAATATAGATAAGGAAAGTAGTCTACCTTGGACCAACAACCGCTATATTGGCTCCTACTTTGAAGGATACGCTTTTGCAATCCAGGAACACGAGATTAGCACGAAATACCTGATTCACAAAAGAGATAGGAATGCAGACAAAACACCTAGATGTGATAACAAGTGCAGACTCTGCAGAACTAACATCGAAGATATCAGCCATGTCATCAGCAGCTGTCCAAAGATGTCATCGCGGTACTATCTACCTATGAGGCATGATGTAGTGGCCAAAACACTGTACAATGCAGTTCGTAAAAAAGATAGCCCCGATAATAAAAACATTAAAAGCTACAACAATGTGGAAGACATCCATGTACATAATATGAAAGAGTACTAGTGGAATGTTCCAGTAAAAACCCCAATAAAATGCAGGCATAACAGACCAGATATTATGATATGGGACAGGGAGAAGAAAACATGCACAGTAGTGGAAATTAGCTGCCCAGCAGATGCCAATATAATATCAAAGATTAGTGAAAAGGAGAATATTTATGCAGAACTGATGAGAAATCTGCAGATACTCCACCCAGATTACACCTTCAGATTTATGCCTGTGATTATTGGGGCACTGGATTATGTTAGTAACTGCCTCAATACAAATCTTGAGAAGCTAGGTTTCACAGGAACAACTAGTTAGGAAATTACAAGTACAATCCATTAATGGAACAGTAAAAATATGTAAAACATTCCAAAAGTGTTGCATCTAATAACTGCATATACACATGTACAGATACACAGCATATACACATGCACACATATAACTCAAAACATCCACATCCACACATACAATAACATCCATATCTACACATGCATGCATACATACATATCTACCTAGTTGATGTTGTGTAAATTCCAATGAGAGAGTCTTGTGTCTATTTTAGAAACCGACTCTCTCTCTATTGGTAAAACTTTGTGAAATTATAAAACCAGAAGAACATACATACATACATACATACACACACACACACATATATATATATATATATATATATATATATATATATATATACACTGACTGTTTTAATTGATGGAATCGTGAGTACTTTAACATTTTTATATGTTAATCTGTCGATACAGAAATTGCATTGATTTCAAAGCTTTAGGCATCTGACTGGGATGTTGTACTACAATTACTCCGTTGGGTATGCTCCAAACGAATTTGTTGAGAAAATTGTAAACAACATTGAAATCACTGGATATGAATCTAAACCCTTATTAGTATTATATATATATATATATATATATATAATGGAAAACGATAAATCAGAGATGCATCTGAACTAAATTTATTTTGTGTTACAATTGTTTCCCCGGCAGACAGCTCGAGACGTGATCATTGTGTGGATCTGTCTGATTCTGGACTCGCAGGATCGACGGAGACGTCTAATGATTTCGGAGCATATTCTCTCACTGGGGTATCTGACCCTCTGAGCCAGTATCATCACAAACTTCATCCTCTTCGCGTGTCCTGTGATTGGCCGCTAGCTGTCTACGTCATCATAAATCTGACCATCAGGTAGCAGTCCGCTGACCATCAGGGCGATGTCTGTCCCATGTCTGCTACACTTCAATAAATTACTGCTCTGTTTGTTAGTTTACACATCCACGCGCGCACTCACACACACACACACAGACACACACAAATAATCACATAGATAACGACAGTCGCACGCATAAACTCATGCTATACACATACACTTAAGGAGAACATATAAACATACGTATACATGCATCGAAAGACGCACGTACATACCCAGACACATACCCACATGCCTATATACATCAACATACACACACACATGTGTGCATTCACATGCATACGCGCATATATACCCGTACACACAAACACGTACAGACATATACATAAACCCCAAACCCACGCACACATGCATATACGCACGTAACCATATACATATATACACGCACAGATACACACTCGCTCGCAAACACACATATATATACACAAACAAGCCCTTTCCCTACAGGGGTGCTAGTACACACACTGGCTCATATACACTCCTACAATTATGCGCATATTCACATACACACCCACGTATACAATATATATATATATATATATATATATATATATATATATATATATATATGTATACATAAAATGAATATACACACAAAGTCATATAAAGGTACACAATGGGTCATACATGAAAGGATGCATCTTGTTATACACATATACATACATAGAAAATGGACATATACACACACATATATATATATATATATATATATATATAAATATACACATACGTATATACATATATATATAAAAGTATGAAATATATTAAAAATATACATATAACGGCACATAGAGATACACAGTGGGCTATACATGAAAGGGTGCGCCCAGTTGTATGTGTCTACAGAGATATTGTTACGTTGCGAACATGGATCAATCCACATATGGAATCTTCACGCAAAGCCACATAATGGGCGTTCATGGTATTACAGTAAATAGTATGCGCAGACCGCACATAGAAAATGCGTGCAGAATATATATAAAAAAAGAAGGAATGTGTATGCATATGAGATAGTACACAAGAGAAGTATGATATATACACACGTGGGTCTGTATACGGAAAATACTTTAGGTGTTACAAAATGGAATACGTGGAGAGTATGCACTCCCTACTGAAAAGATACACATGCAGTGGTGTGAGTGGACCGGCCATGCTGGAGTATGTCCCTGTGGTTGAGGTATAGTGTCTTATTGGTGTAAGGCCTCTGACTATCAATGGAATCCGGGTCAACCTGTCCCGGCTCAGGCGATGTTCCTGCCTAGGGTGACGTGAAGAGTCGGGTAGGCATCCTGGGTTATTTCGGCTTACCCCACGGGACATATATATTCAACAGGTCGGTGTGCACTCCGCCGCATGCCTTTAGCCTGAGCTGCGTGGTGGATTCCATGCAGAGAGTGTTCACCTGCTCTGGTGTCTGCACGTCATGATTTCAGGTTGACCGCATCGTCCTTCAGTCTGACTATCTCCATGGCCTCGGATAGGTATAGCCTACATTTTCTATTTCCAGCCGAACATGCATTCGTGTGCCGAACGATTCCCCAGTTGAGGGCATACGGGGTGGCTTTGTCTTTCAAGTCCCACACCAGGTCCGCCAGCCTAGTAGAGTGCCTCTTGCTCCAGTCCTTGAAGGAATTTGTGTGGTTATACATCCGCGATTTAAAGGTCGTGGATGTTGCGCCGATGTAGGTTCGCTTTATATTGTGCGTGCTAACCACACATTTATATACCAGGCCCTTCGTTAGGCATCTTCCCTGCAGGGGGCACTGTGTGCCCGCTCTGAAATTTCACGTTCTGTCATTATATTGTTCATTTCGGACGCCTGGCCCTTGATCTGTCATAGCCCTCTTCCGGTTCTCTGGGTGTTGTTCTGCCGACACGGTGGTCACCCCTCCGCAACTCATTTCCGCCCGGCATCAGATTGTATCGTCTTCCGCGGGAGTGGCGGCCGCCACAAGAACCGGGTTATAGTTGGAAGACCTGGCTGTGAGGAGCCCTCCGGGCTCCGATGGACGGTCATTCGGCCGCCGCGGTTGATGGTCGAGGTTCCCGATCTTCGCCGCGTTGGTTTTGGCCATGTAGTCGGCCATGTTAGTTGCGGTGGAGATGGAAATGTTCACCGCGTGGCGGTTGAAGATCTTGTGGTATGTGCTCGATGGCGGGAGCACGCCTCTAACGCTCGGAAGAAGAGGCCTGGTAGATTGCTGCATACATGCTTAAAATACGACGCTTTAAACCATGTAACGGCCTTAGACCTTGTATTGTTCCTTCGTGTGTGTGTAGTAGCGTGAATGTGTGTTTGGGTCTGGTGTCCGCCTCGGGTTATGCCCGCCCGTTATTTCGTCCCCTATGTTTCCACTATCTATATGTCTACCGAGGGCGTTGGGGTTACGCCGTTCGCTTACTGAGGTATTCGGTTTGGTATTGTCGGTTCTCCTGTTAATCTCGTTACTGCTATGTGGTGCTGTTGTCAGGGCTATATCATTGCCACAGGGCCGAGTGTTCCCTCTATCGGGTTCCATGGCCACACTTGTCCTTACTCTGTCCCTAGTTCTAGTTTCCGCGACGCATGTGGTGCGCGTGCCGGGCTTCTGTCTACGTGTACTGTGTGGTCTGTCGCCCATGTGTGTTTCATCTGTCTTGTTGTCGGTCTTGTGTACTTGTGGTGATCTATGCTGCTACTCGTGTTCCTAGAAGCTAGTTCCGGATCGTTCCATTACCTATGGAAGTGCTCCTGCTATTGTCGTATCCGCACGCCTCGGCGCTAGGCACTTCCCTGTCCGTGGTGTACACTATATGGTTTCTGTGTAATCGGTCCTGCGCAGTGCCTCATTATAATAGTCGGCGTGCTGGTTGAACACGTCTGCGTTGGCTGACAGAGTCGATACGCGTTTTGATACCCCTTTAACTCACGCTTCTATGACTGACTTGGGGTGGTTCGATTGCCTGTTCACATATTACAGGTTCTCATTGGGCTTGTGATAAGGTCGGTGTATGCCCGTATTCATTTCCAGGGTAACGTCCAGGAAATTCACCGTCTTAGTGCTAGGATCTATCATCACGTATAAGCCGTGTTGCTTAAAAAGGTGCGATTGATGAAATCGTGAGTACTTTAAATTTGTATATGTTAATCTGTCGATACAGTAATTGCATTGTTTTCAATGCTTTAGGCATCTGACTGGGATGTTGTACTACAATTACTCCTTTGGGTATGCTCCGACGAATTTGTTGAGAAAATTGTAAACAACATTGAAATCACTGGATATGGATCTAAACTCTTATTAGTATTATATATATATATATATATGTATATATATATAAATATAAATATATATATGTATATATATATATATATATATATATATATATATATATATATATATATATATATATATATATATAAGATGGTGTTAAAGTTTGCTTGAAGCATTGTGAAATATGTAAAATATGTAGTTTAGAAAGCCACAACAATGCAGATGGGAAATCTCGATGAGGAAGTGAGTGAGAAATAGGAGAAAAGTGAAAATTGAGAGAAACGAAAAAACGAAAACAAAACAAAGGTAGAAGGGTTACCGTAGTGGAGATTTAATCCCAATATTTCGGGCTCACGCCCATCAACGGGGGGAAAGTTCCAAAAGGGGAGGAACAGGCTAAGCCGGAGAAAGTTGTATTGTCGTTAAAACATAGGAATGCCGTTATGGTGAAAAATTCAAACAAGGGAAAGAATGCGCGTGCGCGTGATAGGCTGTGGCAAAAGCTACTGACCAATTGGGTTAAATCAATAGGGTGCGCTAGCGTGTGAAAGCCGTAAAATATGTGTGTGTAAATATATATATGTGTGTAACTGTGTGTGTATATGTGTATGTGTGTATGTATGTGAGTGTGTGTGTGTGAAAGATAGTGGGCCGTAGAAGCTGGAATTCAAAGGGTGTGAAAGGTTGTAGGTTGTATAAACATGTGTGCGTGTATAAATATAGATGCGTGTGTGTGTGCGTGTGTATGTGTATGGGTATACATATAAGTGCGTGTGTGTGTGAAAGATAGTAGGCCGTAGGGACTGTTACTGGTCACTATGGTTAAATTAGCCATGTCAGCTCATTTCTCTCAGCCCGGTTGTTAAGTGGGGGTCTGAGGTTCTTAATAACAAGTGCTTCCTTTATCCTTAAGGATCCGATGCTACTGCTCTCCAGCATCTTAATGACGACAACCTCTACTCGAAAGTCACAGGGACCTCCTCGACTCTAATCGAGGAAGGCATTAACACCATATGGACTAACATCTGTGTCCAACGACAACTGCCAAAGAAGGTAAAATATAACATAATGACTAGAAACAGCAAACTACCCACCTTCTACCACCTGGTGAAAACCCATAAACAAGGACCCGATTTGAAAATCAGGCCCATTGTCTCTAGCGTTGAGGGCCCACTTTACAAAATATCGTGGCTGCTCTCCACACTACTGAAACCCATTCTACACACACTACCAGCCCACGTCTGCAGCTCAAAGGAGGTCTTGGAGCGACTACACCATCTGGCGCCCAACACCAGAAAGGACAACGGATATGCCTTCGGTCTTGATGTGGTCGCCCTTTATACCTCCGTACCAGCATCCCCAGCCGTCGACCTGTTGACCGAACGAGTCCGAGCATCTAACTTACACTGCTTCGGACTCACACACACGGACATCCACCAACTCCTCTCCTTCGTTGTGGATAATGCATTCTTCAATTTCCTCGGCCACACGTACAAACAGATCTCTGGGCTACCTATGGGCTCTAGTCTGTCCGGCATACTTGCGATCTCGTACAGGGACCACCTGGAACGCAAGGCACTCAACACCTGCCAACCCAACGCCGTCGCCTTCTACTCCAGATACGTTGATGACATACTGAGACTCACTTCTTCCCGGGAGATGGCGAATGAAATTCACCAAATCTTTAACGACACTGACCATCACGTCGATTTCACCATGGAACACCCCGAAGAAGACGGGTCACTCGCCCTCCTCGACTTCCGTATCAACATCTCAGAAGAAGGAGACATACACACCACCTTCTACCGCAAGGCAGCGTGCAAGGACTTATTTGTGCATTACAATTCAGCCCTCCCCAACAACGCTAAGAGAGGCTATGTCCTAAATGAACTTACACGGATCACTAATAGATGCAGCGACCCGATGGGTGGTCTCACCCATACCACGCAATTCCGTAATCTACTCAAGTCTAATGGATATCCCAAGCGACTCATTAACGGAATTAGAGACCCCCGACCCAATAGACAGACACCCACTAGAAACTTAGATAAAAGCAGGTGCTTCTTTGAAATCCCCCACCTGAGTGAATATACCACGAACGCCATCCGCAGGGCCATACGGAGGAAGGGACTTGACATACATTTGGCCCACACAGGACCTGCCCTCAGCAACTGCCCGATACGGGGGGCAGATTGCCTACGAACCTATGTCGTATATAAGATTCAATGCGATAAATGTAACAAGTTTTACATAGGTAGCACCATCCGACCCCTACATGTTCGTATCAAGGAACATGTCAAAAACCAACGCATCTTCCTTCCGTAAATACATCCTTAAATGCGGAAACCCACAGGGCAGACCCTTGGTCACAGTCCTAGCGACTGAACGCAGCATCGGATCCTTAAGGATAAAGGAAGCACTTGTTATTAAGAACCTCAGACCCCCACTTAACAACCGGGCTGAGAGAAATGAGCTGACATGGCTAATTTAACCATAGTGACCAGTAACAGCCCCTACGGCCTACTATCTTTCACACACACGCACTTATATGTATACCCATACACATACACACGCACACACACACACATCTATATTTATACACGCACACATGTTTATACAACCTACTACCTTTCACACCCTTTGAAATCCAGCTTCTACAGCCCACTATCTTTCACACACACACACTCACATACATACACACATACACATATACACACACAGTTACACACATATATATATTTACACACACATATTTTACGGCTTTCACACGCTAGCGCACCCTATTGATTTAACCCAATTGTCAGTAGCTTTTGCCACAGCCTATCACGCGCACGCGCATTCTTTTCCTCGTTTGAATTTTTCCCCATAACGGCATTCCTACGTTTTAACGACAATACAACTCTCTCCGGCTTAGCCTGTTCCCCCCCTTTTGGAACTTTCCCCCCGTTGATGGGCGTGAGCCCGAAATATTGGGATTAAATCTCCACTACGGTAACCCTTCTACCTTTGTTTTGTTTTCGTTTTTTCGTTTCTCTCAATTTTCACTTTTCTCCTATTTCTCACTCACTTCCTACATCGAGATTTCCCATCTGCATTGTTGTGGCTTTCTAAACTACATATTATATATATATATATATATACATATATAGGAGAAAGTATAGCCCCAACGGCAGAGCTCAAGCCATTTCGACGGCTATTTCTGGACTAAATTAGATTTTAAGCGTGGTAGTAAATAGCCGAAGTGTTCAAGGTGTAATTCCTTATATGGGCGGGCGATGTTGATATATTTCTGAATATTGTAGTTGTCAAAAGGATTGGTCAAAATTTATTTTAAACACAATTAAATCTTTCATGGCGGTGGGTATGGGTGTGAGTACCCGAACTTGCCTGTAGAACAAGGAGAGAGTGGGTTAAGCCGGTGAAGCGTTGAAAGTGAATTCTGTATAGAATTCACTTTCAACGCTTTACTATAGTAATTGCATTGTTTTCAAAGCTTTAGGCATCTGACTGGGATGTTGTATTACAATTTCTCTTTTGAGTATGCTGCAAACGAAATTGTTGAGAAAATTGTAAACAACATTGAAATCACTGGATATGAATCTAAACCCTTATTATTACCAGTAATGCACTGGGTATTTGCTGGCTTTGTGCCTAAAGTAGAAACAATTATTATTATTATTATTATTATTATTATTATTATTATTATTGAATGCCATGGTTGACGGAGGCTCGGCTCTGTAAGGTATAGTAATTTTTAACCGTTAAAACAATTGTAAATTGTTTAAAACTTGAACCAAATTGTTGATAAAGACACCCTCCTCCTCGTGAGAGGGGTCTTTCTGTCCGTTATTTGGCCCTTCAGGGTTAAATAACCAGTTATTGGGGTTTTGTACCCAATATTCATTTTAAACAAAAAACAACATGGCTACGAAAAAGAAATTTCATACGTCACTCCCACTCATTCCGTCTTCTTCTTTCTCAATCATCACTACAGCAGAGAGAAGATTGTCTCTCTCCCTCCCTTCTTTAAATGTGTCTCTCTCCCTCCCTTCTCTTTCGCAAGTGACGAAAGAAAAGAAAAGTCTCGTGCAAAGCGTGCAAGGTTTCTCCACGACGACGACGACAGCGACGAAACAGGTGTGCAGGAAATACGAAAACCCAGTTCATTCGTCTGACGTCAGGAATAATAGCAGTAGCAGCCGTAATAACAACTGCAACAGTGACAATGAAAACAACAGTAGCAGCCGCAACAGCATCACCAGCAGCATAAACAACAACAGCATTAGCAGCAGCAACACCAACAACAACCACAGCAACAGCGGCGGAGGCAGTAGTCGTAGTACCTGCAGCAACAACAAAAGTACCAGCAGCTCTGGCGACAACAACAACAGCAGAGAAAAACCAATCTCATTTGCAGGTATTGCGAAAAACTTGGAAACAATCCTCATAACAAATGAGGAATTAGAGGAAGCGAAGAAGATGGTGACAAAGAACGGACAGCGAGCAATCTGCAAGGCAGCGGAAAAATTTTTCAAAACCCAAGAGCACTGTACGGTCACGTACCGTACAGTAAGTACAAAATCCCGTAGGGTGGAAAGAGCCACAGAGGCCCAAATACAAAAAGCATTGGGGTCTGTGTGGCAGCGGAAAACGCACATCACCCGAGGCAAAAAATATGCCACCGTAGACGTACTTTTTGCCACACCCCAGGAGGCAAAGGCCCAATCAGTAGTGACCCTAAGGAGCGAGGAAATGGTGTTGGTGCCCTCCTACTGCGGGCAAAAAATTGTGAGGGTCAAACTGACCCACGTCCCCCCCGGAATGACCCCTTCTTGGCTGGCCGCGTCTGTCCTAATCGGAATCGAGGACAAAACAACTGTACTGCAAGTACAGAAAAAAGTAAGAGAAGATTGGGTCGGCTCCTCCATTGAGATGCTAATCCAAACCAACCAGGAGTGCATCGAAGCTATCCCGGATGTGATAGACTTCGATAACGGCACTCAACTGCCCATAAGTGTTGAGGGCAAACGCCCGAAATGCTTTCGCTGTGGATCGAAGACTCACCTCAGGGCCTTCTGCAACGAGAAGACCCTGAGAAAGGAGAAAACCCCCCTCCTTCCGAATCCGGCTCCACGGCTACCAGCAACAGGACAAGCGGCAACCAGGAACGATAGGTCCGTGGCACCCATACCCACGCCACGGAAATCAAAAACAGCAGCAGCAGTGGAAATATTAACAACAACAACAGCAATACCAAATGCAGCTGCAACAGAGACTCCAGTGCAAACATCACCAACAACAACAAGTGAAAGAGTGGAGTTGGTACCCCTCCCCGACCTCACAGAATCAGACATGGAGTGTGAGGTGGGAGAGAGATGGCAAAAGGTCGTAAGAAGGCACAAACGCAGAAGCAGCGCATCGTCGCCTTTGAAAAGGGAGGAAAGAAATGAGAAAAGGGTAAAGTCTACTGCAAAGAGACCCACAGCAGCAACAACACCAGCACCATCACCACCCACACTAGCGCCACCATCACCACCGGCGACAACCCCACCGCCAACAACACCTTCAACACCACCACCACAAGCACCAACATCGCAAACACAACAACAAAACACACACACCCAGCAACAACGACAAGAAAATAGCAGAACCACACCCCACCCCCAGAAAAACAAATGCACGGCAATAAATACACAAAACAAGAAACTAATGACTTACATAATTGAACACACAGACATTTCACAACAGGACTACATAATACCAGCACCAATCAAAACGCCAACAAACATAAGACTGCTAAAAATAGCACAGAAACAATACACAAATATTAAAACGAAATTCCCCAACGCAGTTGGTGATTTCAGGGACCTAGGAGGAACCATCAATCGAAGAGTATACTCAGACATTCTCTTAGAAGAGCCGACGACCAGCCGAAGGGACGATTCAATGGTCCCTTCACCAGACGATCAAGTGAAAAGGGATGTAAAAACTATCCCTCCTCTACCAAAAGTACGGTAAGTGGTCTTTCCCATCTTTTCCACTCTATTTTAAACATGACCTCACTCAGAATAGGCAGCATAAATGCGCGTGGCTTGGGGTCGTCATGGAATCAGGGTTACCTGCTCAACGACCTCAGGTCACTAAACATAGATGTAGTGGCCATCAGCGAGACCAGAATCTCCGAAGCACGGGCCTTCGCACCGATCTTCGGCGGCTACGATGTGTACGCATCTCCCAGCCGTCCTGGATCGGGTGGAGGAGTTGCTGTGCTTTTTCGGAGAGGTTTGGATCTCGCCATACGGGCCATCTTCCTGGACCCAGAGGGTAAGCTGGTGGTGCTGGACGTGACCAGCGGAGACGGGCAAGCTTTCAGGCTAGTGGCCGTCTATGCCCCGACAGGAGCAGGGCGGCCTGATTTCTTCCGGCGTCTGGAGACCTTTCTTGGAACGTCCCGCTCTTTAGTGTTAGTGGGCGACTGGAACGGGATCTTAGATGCACGCTGGGACTGTGTGGGATTAGCGGATAGGGGTGGAGGGTGCAAGAGCCTCACCAACCTGCTCAGGCGTTTTGAACTGTCTGACAGGTACCGATTGGATTTCCCGAATGTGCCAATGTGGACTTGGACAAACCGCATAGGGTCATCCAGATCATATCTAGATAGAGTATTTTGTAGGGAAATAGATAGGTCTAGCATAGGCTGCCCACAATTCAAGATAGTCAGCTACACGGACCACAAATTCCTGACCTGTGTGCTTGACTTAGATAGGCTTCATAGACGAGGACCCGGCTACTGGAAGCTAAACGCGTCCTTACCAGCGCGCAAGGCCTACAGAGACCGGATTAGCGAACTAGTTAAGCGGGCGTTGACGGGGGCCATCGTCAACAACAAGTGGTGGTTTGCTCTGAAAAGAGCAATTAGAATAGAGTCCATTAGGTTTAGTAAGACTTTAGCAATAGAGAAAAATAGAGCAGAGGGAGAATTAGTCAGAAAATTAGACGAGGCGCTTAGCAAAAGCATTGCGACCGACGTGCTTGCGGCGAAATTGGCCCTTGACCAATTCTTCAATGCAAAGCACGAAGGCTGCGTTGTCAGAGCAAGGGTGCGTGCTCTCAGACACGAGGGGACGAAAGCCGTTCAATGGGCCCGAGTGGCGGAGGCGCGTCGTGGCAACAAAGCCACGATCCGGTCTTTGGTGGACCACGACGGGCGCATGCTACTCGATCCCGGGCAAATGTGTCAAGCTTTTCAGCGACACTTCGCTCAGCTGTTCGGGGGCAGCGGTGTGCCGGGTAGAGGGATGGACTTTAGTGTCTACCTCGACGGACTGCCGCGGCTCTCGGCCACTGAGGCGAAGTGTTGCGAAAAGCCGATAACAGCCGCTGAAGTAAGGGAGGCAATGACTGGCTGCACAAGGGGTAAATCGCCTGGTTTGGATGGTCTGCCCTATGAACTTTACGTACAGATGCCAGACTTGTTCGGAGGCCTCTTGGCGGACGTCTACTGCAACTGGCAACAGAACGGGAGAATTCCCAGTTCTGTGAGCCGAGGAGCGGTGGCACTGCTGAGAAAGGATCCGAACAAGGGGGATAACATAGACAATTTCCGGCCCATAACTCTGCTAAACACAGAGTTTAAGATTTTGGCCAAGGTGCTAGCAAAGAGGTTGGCGCTTGTCGTTGGTGGTCTGGTGGGAGAGGCGCAGACATGCGCCATTCCCGACAGATCCATCCACGACAACCTCCACCTCATGCGATACATCGTAGAGAGGGTAGCTAGGGAACCTGGCACGGGTGGGTCCTTGATCAATTTAGATCAGTCGAAAGCTTTCGATAGGGTCGACCATCGTTACCTAGCGGCAGTCCTCAGGGCGGCTGGCTTTGGGCCCGTCTTCAGAGGCTGGATCGCTGCCATGCACAGCGACATCTGCTCTGTGGTGAGAGTGAACGGTCACCTGTCGGAACCGTTCAACATCATGCGCTCGGTCCGCCAAGGATGTCCCCTCTCGTCCCTCTTGTACGTATTGACTCTCGAGCCATTACTGCACAAACTGGAGACGTTGAGGGGAGTCCCGCGCGAACTAGGATGCGGAAGATCCGTGTCAGCATATGCGGACGATGTCACCGTAGTGGTGTCGAACGCCAAACACATCGAGGCGATCGGCACTACACTAAGAGAATACGAAGCGGTGACAGGAGCAATGATCAACCAGGAAAAGTCAGTGGGCCTGCAGCTCGGCACCTGGAGAGGCAGGTCCATGCCGTCCAACAGCGTCGTCGGACGCTGGACGGACGGACCGGTTAAATTGCTAGGGGTCTGGTTCGGTCCGGACCTCCAGACGGACAAAAACTGGGACGAGGTGACGAGCAGGGTGGCTTCTCTCACCCAGAAATGGGCCGAGAGGAAGCTATCCCTGAAAGGTCGAGCGGAGGTGGCTAACGCGTACATCGCGTCCGTCATCTGCTACCGCCTGACCGTCCTACCTTGTCCTAAGCCTCGCCTGACTGCGCTGGAGCGTTTGCTCTTTCGCTTTTTGTGGAAGGGACGCGCTCCGATGGTCAGGCGGTCCATCTGTTGTCAACACCCGCTACGTGGAGGGCTGGGCATGCCGTGGCTGATGATGCGCAGGCACGCGCTCAGGCTACGCATCTCCACCTCTTCCTCGACGGTGATCAGGTGTGGTCGCCGTTTGCTAGACGCGTTTTTCCCCAGCTCGTTTCCTTGACGGAGCTGCAGTCCTGGGTCAAGCGAAGACCGAGAGGGAGCGCCTGGAGACTGGAATGTCTTCAGGCGCTCACAGCCCTCGACCAATCGGGCAATGTGATCGGTGGAAACTCCACCTCGGCGTTCTATAGAGGATTAGTGGAGGGGAAGAGCGACGACGTACTTGGGGAAACTCTAGGCGTCGACGAAAATCAACTAGCCAATCTCTTCGGAAGAACTTTCGGGCCAGGGCCTATGGACAACTTCCAGAAATCTCTGGCCTGGCAGTGCTACCGAGGAGCCTTGCCAGTTCGGGATAAACTCTACAGGCATGGAGGTGCCGTCAGCCGGGCATGTCCGAGATGCGCGCAGGGCGACGAAACCGTCCTGCACGCACTCGTCCAGTGTCCGAAAATTGCTGACTTGTGGGTTTATGTCGAACACCTGCTGTCGCGTTTAGTACGGATCCAGCTATCATCTGAGTCCATCGTGAGGATTGCCCCGCCCTCCTCCTTTAGCCGGGAAGGGCAGGCAGTTTTTATCTGTCTGGTGGCTATGGCGAAAGAGATAGTATGGTGGACACGTTTGAAAGGGCTGAAGACGAGCACTTACCTCTTCGGTGATGCTCTGATTGACTTTTTCAAATTTCATTTGAAAAGGAAAATCAGAGTAGAGAGGGAAGTGCTCTCTTCCCAGCATTTTGTTGAAAGATGGGTGAGAGAAGCAAGAATGGCCCGAGTGAATGGGCCGACTCTGAGTATATATCTGTAAACTAAAGGTGGAAAACTGGGAGAGGGCACTTGCCTTGGTGGTCAGGGTCATTGTGGCTTTTTACTGGGCTTTCTCCACAAATGTCCCTCCGAAGTCTCCCCCCTATTGGGGAATTTTTCATTGTTATTTTCATTGTTATTTTTGTTACATCCTCTGTTTTTGTTTTTTTTTACACGCAGAAATGCCCATTTGTACCGTCCTGCATTGTCCTGCACTGTCCTTAATGTCTACTTTATGTAAACCCTTGTGGTTAATAAAGAAATCATTATTATTATTATTATTATTATTATTATTATTATTATTATTATTATTATTATTATTATTATTATTAATATTGGCGCTCACGTAGTAAATCGTATCATCGTGAGCTCCGCAAATGTTTGTTATTTCCGTTTGTTAAACATTGCCATTTATGGAAAATTTTATTGTTAACTGTTTATAAGCGCACATACCTTGTTTTCCGAAAAGGACACCCAAAAAGATTGGGGCCTTGTGCCCAAAATTTAAACTTTTATGATTATCAAAAAATTTCTTTTAAAAAAATGGCGACTTCACCTCTGCACCAAGCAGCTGAGAGCCTTCCTGACAAACTAACACCTCACACCGACACCACCATTGTAAATATTACTACGTTTGCCAACACAAAAAATTTAAGCAGTAGCAATATTTTTAATTTGTCTCAGGCAGACATTCATTTCCCGCCATTACTGTAGGTGCTAAAGCCGCCGCCACCACCACCACCGCGACAACCACCACCCCACCACCACCGCGACAACAGAAACAAAAGGAAAAAATAAATCAACTCGTGGTGTCGAAATGTTTTCAACCAAAATGGACTCTTCCACACCGAACATAACTGACGTCACCACCACCACAACTGAAACTAAAATTAATAATAACAAAAATAACGTTAACAACAACAGCAACAATGACATTAAAAAAACCACCCTGAGTTTTGCCAGAGTAGCAAAACAGTGCGAAGCATTTACGGTAACTCAGGAGGAATTAGAAAATGCCAAAAAAATGGTAAAGAAAGATGGGTACAGGGTAAGCCCCCCCCCCCCCCCCCCACACACACACACACTTAATAAAATGGACCATCGGCGCCTATGCACCGTGTCGTATCGAACAATTAATGTAAAATCGCGCCGAGTGGAACGGGCATCCGAGTCCCAAATCCAAAAAGCTTTGGGACATGTGTGGGCAAGAAAACCCACATCAGACGTGGGCAGAAGTATGGAACCGTGGACGTGTTCTTTGAAACACCAGAGGGGGCTAGAGAACACTCCATGGCCCCATTAAGAAGTGACGACTTCACACTCGTCCCAAACTATTGTGGCCAGAGACTCGTAAAGATCAGGGTGACCCACGTTCCACCGGCCATCGAAATTCCCTGGCTAATAGCGGCCGTCCTTGCCGGCATCGAAGCCAACACAAAGATAATAGCAATAGCAAAAGAAAAGCAGGAGAACTGGTCCGGATCTGGGATGGAGCTCCTGATCCAAGCGGACCAAAAAAGCATTGAGGAGATCCCAGAGGTAATAGACCTCACTGACGGCAGCCACCTCACCGTAATTGTCGAGGGCAGAAGGCCTAGGTGTGTCGTTTGTGGTGAAGGAACCCACCTAAGGGCTTTCTGCCCTCAGGCTAAAAAGTTGAGGACACCTCTCCTACCCACCCCAGTGGCACAACCAACAACACCACTCGTAGCAGAGATGGCAGCAACAAATGTAGCAGCAACAACAGAAGCAACTATAACAGCAACAACCCCAGCAACAGTAGCAAAACCAACACCACCACCACCCAACGCTTCAGAACTAGCACCAGCGCCTAGACCATCCACCACGCCACAACCAAAACTAACGCCTGTGGAGGATTTTCCACTCCCCGGCCTATCACAACTGGAGACAGATTGTGACGACGAGGAGTGGGAAACGGTATCAGGAAAAAAGAAAAAAAGAAACCAAAAAAGAAAAAAATTCTCTTCCTTCCCCCTCCAAAAACAAAATACAGAGGGAAACAAATAAATTAACAAACGAAAAAGTTAGGACAGATATGCCACCATCCACACCAGCATCACCAACCCCATCAGCCCCAAAACCAACACCATCAGGCTAAAAGGTTGAGGCCACCTCTCCTACCCACCCCAGTGACACAACCATCAACACCACCAGTAGCAGAGATGGCAGCAACAACTGTAGCAGCAACAACAGAAGCAACTATAACAGCAACAACTCCAGCAACAGTAGCAAAACCAACACCACTACCACCACCAGCAAAACCAACACCACCACCACCCAACGCTTCAGAACTAGCACCAGCGCCTACATCATCCACCACACCACAACCAAAACTAACGGCTGTGGAGGATTTTCCACTCCCCGGCCTATCACAACTGGAGACAGATTGTGACGACGAGGAGTGGGAAACGATATCCGGAAAAAAAAAAGAAACAAAAAAAGAAAAAATTCTCTTCCTTCCCCCTCCAAAAACGAAATACAGAGGGAAACAAATAAACTAAGAAACAAAAACGTTAGGACAGCTATGCCACCATCCACACCAGCATCACCAACCCCATCAACCCAAACACCAACACCATCACCATCATTAACTCCAACACCACCATCACCTACACCACAAAAGTCACCAAAATGCGAAACAGAAACAAACCCACAACAAACGCAAACAAAACAAAACAACCAAAACGATACACACTGCACAGCATTAAATTTGAACAACAAGCAATTATTGCACTACATCCAACACAACACCAGCATCACAGAAAAAGACTACACAACAACCCCAAAATTCACACCACCTCCACACATACAAATCACTCGCATCACACAGAAAACGTACATGACACTAAAACAAAAATTCCCCAAAGACATCGGAGACTTCCGACAAGCACTCTCCAGGAGGATTTATAAGGACATCCTTCCTGAGGAGGCCACAAGCAGTGAAAAGGATGGAAAAACCGTCCTTCCTCTACGAGAAGTAAGGTAAGTGGTTTTTCCCATCTTTTCCACTCCTTTTCAACATGACCTCACTCAGAATAGGCAGCATAAATGCGCGTGGCTTGGGGTCGTCATGGAAGCAGGGCCACCTGCTCAACGACCTCAGGTCACTAAACATAGATGTAGTGGCCATCAGCGAGACCAGAATCTCCGAAGCACAGGCTTTCGCACCGATCTTCGTCGGCTACGATGTGTACGCATCTCCCAGCCGTCCGGGATCGGGGGGAGGAGTTGCTGTGCTTTTTCGGAGAGGTTTGGATCTTGCCATACGGGCCATCTTCCTGGACCCAGAAGGTAAGTTGGTGGTGCTGGACGTGACCAGCGGAGACGGCTAAGCTTTCAGGTTAGTGGCCGTCTATGCCCCGACAGGAGCAGGGTGGCCTGATTTCTTCCGGCGTCTGGAGACCTTTCTTGGAACGTCCCGCTCTTTAGTGTTAGTGGGCGACTGGAACGGGATCTTAGATGCACGCTGGGATTGTGTGGGATTAGTGGATAGGGAAGGAGGGTGCAAGAGTCTCACCAACTTGCTCAGACGTTTTGAACTGTCTGACAGGTACCGAATGGATTTCCCGAATGTACCAATGTGGACTTCGACAAATCGCATAGGGTCATCCAGATCATATCTAGATAGAGTATTTTGTAGGGAAATAGATAGGTCTAGCATAGGCTGTCCACAATTCAAGATAGTCAGCTACACGGACCACAAATTCGTGATCTGTGTGCTTGACTTAGATAGGCTTCATAGACGAGGACCCGGCTACTGGAAGCTAAACGCGTCCTTACCAGCGCGCAAGGCCTACAGAGACCGGATTAGCGAACTAGTTAAGCGGGCGTTGACGTGGGCCATCGTCAACAACAAGTGGTGGTTTGCTCTGAAAAGAGCAATTAGAATAGAGTCCATTAGGTTTAGTAAGACTTTAGCAATAGAGAAAAATAGAGAAGAGGGAGAATTAGTTAGAAAATTAGATGAGGCGCTTAGCAAAGGCATCGCGACCGACGTGCTTGCGGCGACATTGGCCCTTGACCAATTCTTCAATGCAAAGCACGAAGGCTGCGTTGTCAGAGCTAGGGTGCGTGCTCTCAGACACGAGGGGACGAAAGCCGTTCAATGGGCCCGAGTGGCGGCGGCGCGTCGTGGCAACAAAGCCACGATCTGGTCTTTGGTGGACCACGACGGGCGCATGCTACTCGATCCCGGGAAAATGTGTGAAGCTTTTCAGCGACACTTCGCTCAACTGTTCGGGGGCAGTGGCGGGCCGGATCGAGGGATGGACTTTAGTGTCTACCTCGACGGACTGCCGCGGCTTTCGGCCACTGAGGCGGAGTGTTGCGAAAAGCCGATAACAACCGCTGAAGTACGGGATGCAATGACTAGTTGCACAAGGGGTAAATCGCCTGGTTTGGATTGTCTGCCCTATGAACTTTACGTACAAATGCCAAACTTGTTCGGAGGCCTCTTGGTGCACGTCTACTGCAACTGGCAACAGAACGGGAGAATTCTCAGCTCTGTGAGCCGAGGAGCGGTGGCGCTGCTGAGAAAGGATCCGAACAAGGGGGATAACATAGATAATTTTAGGCCCATAACTCTGCTAAACACAGAGTTCAAGATTTTGGCCAAGGTGCTAGCAAAGAGGTTGGCGCTTGTCGTTGGTGGTCTGGTGGGAGAGGCACAGACATGCGCCATTCCCGACAGATCCATTCACGACAACCTCCACCTCATGCGATACATTGTAGAGAGGGTATCTAGGGAACCTGGCACGTGTGGGTCTTTGATCAATTTAGATCAGTCGAAAGCCTTCGATAGGGTCGACCATCGTTACCTAGCGGCAGTCCTGAGGGCGGCTGGCTTTGGGCCCGTCTTCAGAGGCTGGATCGCTGCCATGCACAGCGACATCTGCTCTGTAGTGAGAGTGAACGGTCACCTTTCGGAACCGTTCAACATGATGCGCTCGGTCCGCCAAGGATGTCCCCTCTCGTCCCTATTGTACGTATTGACTCTCGAGCCATTACTGCACAAACTGGAGACGTTGAGGGGGGTCCCGCGCCAACTAGGATGCGGAAGATCCGTGTCAGCATATGCCGACGATGTCACCGTAGTGGTGTCGAACGCCAAACACATCGAGGCGATCGGCACTACACTAAGAGAATACGAAGCGGTGACAGGAGCAATGATCAACCAGGAAAAGTCAGTGGGCCTGCAGCTCGGCACCTGGAAAGGCAGGTCCATGCCGTCCAACAGCGCCGTCGGGCGCTGGACGGACGGACCGGTTAAATTGCTAGGGGTCTGGTTCGGTCCAGACCTCCAGACGGACAAAAACTGGGACGAGGTGACGAGCAGGGTGGCTTCTCTCACCCAGAAATGGGCCGAGAGGAAGCTATCCCTGAAAGGTCGAGCGGAGGTGGCGAATGCGTACATCGCATCCGTCATCTACTACCGCGTGACCGTCGTACCTTGTCCTAAGCCCCGCCTGACTGCGCTGGAGTGTTTGCTCTTTCGCTTCTTGTGGAAGGGACGCGCTCCGATGGTCAGGCGGTCCATCTGCTGTCAACACCCGCTACGTGGAGGGCTGGGCATGCCGTGGCTGATGATGCGCAGACACGCGCTCAGGCTACGACATCTCCACCTCTTCCTCGACGGTGATCTGGTGTGGTCGCCGTTTGCAAGACACTTTTTTCCCCAGCTCGTCTCCTTGACGGAGCTGCAGTCCTGGGTCAAGCGAAGACCGAGAGGGAGCGCTTGGAGACTGGAATGTCTTCAGGCGCTCACAGCCCTCGACCAATCGGGCAATCTGATCGGTGGAAACTCCACCTTGGCGTTCTATAGAGGATTAGTGGAGGGGAAGAGCGACGACGTACTTGGAGAAACTCTAGGCGTCGACGAAAATCAACTAGACAATCTCTTCGGAAGGACTTTCGGGCCGGGGCCTATGGACAACTTCCAGAAATCCCTGGCCTGGCAGTGCTACCGATGAGCTTTGCCAGTTCGGGATAAACTCTACAGGCATGGAGGTGCCGTCAGCCGGGCATGTCCGAGATGCGCGCAGGGCGACGAAACCGTCCTGCACGCACTCGTCCAGTGTCCGAGCATTGCTGACTTGTGGGTTTATGTCGAACACCTGCTGTCACGTGTAGGACGGATCCAGCTATCAGCTGAGTCCATCGTGAGGATTGCCCCGCCCCCTTCCTTTAGCCTGGAAGGGCAGGCAGTTTTTATCTGTCTGGTGGCCATGGCGAAAGAGATAGTATGGTGGACACGTTTGAAAGGGCTGAAGACGAGCACTTACCTCTTCGGTGATGCCCTGATTAACTTTTTCAAATTTCATTTGAAAAGGAAAATCAGGGTAGAGAGGGAAGTGCTCTCTTCCCAGCATTTTGTTGAAAGATGGGTGAGAGAAGCAAGTATGGCCCGAATGAATGGGCCTTCTCTGAGTATGTGTCTGTAAATTAAAGGTGGAAAACTGGGAGAGGGCACTTGCCCTGGTGGTCAGGGCCACTGTGGTCTTTTAATGGGCTTTCTCCACAAATGTCCCTTGGAAGTCTCCCCCCTATTGGGGAATTTTTATTTGTTATTTTATTTCAACATTTTACACGCAGAAATGTCCATTTGTACCGTCCTGTATTGTCCTGTACTGTCCTTAATGTCTACTTTATATGAACCCTTGTGGTTAATAAAGAAAACGTTATTATTATTATTATTATTATTATTATTATTATTATTATTATTATTATTATGGACGCACATTTGTGAAGACAGTACAAGTCTGCGGGAGAAAAGGTTTGTAACCTTAAGTTGTTTTAAAGTATCATTTTTGTATTTTCTTGTCGTTAACGAAACATAAGGTACACATCTTGGTTTCAAAGAAATGATACCTCTCAATATTCGGGCTTTAAGCCCGAATATTCAGATTTGTTTTTAAAATCTTCGAAAAAAATCGCTTCCCCACCAAAAAAAAAAAATATTTGGAAATTTTCGACCTTGAAACGGTAAACAATGTTCAGGTCAAAAGTTTAAAAGCAGCCACTGTAGATTTCACCACAATAACGACTATGTTCAAAACCGAGGCCCTTGCTATTAAGCACTCGGTGACCCCCTGCAGAACGGAACGCATTATCATGCACCCGTCCTACAAGGGTAAAAGGACAGTAAAGGTCCGCATTCCCAGCATCCCACCAGGAATGGACATATGGTGGCTGCTGGGATGCGTAATCGAGGAGGAGACAGACACTACCGTCCTGGATATCAAAAGGACAGAGAGAGAAAAACGGTCCGGAATGAATTTGGAGATTCTTCTCCAAATTAAACCGGAGGACATGAACAACATCCCGGATTTTGCCCGCCTGCAGGACGGGACAACAATCCAACTAATCACTGAAGGATGAAGGCCACACTGCTTCGTCTGCGGGGAAGCAACGCATCTGCGAGCCTTCTGCCCTCAGCGCAAAAATGCAGGGGGTCGCACACCTCCTTTGTTGCCAACGCCAGTGTCAGCACGGAAAGCTGCACCACCACCACCACCAAAAACAACACCAACAAAGACACGGACACCAACATCAAAAACAGCCGGACCACCACCAACACCGAAACCAATCCAAGACTAAACGAGGAAAGCTCTACCCCATACCCCCCCCCCCCCCAATTATACACATAGACAAAACAATAAACGTACACACAGACACAGAGACACACACAGCCACAAACCCTTTGTCTTCCAGCAGCGAAGATGAAGTGAAACCCAAAAGTGCAAAAAACAGAGAACACTCACCAAAAAAAAAGCCCCAACAAAACAAAATAGTACACAACAAAAAATAGACACCACTAACGCAAACACTTCCCC
The DNA here is from genome assembly GCA_964016885.1 of Eledone cirrhosa. NCBI lineage: Eukaryota > Metazoa > Mollusca > Cephalopoda > Octopoda > Eledonidae > Eledone > Eledone cirrhosa. Next base: position 328,579,267 of record OZ024741.1, read on the forward strand.
AATAATATCAGCACCAAACAGCAACATCCACACCACCCCCACAATCCCCGAAACGCAAACAACCTAAACAAACACAAGTACAAATAAACACACAAATACCTGAAATTGCAGACACCACACCTAAAACAATACCCGAAACACACCACCAAAACCATCACCACCACAGTCACCAAAATAAAAACAAATAAAACCACACCAACAAAATGTTAAAAACTTCGTGCTTGTGAGAAGGGCCAACGAGAAACTGATTGCCCTCTTAGCACGAAGCGAGGTCATTCAAACAGAGGGGGAGATTTTGAAATGAGCACATTTTGCGTGCCAGAAGATTTGCTTCTGGTCCGAATGTCACACGATTCCTTCAAAGAAATTCGAGAGAGTTTTCCTCAAGACGTGGGAACTCATATCGAGACTTTAAAGACGTTCTCCAAAGAAACACCACCAACCATGGAGGTCGAACCCCCCGACCTTCACAAGACCCCGGGAGGTAAGTAAACCTTTCCTCTCTCTTTTAGCTTGCCAACATGGCCATATTAAGAGTAGGAAGATTAAATGTTCGTGGCCTGGGGTCACCCTGAAAGCAGGATCGCCTCAGGTCGCTGGAAATGGATGTGATTGCGTCAGCGAGACCAGAATTTCCGACACGCGCGCACTAGCCCCCATTTTCGACGACTATCAGATCTACGCATCTGTTAGCAGGCCGGGAATGGGGGTGGGGTGGAAGTGCTGTTTAGGGAAGGACTGGATCTCGAGGTAAGGTTGATCTTCCGGAACTCGGACGGTAAGTTGGTGGTCTCGGATGTGAGTAGTAGCAAAGGTTGTGCTTTTAGACTGCTGGCCCTCTACGCCCCTACAGGGGCCGGACGACCGGACTTCTTTAGGCGCCTGGAGACCTTTCTGAGTACGTCTCGCCTTTTACTGTTAGCGGGGGACTGGGATGGCATCTTAGACGCACGGTGGGATTGTGTGGGAGTTACCGATAGGAGCGGCGGGTGCAAAAGCCTCAAGCACCTACTCAGCCAGTTCCATCTGTCTGACAGGTATCGACTAGATTTCCCCAATGTGCCAGTATGGACATGGACCAAACGAATGGGGTCATCTAGATCGTATATAGAAAGGATCTTCATTAGGAAATTAGATAGAAATTGTGTAGGCTGCCCACTTTTTAAAACGGTCGCCTATTCAGATCAGAAATTTGTGATCTGTACGGTCGACCAAGATAAAACGCGTAGGTTAGGACCAGGTTACTGGCAAAGAACTAGCGTTAGAGAAAAATAGAAAGGAGGGGGGGGGGCTGGTAGACGAGGCTATTTGTAGTGGCATTGCAACTGACGTGCTAGCGGCGAGAATTGCATAGAACCATTTCTTCATTGCGAAACACGAAGGTTGCATTGTCAGATCTAAGGCGCGTGCGCTGAGAAACGAGGGAACCAAAGCTGTTCGATGGGCCCCGTGGCGGAGGCGCAGCGTGGTAATAAAAGCACAATTCGGTCTTTGGCGGACCGAGACTGACACGAGATAAGCGATTCCAAGCGGATGTGTGAGGCTTTCGCCAGCATTTTGCTCCATTGTTCGGGGAGAGTGGCGAGTCAGAGAGTGTAGCGGATTTCAGTCCTTACCTTGACGGCTTGCCGCGCATCTCGAGAGTCGACGCTGAGCGCTGCGAAAGGCCGATTACTTCAGCCGAAATTCGGGACGCCCTTGTCGGCTGCATGAGGTGCAAGTCATCCGGTTTGGATGGCCTGCCCTACGAGCTTTACGTACATATGCCAGACTTGTTCTCCGATCTCCACGAAGCACTCTACTGCAACTGGCAGCAGAATGGGAGTATTCCCAGTTCTGTGAGCAGGGGAGTAGTGACGCTGATAATGAAATACGAGAACAAGAGGGATACATTAGACAACTTCAGGCCCATATCTCTGTTCAACACAGAGTTTAAGATTTTGGCCAAGGTATTAGCAAAGAGATTGGCGCTCGTCGTCGAGGATTTGGTTGGGGAAGCGCAAACTTGCCCAATCCCAGCCAGGTCCATACACGACAATCTCCACCTCATGCGATACATCATAGAGAGGGTAGGGTGTAAACCTGGCTTCGGTGGAGCACTCATCAATTTAGATCAATCGAATGCATTCGATAGGGTCGCCCATCGATATCTAGAAGTTTCTCCTCAAAGCAGCTGGCTTCGGCATTGTCTTCAGAATCTGGATCGCTCCAATGCACAGCGGCACACGCTCGGTGGTCAAGGTTAATGGCCACCTCTCGGAACCATTTCGGCTCTCCCGATCGGTCCGTCAAGGGCAACCTCTCTCTTCCCTTCTGTACGTATTGACTCTCGAGCCTTTACTGCGGACGCTGGAGCTGTTGCAGGGAATCCCGCTCGAACCGGGACGTGGAAAAGCGGTGTCAGCTTATGCGGACGACATCACCGTGATGGTGTCGAACACCTCAGAAACCGACGTGGTCGGCACCTTATTGAAGGAATATGAAAAGTTGACAGGAGCCAAACTTAACCAGGAAAAGTCGGTGGGCTTGCAGCTCGGAACCTGGAGAGGCAAGCCCATGCCGTCCAACAGCGTCGTGGGACGCTGGACGGATGAACCGGTAAAGTTGCTCGGGGTTTGGTTCGGACCAGACCTCCAGGTGGAAAAGAATTGGGACGAGGCAACAAGCAGAGTAGACAGTCTCACCCAAAAATGGGCTGGGAGGAAGCTATCACTGAAAGGTCGCGCGGAGGTGACGAATGCGTACATCGCGTCCGTCATCTACTACCGCCTGACCGTCGTGCCTTGCCCACGTCCGCGCCTCGTCAAGTTGGAACGGCTCCTCTTCAAATTCTTGTGGAGGGGACAAGTTCCGTTGGTGAGGCGGTCCATCTGCTGCCAGCACTCTCTACGCGGAGGGATGGGCATGCCGTGGCTAATGATGCGCAGACATGCGTTGAGGCTGCGATATCTCCAGATATTCTGCCTAAACGGTAACAGGTCCGTCCTGGGGAAGATGCCAAAGGGGAGGGTATAGGGGTGTCATCAGTGTGGCTGTGTATGTGTGCCGAGCCGATTGGAAGAAATTGATAGAT
>OZ024741.1:328584839-328587339 GCA_964016885.1 Eledone cirrhosa
TTGGACAATTAATGATGGGTTAATAATCTTCCAATAGCGAATTTAGCAGACCAAAGTTGCAAGATGGTGGCCCTGATGCCGCTGGGTGTCAGATCTGTCCGCCATGGGTGACCCTGCCAGGAAATAGTTTTCCAGACGGCATAGCTCCAACACCTCCAACACTTGCACCAACATCTATAGCACCTCTTTGTAGACGATATTGCGTGTCATCCCTTGAAGAGTGTAAGCAGAGAGTCCATTCCTGTTCCCTGCGCGGGAACAGGCAACATAAAGTTGGCCATGGGAGAAGCATGGCTCCCCCAAATCGATGCCCGCCACCGACAATGTTTGCCCTTGTGATTTATTAATGGACATGGCAAAACATGGTCTCACCGGGAATTGGGATCGCCCGAAATCGAACGGGATATCTGACGCCGAGGGGAAAAGGTTCATCCTTGGAATGAAAACATTCTCCCCTCTCCAGCACCCCGTTACAATGGTGGCCTCAATCAAGTGGGGCGTCAGTGACTTAACGACCATGCGAGTACCGTTGCACTGCTTTGATGGAGGCATGTTCCTTATTAGCATAATGGGACAGCCAACCCTAAGCTTAAGAATGTGAGATGGGATCCATGGGGGTTTAAGGGAATTTAATAACTCAACCAGATAATTAACGATATCGTCGTGGTCGGACGTCCGGTCGATAGATTTGAAGATGTGCTCTTAATCGGGAATCTTCTTATCAGCTGCTCGTTAATAAAATTAACCATGGCATTTTTCGGGGAAAGGATGGTTCTTTCGGTGAGCCAATCGAGGTTTTTAAAGTTAGATGAGACATTAGGAAAAACTGCTTCCCAAAGTTCAAAAGGGCTGCTTGCAATTTTGCACAGGGAGTCGATTGCTATGCCGCCCTTGTCATCTGCAGGGACCTTGCACTCACCAAGTGCTAAAATGTTCTGAGCAAATGCGGCAGACATGCTGTGACCATGCAAATGAGCACGCATATTTGTGCTCAGGTAGAACCTCTTCACCTGGGACCACAACATGGATGACTTAAGGCAGGCACGCACTTCATCAGCTCTTGTCCCTTTGGGGATGACAGGCCGTGTTTGCCCAAAATCCGCTGTTAGCAGAAGGGTTACGCCACCCATAGGAACCGTAGAATCCCTAATGTCTTTCAAGGTCCTGTTCAAAGCCTCAAGGGCACCCTTGTGTGCAAATGAGCACTCATCCCAAACAATGAGGCAACATCATTTGAGAACCAGAGCTTCATGTGAGCTCTTGCTGATATTGCATGTTGGTTCTCAGTTTTTACTAAATCCAAGAGGAATTTAAAGGTTGAATGTGCTGTCCTGCCTCCCGGCAGCAAAGTAGCAGCGATCCCGGAGGATACAACGGCCAATTTTTTTCTCCTGACGAATCTTAGCGAGAATCAATTTCGTTACAAAGGTTTTTCCGGTACCCCCAGGTGCATCGAGAAAGTAAATGCCTCCAGTCTGATTTTGAACCGCGTCAATGATAGTTAAATAGACCAACCTTTGGTCCGACAGAAGTTTGAGCTCATTTTCCTCTAAGTATTGGGAAAGAGATTCGATGTCATATGCTGTTCCCCGTAACAAATCCGAGGCCAACGTGTTAGCTTCCTATCTGACGGTTGACGACAGGCCATACGTCGCCAACTCACTTCCACCCATGTCGATGAGGGCGTCCTCGATATTAATGAGTGCCCTGTTGTAGATAATGTCGCTGTAACCAACTTCGCCTGCAGATGAGCCAGGCGCAGGAAGTCTTCAGACATGAAGTCTCTGTACTTGACCCATAAAGATTTGGGATCACCCAATTCACACTTTTGAAGCAAAATGGCAAAGAGTTCCCGTAGACTTTTAGATAATTTCAACAAAGCACCCTCTGCTAAAGTGGAATCCCATTTCAAGCTTCCCGGTACGTATCACATCTTTCTCCATCAACAGTTTTTAGGTCCTGAAAACTGTGTAGGCCTACAACTTCATGCAGAAGAAGGCGGAGATGAAAGCACACATGTTGACTTCGGGGCATAGTGTAAACCCTTCCAAGACAGTTGTCAAATTTTACACCAGGATGTCTTTCAACAACCTGAGCTACTTTCTTTGCACCCAAGTGATTTTCGACCATATAAAGTAGGGTGGAACCTGGGAGTACACAATTGTTTGCTCAAATGTAACAAACTGGCAAAGTTTGAAGAAACCCGTTAGAGTGGTCTCTTTCGGATCGGCGGTCAACTTGGCGGCGGTTTGGTCCGGAAAGTAAACCCTTTGCCCATTTTCAAAATTTACGCAAGCTGTACGATGGCGGGGTGCCGTTGGTGTAGGGGTAAACCAAATAGGCGCCAAAAAGCTTCATTGCTACTGATGTACCGCCCCACCAGGTATTCTGTGACCTCGTCCCTGCTATTTTCAGCTTGAAATGCAAACATTGCCGCATCAGAGCCCTTATTTATATATTTGCAGATGTATTTTATCGACTTGACGGAGATGCAAAACTC
>OZ024741.1:328599839-328644839 GCA_964016885.1 Eledone cirrhosa
TCGGAGATTCCTTCATAGAAGCCTCATTCTTATAGCCTGGTCTATTCGATTTTTTATATAGTTAATTATGCTAATTGGGAGAGGAAATAGTATATATTTTATCTTGTGATTCTATAGACATGTTTTATGATATATAGCTCTGATTGTTTAATTTATTAATTTTTCATTGAGCCACAAAGTGACCGGTTGCAAAACACGTATATGTATGTGTATGTATATATATATATATATATGTAAACTTATATATATATATATATATATATATATATATATATATATATATATGTTTGTGTGTGTGTGTATATATATATATATATATATAAATATATATATATATATATTAATAAAAGGAATTCCAACCTTGTCTGATTTACTCGTTTTATTTACAATCCTTTAACATTTATAATGGTATTAGAATGAAATAGTATGGTAGAATATTAAATGTTAAGTGTTAATTGAACAAGTACTTTCATGCTTTCGCAATCTTCAGGTTCATAATGTGTGGTGACAGTCAAGTTTGCAATTTTCAACTATATATATATATATATTTATCAACATATCAACTGTATATATATATATATATATATATATATATATATATATATATATATATATATATATATATATATATATATATATATTGGGATACCTGGAAATCACCCTCTACACTAAAGTCCTAAACAAATTTGGAAACACTCTCCACTTACACATAGAAAGGAACTGGAAGCGATATCTAGATGACTGCTTCATCCTTTGGCACGAAAACATCGAGAAACTTAAAGAATTTCACACCCTTATAAATGGGCTCAACACGAATATTAACTTCACGATGGAATAGAGCCATCAACAACTCCCCTTCCTCGACATCCTCATTAAGATCCATAACAAAAAAACAGAAACAGACATATACTACAAGCCCACAGACTCCAAGCAATATCTTCCTTTCAACTCTTGCCACCCTAGACACGTTAAAATTAATATTCCCTACAACTTAGCCAAGAGAATCTGTACTATAGTCTCCAATAAAAACACCTGCTACTTACGGCTACAAGAACTAAATTACACACTCATAGGCAGGGACTACCCTGCATCACTAATTGACAATGGAATACAACGTGCCCTAAAACTCAGTACCCAGGACCTTAGACACCCTAAAGTAAATCAACCGAAACTAAAAGCTCTTCCATACATCTCCACACACAACCCCCTCAACAATGAGCCCTTTGACACCATCCTCCAGAACATCCCTATGTTGAAAAAGGACCATAGAATGAACCAAATCCTACGAACACACGATATCATAAAGAGCAAAAGACAATCTAAGTCAATGAAAAACATCCTAACACATGCCAAAGTACTGCCAACCACAACAACGAAACCCACAGTAAAAAAATGCGATAGACCCAACTGTGGCATTTACATCAACCTAATAGAGGGATCGGAATTCTATTTCAAAGAAGGACAACGTTTTATAGTAAAACACAATTTCACATGCGCATCAGAAAATCTAATATATGTATTAACTTGCTCAGGTTGTCGAGAACAATACATAGACCAGACCAAAAACAGCCTCCGCCAACGCATGACTGTCCATAGATCACAAATTAAAATACGCGAATACAGGAAAATACCACTGAGTGAACACATTGATACCTGTGCCGCCCCAAATCATGCCAACTTCAGAATCTTTCCCTTCTACAAATTTAAAGATAATGCCATCCACACCCAGCGCATCAGCAAGGAATCTTACTTTATTAACAAATACGGACCCCGTCTAAACACTTCTCCCTAAGACGAACCCACAACATACACGCGTCAACATACATACCTACATCAGCATACATCTCTATCCACATATAAACACAATGACATACGTAAACACACATGTTCTATGGTGCAACACAAATATACACAAATTTGCATACATTTTGCACACTGATGGGAACATACATATTTGTGCACAGGTATATAATTTCTGGACACATTCCAGATACATGTGTACAATTTGTGCACAGGTATACAATTTGTGCACAGGTATACAATTTCTGGACACACTCCAGATACATATTTGTGCACAAGTATTCCAATACGGCAAGGCCTAATGGATCCCCCTTGCAGTACGTACAATCTGGACACACTCACACACACCTTGGTATTATGCCAATACTATATATAGTTTCACACCTTTTATTATTAAGGTTTTTGATGTTCTATTGAGAGAATCGATTTTACTGAAAATATCGAATAATGTACACCATTTTACCAGTAATAAATACACACACATTCTCTCTCACACACACACACACACACATATATATACACACACATACACACGCGTACATTAACATACAAACACACACACACACACACACACACACACACACACACACACACACACTCAAACACACACGCACACACACACACACACACACACACACACACACACACACAGACACACACACACACACACACACACACACACACACACTTCTCCATATAAGACAAGAGCTGAAAAAATATCTTTTAACATGTTAAAATATCCCCCACTCACTTACAGACACATTCCTCCTGACCATCCCTTTACCACGAATTACTCTGCTACACACACACACACACACACACACTTGTCTTAATAGGCATTTGAACTGTCAACAGGCTGCGGTTCGCACACACAACCCTGCTGACCATTATCACAACAACGAACCTCTTTCCTATTACTACACACACACATATTTGTTGTGAAAGACTTATTTCTCAGTCAACCGACACAAACCTACATTTGGCGCAAAATCAATTTTTTACATTCACATGACCTCTACCGACCAATTAAAATTGTTTTGACCACAAGAATTTTTGCAACACGAATTGGCGCAAAATTTATTTTAATACCGCTGGAGCCACTTTTTTAACATAAAAACAGGTAGAATTTCCAAAACTAATCAGATTAGAGCAAACATCACGGACGCTCTATCTCAAAATTATTTTTGAAAAGCATTAGAAATGGGCAACCGGTAAAACTTAAAACCAAAACTGAATACTAACCAATACTATTACTAATTCTCACTTATTCCTAATTAAACTATTTTTCACTGTGAACAGTTTGTCAGCATTTTCTATTCCGTTTACCAATATATCATAACTTGTGTGTTACACCTCTATTCTTTTAAATATATATATATATATATATATATATATATATATATATATATATATATATATATATATATATATATAATAATAATAATAACAATTGTTTCTACTTTTGGCACAAGGCCAGCAATTATCCCAGTACATTACTTGTACTTTATTTTATCGACCCCGTAAGGATGAAAGGCAAAGTTAACCTCGGCTGGATTTGAACTCAGAATGGCAAGGCCCGTAACTCCATGCCTCAAAGCATGGTGTCTGACTCTCTACCGATACTGCCAATCCACCGAAAGCTTTCTTTATTAATAGCAAGGGTTTACATTAAGTAGACATTAAAGACAGTACAGGACAATACAGGACGGTACAAATGGGCACTTCTGCGTGTAAAAAAAACAGGATGTAATAAAAAATAACAATGAAAAATTCCCCAATAGGGGGGAGATTCCGAGGGACATTTGTGTAGAAAGCCCAGTAATAGGCCATAGTGACCCTGACCACCAGGGCAAGTGCCCTCTCCCTGTTTTCCACCTTTAATTTACAGACACATACTCAGAGTAGGCCCATTCACTCGGGCCATACTTGCTTCTCTCACCCATCTTTCAACAAAATGCTGGGAAGAGAGCACTTCCATCTCTACCCTGATTTTCCTTTTCAAATGAAATTTGAAAAGGTTAATCAGGGCATCACCGAAGAGGTAAGTGCTCGTCTTCAGCCCTTTCAAACGTGTCCACCATACTATCTCTTTTGCCATGGCCACCAGACAGATAAAAACTGCCTGCCCTTCACGGCTAAAGGAAGAGGGTGGGGCAATCCTCACGATGGACTCAGCTGATAGCCGGATCCGTCCTACACGCGACAGCAGGTCTTCGACATAAACCCACAAGTCAGCAATGCTCGGACTCTGGACGAGTGCGTGCAGGACGGTTTCGTCGCCCTGCGCGCATCTCAGACAAGCCCGGCTGATGGCACCTCCATGCCTGTGGAGTTTATCCCGAACTGCAAAGCTCCTCGGTAGCACTGCCAGGCCAGGGGTTTCTGGAAGTTGTCCATAGGCCCCGGCCTGAAAGTTCATCCGTCGAGATTGGCTAGCTGACTTTCGTCGACGCCTAGAGTTTCTCCAAGTACGTCGTCGCTCTTCCCCTCCACTAATCCTCTATAGAACGCCAAGGTGGAGTTTCCACCGATCACATTGCTCGATTGGTCGAGGGCTGTGAGCGCCTGAAGACATTGCAGTCTCCAAGCGCTCCCTCTTGGTCTTCGCTTGACCCAGGACTGCAGCTCCGTCAAGGAGACGAGCTGGGGAAAGACACGTCTAGCAAACAGCGACCACACCTGATCACCGTCGAGGAAGAGGTGGAGATGTCGTAGCCTGAGCGCCTGTCAGCGCATCATCATCCACGGCATACCCAGCCCTCCACGTAGCGGGTGTTGACAGCAGATGGACCGCCTGACCATCGGAGCGCGTCCCTTCCACAAAAAGCGAAATAGCAAACGCTCCAGCGCACTCAGGCGGGGCTTAGGACAAGATACGACGAATGCGATGTACGCGTCAGCCACCGCCGCTCGACCTTTCAGGGATAGCTTCCTCTCCGCCCATTTCTGGATGAGAGAAGCCACCCTGCTCGAGACCTCGTCCCAGTTTTTGTTCGTTATGGACGTCCGGACCAAAACCAGGCCCCTAGCAATTTAACCGGTGTTGGACGGCATCGACCTGCGTCTCCAGGTGCCGAGCTGCAGGCCCACTGACTTTTCCTGGTTGATCATTGCTCCTGTCACCGCTTCGTATTCTCTTAGTGTAGTGCCGATCGCCTCTATGTGTTTGGCGTTCGACACCACTACGGTGACATCGTCAGCATATGCTGACACGGATCTTCCGCATCCTAGTTCGCGCGGGACCCCCCTCAACGTCTCCAGTTTGTGCAGTAATGGCTCGAGAGTCAATACGTACAAGAGGGACATGAGGGGACATCCTTGGCAGTCCGAGCGCATGATGTTGAACGGTTCCGAAAGGTGACTGTTCACTCTCATCACAGAGCAGATGTCGCTGTGCATGGCAGCGATCCAGCCTCTGAAGGCGAGCCCAAAGCCAGCCGCCCTCAGGACTGCCGCTAGGTAACGATGGTCGACCCTATCGAAAGCTTTCGACTGATCTAAATTGATCAAGGATCCACCCGTGCCAGGTTCTCTAGCTACCTTCTCTACGATGTATCGCATGAGGTGGAGGTTGTCGTGGATGGATCTGTCGGGAATGGCGCATGTCTGCGCCTCTCCCACCAGACCACCAACGACAAGCGCCAACCACTTCGCTAGCACCTTGGCCAAAATCTTGAACTCTGTGTTTAGCAGAGTTATGGGCTAAGAGGTCTTCGAACAAGTCTGGCATCTGTACGTAAAGTTCATAGGGCAGACCATCCAAACATCAGAGGCTGTTATCGGCTTTTCGCAACACTCCACCTCAGTGGCCGAGAGCCGCGGCAGTCCATCGAGGTAGACACTAATGTCCATTCCTCGATCCGGCCCGCCGCTGCCCTCGAATAGCTGAGCGAAGTGTCGCTGAAAGGTTTCACACATTTGCCCGGGATTGAGTAGCATGCGCCCGTCGTGGTCCACCAAAGACCGGATCGTGGTTGTGTTGCCACGACGCGCCTCCGCCACTCGAGCCCATTGAATGGCTTTCGTCCCCCTCGTGTCTGAGAGCACCCACCCTAGCTCTGACAACGCAGCCTTCGTGCTTTGCATTGAAGAATTGGTCAAGGGCCAATTTCGCCGCAAGTACGTCGGTCGCGATGCCTTTGCTAAGCGCCTCGTCTAATTTTCTAACTAGTTCTCCCTTTGCTCTATTTTTTCTCTATTGCTAAAGCCTTACTAAACCTAATGGACTCTATTCTAATCGCTCTTTTCAGAGCAAACCACCCCGTGTTGTTGACGATGGCCCCGTCAACGCGCGCTTAATTAGTTCGCTAATCCGGTCTCTGTAGGCCTTGCGCGCTGGTAAGGATGCGTTTAGCTTCCAGTAGCCAGGTCCTCGTCTATGAAGCCTATTTAAGTAAAGCACACAGATCACGAATTTGTGGTCCGTGTAGCTGACTATCTTGAATTGTGGACAGCCTATGCTAGACCTATCTATTTCCTACAAAATACTCTATCTAGATATGATCTGGATGACCTTATGCGACTTGTCCAAGTACACATTGGCACATTCGGGAAATCCAATCGGTTCCTGTCAGACAGTTCAAAACGCTTGAACAGGTTGGTGAGGCTCTTGCACCCTCCTCCCCTCTCCTCTAATCCCACACAGTCCCAGCGTGCATCTACGATCCCGTTCCAGTCGCCCACTAACACTAAAGAGCGGGACGTTCCAAGAAAGGTATCCAGACGCCGGAAGAAATCAGGCCGCCCTGCTCCTGTCGGGGCATAGACGGGCACTAGCCTGAAAGCTTGCCCGTCTCCGCTGGTCACGTCCAGCACCACCGACGTACCCTCTGGGTCCAGGAAGATTGCCCGTACGGCGAGATCCAAACCTCTCCGAAAAAGCACAGCAACTCCTCCCGGGGGAGGACGGCTGGGAGAAGCGTACAAACGTAGCCGCCGAAGATCGGTGCGAAGGCCCGTGCTTCGGAGATTCTGGTCTCTCTGATAGCCACTACATATATGTTTAGTGACCTGAGGTCGTTGAGGAGGTGGCCCTGCTTCCATGACGACCCCAAGCCACGCGCATTTATGCTGCCTATTCTGAGTGAGGTCATGTTGAAATGGAGTGGAAAAGATGGGAAAGACCACTTACCTTACTTCTCGTAGAGGAAGGATGGTTTAACCATCCTTTTCACTGTTTCTGTCCTCCTCCGCAAGGAGTATCCTTATAAATCCTCCTGGAGAGTGCTTGTCGGAAGTCTCCGATGTCTTTGGGGAATTTTTGTTTTAGTGTCGTGTACATTTTCTGTGTGATGCGAGTGATTTGTATATGTGGAGGTGGTGTGAACGTTTGGGTCGTTGTGTAGTCTTTTTCTGTGAAGCTGGTGTTGTGTTGGATGTAGTGTAAAAATTGGTTTTGTTCAAATTTATTGCTGTGTAATGTGTATCGTTTTGGTTGTTTTGTTTGCGTTTGTTGTAGGTTTGTCTCTGTTTTGCTTTTTGGTGACGTTTGTGATGTTGGTGATGGTGGTGTTGGGGTTAATGATGGTGATGGTGTTGGTGTTTGTGATGATGGGGTTGGTGATGGTGGTGTGGATGGTGGCATAGCTGTCCTAACGTTTTTGTTTGATAGTTTATTTGTTTCCCTCTGTATTTTGTTTTTTTGGAAGGGGAAGGAAGGGGATTCTTTCTTTTCTGGTTTCTTTTGTTGTTTCTTTCTGATACCGTTTCCAACTCCTCGACGTCTCAATCTGTCTCCAGTTGCGATAGGTCAGGGAGTGGAAAATTCTCCACAGGCGTTGGTTTTGGTTGTGGTGTGACGGATGGTGCAGGCGCTGGTGCTAGTTCTGGCGCGTTTGGTGGTGGTGGTGTTGGTTTTGCTACTGTTGCTGTTACAGTTGCTTCTGTTTTTTCTGCCATTTCTGCTGCTGTGGTGTTGGTGATGGTGGTGTTGGTGTTAATGATGGTGTCACTGGGGTGGCTAAGAGCGGTGGCCTCAACCTTTTAGCCTGAGAGCAGAAAGCCCTTAGGTGGGTTCCTTCACCACAAACGACGCACCTAGGCCTTCTGCCCTCGACTATTACGGTGAGGTGGCTGCCGTCAGTGAGGTCTATTACCTCTGGAATCTCCTAAATGCTTTTTTGGTCCGCTTGGATCAGGAGCTCCATACCAGATCCGGACCAGTTCTCCTGCTTTTCTTTCGCAATTTCGATTATCTTGGTGTTGGCTTCGATGCCGGAAAGGACGTCAGCCATAAGTCAGAGAATTTCGATGGCAGGTGGAACGTGGGTCACCCTGATCTTCACGAGTCTCTGGCCACAATAGCTTGGGACGAGTGTGAAGTCGTTACTTCTTAATGGGGCCATGGAGTGTTCTCTGGCCTCCTGTGGTGTTTCAAAGAACACGTCCACGGTTCCATATTTCTGCCCACGTCTGATGTGGGTGTTTTTTTGCCCACACATGACCCAAAGCTTTTTGGATTTGGGACTCGGATGCCCGTTCCACTCGCCGCGATTTTATGTTAATCGTCCGATAAAACACGGTGCATAGGCGCCGATGCTCTATTTTATTAGGTGGGAGGTGAGGCTGACCATGTACCCATCTTTCTTTACCTCCTGAGTTACCTGGAATGCTTCGCACTTTTTTGCTACTCTGGCAAAAGACAGGGTTTTCTTATTCTCATTGTTGCTGTTGTTGTTATCGTTATTTTTGTCATTGTTAATTTAGTTTCAGTTGCGGTGGTGGTGGGGTCAGTGGTGTTCGGTGTGGAAGAGTTCATTTTAGCTGAATTCGTTTCGATATCACAAGATAATTTATTTTTTATTTTGTTTCTGTTGTCGCTGTGCTGGTGGTGGGGGTGGCGGCTTCAACACCTGCAGTCATTGGTAATGGCGGGAAATGAATGTCTGCCTGAGACAAATTTAAAATATTGCTACTGCTTATAGTTTTAGTGTTGGCAAACGTAGTAATATTTACAATGGTGGTGTCGGTGTGAGGTGTTAGTTTGTGAGGAAGGCTCTCAGCTACTGGGTTCAGCTGTCAGTCGGCCATGAATTTTCAAAGACTTTTTTTTTGTTTGATAATTATAAAGGTTTAAATTTTGGGCTCAAGGACCCAATCTTTTTGAGTGTCCTTTTCAGAAAACAATGTGTGTGCACTTATATACAGTTAACAATAGCATTTTTCATAAATGGCAATTTTAAACAATTGAAAATAACAAACCTTTGCGGAGCTCACGATAATACGATTTACTATGTAGGTCGCCAATAATAATAATAATAATAATAATAATAATAATTGTTTCTACGTTTGGCACAAGGTCAGCAAATACCCAGTGCATTACTGGTACTTTATTTTATCGAACCCGTAACGATGAAAGGCAAAGTTAACCTCGGCGGGATTTGAACTCTGAATGGCAAGGGCCGTAAATCTATACGTCAAAGCATGGCGTCCGACCCTCTACTGATACTGCCTATCCACCGCTCTGAATAATAATAAAAGGAGATTAGTGAACAAGAACACACAAAAACTGATTTGAGTATCACAGTTGAAACTCTTAAAGGGCAGGCCAAAAAACTAACCAACTGGAAATCACCAGTCCCAGATGGTGTGCAAGGGTATTGGATTAAAAATGTAACATCCCTACACCCGAAACTGA
Source organism: Eledone cirrhosa (assembly GCA_964016885.1). Taxonomy (NCBI): domain Eukaryota; kingdom Metazoa; phylum Mollusca; class Cephalopoda; order Octopoda; family Eledonidae; genus Eledone; species Eledone cirrhosa. Next base: position 328,609,276 of record OZ024741.1, read on the forward strand.
CAACCATGTTCCATGGCTGCTTGATGCCAGGTGAGGTACCAGAGTGGTTGACAAAAGGTACCAGATTGGTTGACAAAAGGTACCATAGTTCTGGTAATGAAAGACCGAATCAAGGGTAATGATGTTACCAACTATAGACCTATCACATGTCTGTCCGTAATGTGAAAACTGTTGACAAGCATTGTGTCTGAGGAAATCTACCATCACCTCCACACAAACAACTTGTTACCGGACGAACAGAAAGGATGCCGAAAGAAGTCCCGTGGTACAAAGGACCAGTTACTTATTGATAAAATGGTAATGAGGAATTGCAAGAGGAGACACACTGGTCTTGCCATGGGATGGATAGACTACAAAAAGGCATTTGATAATGTGCCTCATTCTTGGATCACCAAAAGCCTAGAACTCTTCAAGGTGGCAGATAACATCAGACAGTTGTTGAGCAAAAGTATGAAGTCCTGGGAAACAGAGTTAACATAGGGTGGAGAATCTTTGGGAGGCGTGAAGATCAAGAGCGGTATCTTCCAGAGAGATAGTTGGTCCCCTCTGTTGTTTGTCCTTGCCCTGATACCCCTGACCATTATACTGCGAAAAGTGAGAGAAGTATACAAGTTGGGAAAAGGAGAGCTTACCATCAACTACCTCCTCTTCAAGGACGATCTTAAACTCTTTGGGAAGAGTGAGAAGGAGTTCGATGTACTTGTTCACAGTGTCCGTATTTTCAGCAATAATAGATGTATGCAATTTGGCATTAATAAGTGTGGAGTCCTAGTGATGAAGAGTGGTAAATTGAGCAGAAGCAACGGAATCCATGTACCAACAGGTGAGATGATAAAGGAAATTGACACTGAAGAAGGATACAAATATTTAGGTGTTCTGGAGGCAGATGACCTCAAGAACAAAAAAAAAATGAAGGAATTGATAAGATCTGAGTACATTAGGAGAGTAAGGAGCGTATTAAAATCACATCTAAATAGTAGGAATGTGATAAGTTCAGTGAATTCCCGAGCTGTGTCTGTTATTAGGTACAGTGCGGGTATTCTGAGATGGAATGTTGCTGAACAAAAAGAAATGGATAGGAAGACTAGGAAGTTATTGACTATCTACAAAATGCTCCACAAGAGGAGTGATGTCAATAGACTTGACTTAAGGAGATCTGAAGGTGGAAGAGGTCTTATCAGCATAGCGGACTGTGTTCAGATGGAGGAAAACAACCTGCACAAAAACGTGACTCACAGTAGGGAGACAATGCACAGAATTGTACTGAAGGAGAGCACAATAGACCAGGGGATGTCCAAGGAGGAAATAACAAGGAGGAAGAGCAACCTTCATGAAAAATCACTTCATAGTACCTTCTTTGAGAAAAGTGAATTTAGAGATCCACAGACATGGAACTGGTTAAAAAGAGGAGACCATAAAAAGGATACAGAAGAAATGCTAATGGCTGCGCAAGAGCAGGCCCTCAGAATGATGTGGGTGAAACACCATATTTACAAGGAGGAGGCTAGCCCACTGTGCAGGATCTGTGAAGAGAGAGAGGAGACTGTGGCTCACATTGTATCCGAGTGTGAACACCTAGATCAGACTCACTATAAAGGCTGGAGACATGATGTGATGGGCAGGGTGATCCACTGGCACCTATGCAAAGTAACAATTTACCACATTCTGAGAAGTGGTATGAGCATAAGCCAGAGTCTTTGATAGAATACGATCAGGTGAAGGTGCTATGGGATTTTAGGATACAGAGGGACAAGAAACTGGAACACAATAGGCCTGACCTGGTGGTTTTGGACAAGGAAAACAGATCGTGCCTGATTGTAGATGTAGCCTGCCCATTCGACGCGAGAGTGCAAGAGGAGGAGAGGGAGAAAATTAACCGATACTAGGACTTAAAGTGGGAGGTAAAAAGGATTTGGAACTGCCATGAAGTCAGAGTCGTCCCGATTTTCAGAGGCGCACTTGGTACTAACTCAAAGAGTTTCCAAGGATGGTTAAAGAAAATTAGTCCAGCCCCGCTATTTAGATCACTTCAAAAGGCATGCTTGCTGGGAACAGCAAGAACCCTCCGATACGTAATATTTTGTATTACCCAATTACCAGTAAGAAAATTACCTCAATGTAAAATATCAGATATACTACAGAGCAGAAATACAACAATCAAATTTTTGTTTGATGCATTCAATTGCTGACGATCGTTTCTTGCCTGCAACTAATTCAGCATATAATGCTTACATAACATATATATGCAGGCTATCATTATGTATCTGTCTTACCTTAATGCATGGTATTATTAACATTCTTTGTGTAATATACTTGATATGTTGACTTTAAGTAATACTCTCTTTCAATATTTTACTATCTTTTCATTGTAATATTATTTTTGTTCTTGCTCGTCAATATGATGTCACTGACACTGTTAATTATAATATATCTTAATGAAAGTTCAAAAGACTAGGAATGTAATTACTTGTTTTAATATTGCATATACCTCGATGATGTCTGACATTTGTTTGGAAGAAACGATCGTTAGCAATTAAATGCATTAAACAAAACTTTGATTGTTTTATATATTGTATATATATATATACATATAGTGTCGCATTATGTGTCACTCTGATTTGTTTATTTGATATTATGTAAACGATATATATATATATATATATATATATATATATATATATATATATATATATATACTTAAGTATATGCGTATGCAACTGTTTGAAACTGATTACGCACGCGGACGCGCATATATCTATCTCTCTCTCTCTCTCTCTCTCTCTCTATATATATATATATATATATATATATATATATATATATATATATATATATATATGGAGAGAAAGAGAGAGATATATAGATATAGATATATGCGTGCGCGGGCGTGTGTGTGTGTAATCAGTTTCAAACTGTTGCATACAGTCAGGTAGAATGAGTTGGTATTAACCAACGAAACTTATACATCTGTAATGCCACAGATATAACTGATTATACACGACATTCCATTTTTGTCTTTCAGTCTTAAATCTGTTTATTCTATGTTGATGTGTTACACAAACTGATTTAATAACAACAAACGTTTCATAGGAAACTATTTAGTTACATTATCTAAAAAGACATATAATTTTCACAACATAATTTCCCCATAAGGAAATTATTGTTGTGTTACAAAGAACGGTGAGATATACAGCGACGAAAACGGTAAAACAAAGAATACTGATAGAAATAGCAGAATTGTGATTTGGAAATTTGGCTGGGGTGGATGTGTTTTATTATGATGTGACAAATGCGAGGGTCGGGCCTGTTGATTTGTAAATTACTTTAGAGACATATTGCGATTGAAGTTCGACTGGTCGTTTTTCTATAATACAATAAAAGTTAATGGATCCATTCTGATTATGACTACCTGCACCTGGAAATTTTCTCTCCATGGTGTAGGTCCTTCCAAGGATGTTTGGAGGAAGATAAGCAGTTATCCACACCAAGCATTTAAGTCTCATTGAAGCACGCAATGAAAGTCTAACTGAGAACACAAACGTCCGAAAGAGATACGGCAAAGCATAAAGTTAAAAAGTATGGAAGACAATACTAACATCAGCGAGATTTGAACCCCAGATCGAAGAATGCCGAAACAATATACCAGGACAACGTATCTTCAAAAAACGGGGAATAAGGAAAATATGTTGAACTACTCAAAACAATATTAAACTAAGAACAGGAAAATCTCATTTTCTTTACGTGAGTTATATTAAAACTGTTATAATATATTCTACTTTAAATAAAATAAAGTAAAGTCTATAATTACGTTGAGAATGTCGTCAACAGTTATAAATTACCGTTGGTAAATTTTCTGAAATAGAACAATCTTCACACATAACACACTCTATATAATCGGTACATAATAAATTCACACAAATCACACAATATATCATCAACGAGATTTATATCCAAAATAATAACACAACTTACGTAAAAGAACAAACATTAAAATAACACAAACCACAAACTATAACAAACAAGAATGATGTAGCGCACAAATAATGAGTCCGAAATGATATTAGTCTTAAAGGAATCAATCGACAATATCCCAGACCTCCTTCGCTTACCGAGTCGGGTGGGGCTCGTCAAATTGGACCAAGGAAATAATGTTTTCATTGGCCTTTCAATTACTGATACTATCTAGTGGTCGCAATTTCTGGAAGAAAGAGCAACGGTAAATATAAAGTCTTGTTCAAGGACATAACGCATCACCCTGTCCGGGAATTGAACTCGTAACCTCACGATTACGAACACAATTCTCTATCCACTAATCCACAACACCAACTATAATAAGAACACACAATAATACACACAGCCGAGGGCCAGGAAAATGTATCAGGAGATGCAGAAAAAAAAACTCGCATGAAATTGTTGAAAAAAATAACAATAATTATATTAATACCAAAATAGCACAGTTAATATGAAGCATTGAGATATGTGGCTTCCCCAAACAATCATAGCAGAATAGTAGTAGTAGTAGTAGTAGTAGTAGTAGTAGTAGTAGTAGTAATAGTAGTAGTAGCAGTAGCAGTAAATAAATAAATAATTAAGATAAAATAAAATAAATTATAGATGAAATAAAATAAAATAAATCCTAATAATACAAGAAATATTAATAACTTTTAGTTTTGTTGATGTCACTATTGTTGCTGTGGGTCTGTCTCTTGTATTACATTTATTATTAAATTATTATTATTACTATAATCACACCAACTTCAACTAATTGAACATAATGTAATAAGAAAAATAACGTAATTTATATTTAATTATAATTAACGGAATGGAAAATAAAATTAGTGAAAGTAGTCAATCATGTAAATAAATGTTGAATGGGGGAATGATGACGATAGCAAGAAACACAGCAGCTATAGTAATAATAGTAATTATAGCAATAATCAGCAGTAAAACTGAGTGGATTTTACCCGGAATGCCATTTTAAGAGTATTCTTTAAAAGATTATATCATTTTTTTTTTATTTAAACGCAAATAATAATCCTATGACATAGGGAAAGCTATACGTTTAGGAAGTTTGTTTCGCAACCGTTCGGTTCTGAGTCCAGTGAAATGTGGTTGATGTAAATTGCAGAAGCCCGTCATGTATATATATGCATAACCCGCCCGCTCCTTCAATCTATCTTACTACTCATTCTTTCTTCTGATGAAGGACTAGCGTCTGAAACGTTAAGACTCTCTTCCTGCTACGTCAAGCGTTAACCAGATATATTCCTTCCATATACTGTACCGATTGTGTTTTTATTTCTGTTTACCTTTTACATATATATATATATATATATATATATATATATGACTTTGAAACTTGAGCAGTATCTTCGAGGAAACCTTACATGCTGAGCGCCTGCCACAAAAACTATAGCACTTACCGCATAATCTCAATGAAACCATCTCTTCAAGGCCACATTCAACAACGTTATCGACCCCAACATAAGCATGTGGAAACCAGATTATTTATATGTATGTATATGTATATGTTTTAATTGTTATACATTGGTGCCAGTGAAAAACACAAACCTGTTGGTTTTCATTTAAATGTATTATGAATATCTTAACATTTAGTTTAAATAATTATTAAGATAGTTGAAAAACTAAGTATTCCCATAAAAGTCCTAATTAGTAGAACATATCCTTTTCAGAAAAAAACACTACACTAACGTATTGTCTGCAAACTAAGCCCACAAATGGGTCATCAAATCAGTCTATTTATATCTTTTGATGCCTTCCGCATTTAGTGGGAATACTATGATGCATGTCTTAGCAGGAGGTAGTGGGAGGGAATAGCGGCGGTAGCGATAATGAGGCAGTGGTGGTGGTGGTGGTGCTATGCTAGTAGTACTTAGCAGGAGGTAGTGGGAGAGAATAGCGGCGGTAGCGATAATGAGGCAGTGGTGGTGGTGATGTGATCGTAGTACTGTAGTGATGGTGTTGAAGTTGAAATAGAAATATAAATTGAGGTAACTTGACTAAAGATTTTGGCGTGGTAGTGGTGATGGTGGCGGTGGTGGTATTGGTGGTGAAATTATTTGCCTGTCTGTCCACTTAGCCATTTTGCCATTTTTCTCTTTTTCGACTATAACATTTCTGATCCAAAATTAAATATTAAATATTGGGGCCCTATGACGTAAAGTGATGCGTTGTGGCTTGCTGATCGTAAAAATAAAAAAATATATAATCTTATACTTCATTTGTAATAAGAATTATTCTATCACAGTTGTTTTAAATAAGTAAAAATCAAAAACTTACGGGAGCGATTATATATCCACCATGTGCATTTTCTTCCCTTATATTATTATTATTATTATTATTATTATTATTATTATTATTATTATTATTATTATTATTACAGTTGCATTTATCTTGCTTTATGTTCATACGAGTTATCACCAAGTCACAACCAGTGACCTCAAGAGACAACAAGGTTCGCCATGTTCAAGAAAGAACATACATATTCACACATGCATCTTTAGTGTTTAGACTTGTGATGTACTTACATTGACAGAATCTTCCTCAGTATATGGGCAGTTCCCATTAGTACTATCTATTGTATTTCTCCTATACGCGGGTTTCCTGGGATTTGCGATAAGTAATCATTAGACCCCTTAGGTATCATTCCCAGAGCGCCTACAACCACTGGTATTGTTTTAGTTCTCAATTTCCACATTTTTCCAATTTCTATCTCCAGGTCCTTATACTTGCTCAATTTTTCAAATGTTTTTATAGATACATTCTTGTCTATTGGAACAGACATATCAATTAGCAGGCATACCCTCTTTTGAAAGTCCTTCAATATTATATCAGATCCATTTGCATCTATTTTTTGGTCTGTTTGGATGCTAAAGTTCCACAAGATTGAGATGTGATCTTTTTCAAGTATGGGAGGTGGTTGATGCTCCCACCAATTCTTTTGATGGGGCAGGTCAAAATACTTACACATTATCCAATGTATGTATTGTGCAGCTCTGTCATGCCTGTTTAGGTATTCGGTTGGAGCTATAGGACTGCACATTGAAGTTATATGGTCAATGGTCTCTGGTTGTTTTTTGCATACACGGCATAATGGGCTGCATCCATTTTTTATTATGTTGGCTTGGTAATTTTTTGTTGGCAGACACTGATCTTGTGCTGATATAATCAGTCCTTCAGTCTCCGATTTCAGTCCTGAGGATGTTTTCTCAGGGTATTTTCCATACAGAGGCTTGTCTTGCCATTTCTTAGCCAGTTTCTGTAGCAGTTCTTTCTTTGCAGTTACTTTTACTTGCTTTGCTTTTTCTGTGTTTTCCATTTCAGCAGTAAATGGGACTTCTGAAATTTGTAGTTCATTACTGTATCTTTGTGCATCTTTTGTAATGGAATATGATCTTTTGGTGCTTTCATGTTTCAAAACGAGTTTGATCATCCAAACATGTGATTCCCTTAGATATGTAGATAATCCAATTGTTGCAGTTTTCAACGCAATGTCTAACTGGATTGACCCACGTCCTCCTTCTTTCCTAGGGAGATATATTCTATCTATATCTGCCTTAGGGTGATGCATTCTGTGCATGGTTAAGAATTTTCGAATTTTTGTATCGAGCCTACGGATCTCTGTGCTTGACCAGTTGATGACATTGTAACTGTAGGTTACTACTGGTATGGCAAGCGGGTTTATGGCATCGATCCTATTCCTTGCATTCAATTCCGTTCTTAAGATTGCTCTTACTCTGCGGTAACATTCCTTCCTTATCCTTTCCCTCATTGTCGAGTGCTTGATTCCGTCTCCTTCACAAACACCTAGATATTTGTAAATTTTTCCTTGATCAAGTTCTCTTATCACGTTCCCCCCGATCAAGATTAATGTCTGAACTCTTCAGCAGCTTTCCTCTGGTGAACGTTGCTTTGGCGCATTTATCTAGTCCAAACTCCATTTTAATGTCATCACTGAACTGCTCCACAGTGGATAATAGCCCTTGCAATTGTTCATCATTTTTTGCAAATAGTTTCAGGTCATCCATGTAGAACAAGTGATTAATGGTTTTGTCATAGACTTTATATCCATGTTTTGTTTCATTGAGCATTTTACTTAATGGTATAAGTGCGATGCAGAATAAAAGCGGTGATAAAGAGTCACCTTGAAAAATTCCACAATTAATATTAACTTCTCCAGCTTCCAGTGATTTTGTTTCACTATTCAAAAGGAGTGTCGTTTTCCATGTCTTCATACTGAATGACAAAAACCTCCTGACAACGGGGGATATTTTAAAAATCTCTAAACATTTTTCACTCCAACTGTGTGGCAAACTATCGAATGCTTTTTTATAATCTATCCAAGCAATCGATAGATTTTTGTGTCTATTATGACAATCTTCCAGTATCATTTTGTTAATCAAAAGCTGATTCTTACAGCCATATGAGCCTCGTTTACACCCTTTCTGCTCAATGGGAAATAGGTCATTTGTTATCAGGTGGTCATATGTGTATTCAGTTAGGACTGATGTTAAAATGTTATACATTTTGGTCAAGCAAGTTATCGGTCTGTAATTTTTGGGATTGTTTGTGTCATCATTCTTCGGAAGCAGGAATGTAATGCCATTAACTAGCCATGATGGTATCTTTTCTGGTTCCTTAACTATTTCATTGTAATGTTGGGCTAACAGCTCATGAGACTCTGTGAAGGCATTTATCCAAAAATGTTGTATTTTGTCTTTTCCTGGGGATTTCCATTTGCTGTTTTTTCTTAGAGCCAAGCGCAACTGTTCAACTGTTATATTTTCCCATATTTGTTCCTCAAGGTGAGCTGTATCTTTCATTTGTCTGTCTATCCATGGGGCCTGTATGTTATGAACTTTTCCTTCGGCCCAGATCTTTTCCCAGAATTCTTGCACTTCCTCTTTGGGTGGTATTGATTTAGCAGTTATTGTTGACTTACCAATTTTTCTGTAGAAGTTTCTTTGGTTGTTTTTGAACATATTATTGTCCTTATAGAATCTAGATCGTTTTTCAAAGCGCCTTATACGAGCAGATTTGGCCGACACTTTTTGCTTGATTATTTCTATCAGCATGTCTATGTCACTTGTTGATTTTATACTGTACTTTCTTTTCAATGTTCTAACTTTAGTTTGTTTAACATGTTCACCTACTTTATAGTTTGTTAAAATTTCTATGTCAGATCGGAGAAGGTTTATTTGGCGATTGATGTTCTCTTGCCAAGTAGATTTCTTGTGGGAATTCCTTTGTTTTTTCATCTTCACTCCACATAAGTGAGTGGTGACTTTAGCCGATGCATAATAGAGATGATTTAAATCAGTAATGTTTAGTTTGTTTGTGATGATAACGTTTTTGAGAATTATGTTAGTCTTGTGTATTATCTTTTGGTTCTGTTTGGAGTTCTGGATCTTAGGGAGGGTGTCTCGTTGCCCTATGTCATATTCTTTCATTTTCATCCATTCGATCATAATTTCATCCTTCAAGTTGGCAAGTTCATTCTCATTCATTTCTTTATCATTTACGATCTCATTATTTTCATTTGGAGTTTCATCCTGAGCATGCACTCACTCCACTTTTTCGATCTTTTCTTTAATTTGTTCTGTTGCCAGTGATTCCGCCCCAACCCTGGGATTAGAAGTGTTACAATTTACTTCGTTTTCACTGACACATGTTTCATTTTCCCTTCGCTAACTTTGTGCTAATAGCTTGATCTGATCAATTTCTATATCAGTTAGTAACTTTTTTCTTACAATATTTCTTCGTATATTGGCTAGTTTGTTACTGTCAATATAGCCTCTGTTTTCGGGATGTTTCTTTTTCCAGTTGATATATGTCTGTTCTGTATTCGATGTATTTGATGGGTAGTACATGGCAGTGTAGAAAGCCTCAAGGACTTCTTTATTATCTTCCCTTGACCATTTTTCTCTCTTTTTCTTTGGATTTCTTGGTGGTGAGCATGGAGGGCCAACAGTAGGAGTATTCCGGTTATGGGAGGTCTCCAGCTCCGAAGTGACGGGAAGGTTTGAACCATTAGCTGATTTTTCGACCCCAGTCTGGTTCCTCTCTGAGGGACGCGGCCCTTTTTTATCCGGGTGACGGCCGATCCGGTATGAGATTTTATCATTAGACATTTACTTTATTTTGTCGCGTTTTATCCTTATCCGCCAAGGGGTAATCATTTCGTGTTACCACTTCTAGAACGAGTGTCAACCAAGACTAGAGGGGTCGTTCTCCTCTAGAGACACGGCTATTCCCCGCCGACCGCCATCCCGGTATTTCTTGGTCACAGGCTTTATTTTTGTTGTTTTTTTTAAATTGTTATTATCATGAGTGGTTCCTTAATGTGAGCATTGCGTGGCTTAAGAATTAAATTATTAATAATTGTCTTCACTCCAGGCACAAGGCCAGCAATCACCCAGTACATTACAATAATATAATATACTTTTTGCTGAAGTTGCCTGTTATTGTTGTTGGCTATGTCGGTGGTGGTGCTGGGGCTTTTCATATTGTTGGTGAGGAAGGGGGGAGCCAGCAGTGCCATAGTTGTTGACGTTTGGCCGGTGGCCAGGTCACTAAGTCAATCTATTTATATCTTTTGCTAGCCTCTCCCTTGTCTAGTGATACCGCCACCTTCCCCTTTCTTAAGTTAACAGGGGAATAGTGGTGGTAGCAATAAAGGAGTGGTGGCGGCGGTGATGGGATAGTGGTAGCAATGATGGATGTAGTGGTGGCGGCGGTGGCGTTGTCGTTACTGAGTTTTGTGATATGTAGTATCTATGAGTTTGTGTCGCGTATGTTTAATATATGTGTTAAATAGACTAGTTTTGTTTGATCTGTAGTATCTATGCGCTTGTGTCGCGTATGTTTAATATATATTGTGTTGACATATTCCCGTAAAATTGGAATTAAACATTTTGTTAAAACTTGAGACAATAATAATAGTAATTATTATTATGATGCTCGGATTGGTGGTGGTGAAATTGCCGTTATCTGGCTGTTATATTTAGTGTGATGGGGTAGGTGGTGTATCAAGTTTCTGGTGTTGGTGAAATTGCTGTGATTTGGCTGTTCTATATAGTGTAGACAGAGGGTGTTTTCTTCCATTTATAACCATTTTCTTTTTTGAATACAAAATATATAATACAAAATTGAATATTTGAGCGATATAACAATATAATATGGATCCGAAATTTTATGAGACTTGCTTCGGTGGTTTATGCATCATTTTTACTAAGAATTGTTATTTCACAATTGATTTAAATATGTTAAAAATCAAAAACTTAAGGGAGCGATTTCATTACCTTCTACCACCACGTGCGTCTTCTTCTTCTTCTTCTTCTTCTTCTTCTTCTTCTTATTATTATTATTATTATTATTATTATTATTATTATTATTATTATTATTATTATTATTATTATTGTTATTCCTTGAATCTCAGTCATTGATGTTGGTTAACTGGAAAGTCCGTTGGATTGAATATCAAGCCACTACCTGCAGCCTCAGATATTCAGGACGTATCGGAGGGTTCTTGCTGTTCCAAGCAAGCATGCCTTTTGAAGCGTTCCAAAAAGCGTGAAGGGGCCGATTTTCTTTAACCATCCCTGGAAACCTTTGGAGATAGTCCCCAGTGCGGCTATGACAATCGGGATCACTTTGACTTCATGGCAGTTCCAAATCCTTTTCACCTCCCACTTTAGGTCCTGGTATCGGTTAATTTTCTCCCTCTCCGCCTCTTGCCTATGCTCATACCATTTCTCAGAATGTGGTAGATTGTTTACTTTGCACAGGTGCCAGTGGATCACCCTGCCCATCACATCGTGTCTCCAGCCCTTATAGTGGGTCTGGGCTAGGTGTTTACACTCGGACACAATGTGAGCCACAGTCTCCTCTCTCTCTCCACAGATCCTGCACAGTGGGCTAGCCTCCTCCTTGTAGATATGGTGCTTCAACCACTTCGTTTTGAGGGCCTGCTCCTGCGCAGCGATTAGCATTCCTTCTGTAGCCTTTTTGAGGTCTCCTCTTCTCAACCAGTTCCATGTCTGTGGATCTCTAAATTCAGTTTTCTCAAAGAAGGTACTATGAAGGGATTTTCCCTTAAGGCTGCTCTTCCTCCTTGATGTTATTTCCTCCTTGGATATCCCCTGGCCTACTGTCCCCTCCTTCAGTACAGCTCTGAGCATTGGCTCCTTACTATAGGTCACGTATTTGTATAGGTTGTTTTTCTCCATCTGAACACAGTCCTCTATGCTGATAAGACCTCTTCCACCCTCAGATCTCCTTAGGTAGAGTCTATCGACATCACTCCTCTTGTGGAACATGTTGTAGATAGTCAATAGCTTCCTAGTCTTCCTATCCATTTCTTTTTGTTCAGCAACATTCCATCTCAGAATTCCCGCACTGTACCTAATAATAGACACACCTCGGGAATTTACTGCGCTTATGGCATTTCTGCTGTTCAGATGTGACTTCAATACGCTCCTTACTCTCCGAATGTATTCAGTTCTTAACAATTCCTTCATTTTTTTGTTCTTTATGCCATCAGCCTCCAGAACGCCCAAATACTTGTATCCTTCCTCAGAGTCAATTTCCTTTATCATCTCACCTGTTGGTATCTGGATCCCGTTACTTCTGCTCAACCTACCCCTCCTCATCACAATGACTCCACATTTACCAATACCAAACTGCATACATATATCACTGCTGAAAATACGGACAGTGTCAACAAGCACATCCAACTCCTTCTCACTTTTCCCGAAGAGCTTAAGATCGTCCATGAAGAGGAGGTGATTGATGGTAAGCTCTCCCCTTCCCAACTTGTATTCTGCTCTCACTTTTCGCAGCATAATGGTCAAGGGCATCAGGGCAAGGACAAACAACAGAGGGGACAGGCTATCTCCCTGGAAGATACCTCTCTTGATCTTCACGCTTCCCAAGGATACTCCAGTTGATGTCAACTCTGTCTCCCAGGACCCCATACTCCTGCCCAGCAACTGTCTGATGTTATCTGCCACCCTGAAGATCTCCAGGCTTTTGGTGATCCAGGAATGAGGCACCATGTCAAATGCCTTTCTGTAGTCTATCCATCCCATGGCAAGATCAGTGTGTCTCCTCCTGCAATTCCCCATTACCATCTTATCAATAAGCAACTGGTCCTTTGTACCACGTGACTTCTTTCGGCATCCTTTCTGTTCGTCCGGCAACAAGTTGTTTGTGTGGAGGTGATGGTAGATTTCCTCAGACACAATGCTCGTCAACAGTTTCCACATTACGGGCAGACATGTGATAGGTCTATAGTTGGTAACATCATTACCCTTGATTCGGTCTTTCATTATCAGAACTGTGGTACCTTTTGTCAACCACTCTGGCACCTCACCCGACACCAAGCAGTCATTATTATTATTATTATTATTATTATTTCAACCTCTGTTTTTTTACACGCAGAAATGCCCATTTGTACCGTCCTGTATTGTCCTGTACTGTCCTTAATGTCTACTTTATGTGAACCCTTGTGGTTAATAAAGAAAACATTATTATTATTATTATTATTATTATTATTATTATTATTGTTATTGTTATTCCTTGAATCTCAGTCATTGATGTTGGTTAACTGGAAAGTCCGTTGGATTGAATATCAAGCCACTACCTGCAGCCTCAGATATTCAGGACGTATCGGAGGGTTCTTGCCGTTCCAAGCAAGCATGCCTTTTGAAGCGTTCCAAAAAGCGTGAAGGGGCCGATTTTCTTTAACCATCCCTGGAAACCTTTGGAGATAGTCCCCAGTGCGCCTATGACAATCGGGATCACTTTGACTTCATGGCAGTTCCAAATCCTTTTCACCTCCCACTTTAGGTCCTGGTATCGGTTAATTTTCTCCCTCTCCTTCTCTTGCACTCTCGTGTCGAACGGGCAGGCCACATCCACAATCAGGCACGATCTTTTTTCTTTGTCCACAACCACCAGGTCAGGTCTATTGTGTTCCAGTTTTTTGTCCGTCTGAAATCCTAAAATCCCACAGCACCTTCACCTGACTGTTCTCCATCACCGCCTCTGGTCTATGCTCATACCATTTCTCAGAATGTGGTAGATTGTTTACTTTGCACAGGTGCCAGTGGATCACCCTGCCCATCACATCGTGTCTCCAGCCCTTATAGTGGGTCTGGGCTAGGTGTTTACACTCGGACACAATGTGAGCCACAGTCTCCTCTCTCTCTCCACAGATCCTGCACAGTGGGATAGCCTCCTCCTTGTAGATATGGTGCTTCAACCACTTCGTTTTGAGGGCCTGCTCCTGCGCAGCCATTAGCATTCCTTCTGTAGCCTTTTTGAGGTCTCCTCTTCTCAACCAGTTCCATGTCTGTGGATCTCTAAATTCAGTTTTCTCAAAGAAGGTACTATGAAGGGATTTTCCCTTAAGGCTGCTCTTCCTCCTTGATGTTATTTCCTCCTTGGATATCCCCTGGCCTACTGTCCCCTCCTTCAGTACAGCTCTGAGCATTGGCTCCTTACTATAGGTCACGTATTTGTATAGGTTGTTTTTCTCCATCTGAACACAGTCCTCTATGCTGATAAGACCTCTTCCACCCTCAGATCTCCTTAGGTAGAGTCTATCGACATCACTCCTCTTGTGGAACATGTTGTAGATAGTCAATAGCTTCCTAGTCTTCCTATCCATTTCTTTTTGTTCAGCAACATTCCATCTCAGAATTCCCGCACTGTACCTAATAATAGACACAGCTCGGGAATTTACTGCGCTTATGGCATTTCTGCTGTTCAGATGTGACTTCAATACGCTCCTTACTCTCCGAATGTATTCAGTTCTTAACAATTCCTTCATTTTTTTGTTCTTTATGCCATCAGCCTCCAGAACGCCCAAATACTTGTATCCTTCCTCAGAGTCAATTTCCTTTATCATCTCACCTGTTGGTATCTGGATCCCGTTACTTCTGCTCAACCTACCCCTCCTCATCACAATGACTCCACATTTACCAATACCAAACTGCATACATATATCACTGCTGAAAATACGGACAGTGTCAACAAGCACATCCAACTCCTTCTCACTTTTTCCGAAGAGCTTAAGATCGTCCATGAAGTGGAGGTGATTGATGGTAAGCTCTCCCCTTCCCAACTTGTATCCTGCTCTCACTTTTCGCAGCATAATGGTCAAGGGCATCAGGGCAAGGACAAACAACAGAGGGGACAGGCTATCTCCCTGGAAGATACCTCTCTTGATCTTCACGCTTCCCAAGGATACTCCAGTTGATGTCAACTCTGTCTCCCAGGACCCCATACTCCTGCCCAGCAACTGTCTGATGTTATCTGCCACCCTGAAAATCTCCAGGCTTTTGGTGATCCAGGAATGAGGCACCATGTCAAATGCCTTTCTGTAGTCTATCCATCCCATGGCAAGATCAGTGTGTCTCCTCCTGCAATTCCCCATTACCATCTTATCAATAAGCAACTGGTCCTTTGTACCACGTGACTTCTTTCGGCATCCTTTCTGTTCGTCCGGCAACGAGTTGTTTGTGTGGAGGTGATGGTAGATTTCCTCAGACACAATGCTCGTCAACAGTTTCCACATTACGGGCAGACATGTGATAGGTCTATAGTTGGTAACATCATTACCCTTGATTCGGTCTTTCATTATCAGAACTGTGGTACCTTTTGTCAACCACTCTGGCACCTCACCCGACACCAAGCAGTCATTGAACATGGCCGTCAGCTTCGGGTGGAGGGATGTTAAATGTTTAATCCAATACCCCTGCACACCATCTGGGCCTGGTGATTTCCAGTTGGTTAGTTTTTTGGCTTGCCCCTTAAGGGTTTCAACTGTGATACTCAAATCAGTCTGTTGCTGTCCCTGCTCACCGATCTCCCTCTGTACTGTCTCAATCCACCCTGCCTGGGCATTGTGTCTAACATCCTGCTCCCATATTCCTCTCCAGAATGTTTTAGCTTGTTCCGCCCCAAGGATCAAGTCGTTGCCTCTTTCTTTCCCCTCAAGCTGTCCAAACAGCATCTTCTGGTTGTTGTCGAACATGCGGTTCTGTTTATACTGACTGACTCTGTTCTCGTATCGCCTGATTTTGGCACTCTTTGCTACAATGCGTTGCTTCAATTCCTCTATGATAATATTTCGCTTTTTACTCCTAGTTTTGTATTTTATTTCCAGTCTATTTTTAGTGCCTATGTTTTTTAGTGTCCCATTCAGTAGTGACTCAAGCTTTCCTATGTCATTTCTCATTTCCTCGATTTGCCCACTCAGTCGCTTCTTCCACCACGGCTCTGCTCTTTCTTGTCTGTTGTTTCCTCTCGCTTTTATACCAAGTAGTTTCCTCACCGTATTTGCTGTTGCTTTGAGGATATTGTTGCACTGGTGAAGACTCCTCGCCTCAAGGTATGGGATGACTTTGTTTACCTTAGCTGTTGTTTCTTTTAACTTTTTCCTGTCTACAAATCTTAGGTTCATAGGTCTCCCACTATCATTGTTCAACTCATCTACCACTAAATTTAGGATGTCAACCGAATCTTGTCCTAGCCCGTCAGCATTCATCTCCTCAGTGGCCGTATCTCTGTTCCAGGTATTATTTATCTCAGTATTCAGATCATTGTCTGCTTCGGGTGGTTCTTCCGTTCTCAGGACCTCCTCACCTTCATTTCCCGCCGGCTCGCTTGTCTGGCATACTACACCCGCCATCTCCAAGCCATCTCCAAGCCATTCTCTCTGCTCAGTTCCTCCAGTTCCAGCTCGCTTATCCACCCATTAGTTCTTATTACCCGAGCCTGCCCGGCCAATTTTTGTTCATCTAATTTAAATAAACCAATCTCGTTCCAGATGTTATGCATCCGTCTCCTGTAGCCCCTCTCCTTGGGGTTACTTTTCAGGTAGCATTGCATAACAGTTCTATTCAATTATTTCGTCCAGTTGGTTCTGGCCCCTTTCCTTCTTCTTCTTCCTCCAACATCAGCAGTATTTGGTTGACAGTCAGGTTCCTGCTGCTGAGCCAGGGGTCACCTGTTGGGTGAGAGTCTGTCACATGACGTTCTAGTCTCCATTTCACCGTTATTCGAACTGTTTATGTTCGATATTTAAACACTCTTATCGAGGATTGGCGAATGTATGTTTACATAGCCATCTGTGGATCCGCCATCCCACTTGGCCCTTGTGTGGCATTATCACCACGCTGTATACGGACACACATAAACAAACAAACACACGGGCAGAAAGGGCCCCAAAAATGAATAAGCATAAGTTTCATTGTAATGTAGTATTCGAATGTCTGACTTAGTTTTTGTTTTTTAAGTTTTACTTTTTCCCCCCTCTTCTCTGTCCGTCCGCCTGCTTCTCTCTTCATTCTTATTTTCTTTACGTTTTTGGGGTTTCTTTTTTTGTTTTTGTTTTTCTCTGTTTGTTTTTCTCGTTTTTTGCTGTTGTTGCTGTGCTGCTTTTGTTGTTTGTTTTTTCTTTTTTCTTTTGAGTCTATCTATATATTTTGATGCCTTCCTCTTTGTTAGTAGTAGGAATTCTATAATGTGGAAGTGGCAGCCAGCAGAGACTGGCGGCGTTGGCGATACTGAGACAGTGGTGGTGGTGATGTCGATACCGAGGCAGTGGTGGCGGTGATGCGACCGTATTACTGTAGTGATGGTGCTGTAGCGGTGGCAGCAGCAGTGAAGGAGTCAAGGGGTGGTGGCGGCGGTGATGGGATAGTGGTGGTAATGATGGCCGTAGTGAGCGGTGGCGGTGAAGGTGAAAATGCTGTTGTGTCTAGTGTACACAGATGATGGGGTGGGTGGTGTATCTAGTTTCTGGTGTTGGTGAGTTTAGCTGTCCTATATAGTGTAGCCAGAGGAGAGGAGGGGGGGGGTTCTTCTTCTTCCATTAATAGCCATTTTTTATTTTTTTTTTTTGGATATACAGTGTACAATACAAAGTTGAATATTTGAATATTTGAGCCGTATTACTGTAGTGATGGTGCTGTAGCGGTGGCAGCAGCAGTGAAGGAGTCAAGGGGTGGTGGCGGCGGTGATGGGATAGTGGCGGTAACGATGGCCGTAGTGAGCGGTGGCGGTGAAGGTGAAAATGCTGTTGTGTTTAGTGTACACAGATGATGGGGTGGGTGGTGTATCTAGTTTCTGGTGTTGGTGAGTTTAGCTGTCCTATATAGTGTAGCCAGAGGAGAGGAGGGGGGGGGGTTCTTCTTCTTCCATTTATAGCCATTTTTTTTTGGATATACAGTGTACAATACAAAGTTGAATATTTGAATATTTGAGCCTTATAATAATATATTTTGGGTCCGAATTTTTTTGGGGCTCAAGCCGGGTGCTTTACGTAGCATTTGTACTAAGAGTTGTTATTTCACAAATGATTTAAATGTGTTAAAAATTCAAAGCTTACGGGAGCGATTTCATGACCTCCGAGCGATTTCATGACCTCCGTCACCTCGTTTTATTATTATTATTATTATTATTATTATTATTATTATTATTATTATTATTATTATTATTATTATTATTTGCATTTATCTTGCTTTATGTTCATACGAGTTATCACCAAGTCACAACCAGTGACCTCAAGAGACAACAAGGTCCGCCATGTTCAAGAAAGAACACACATATTCACACATGCATCCTTAGTGTTTAGACTTGTGATGTACTTATATTGACAGGATCTTCCTTAGTATATGGGCAGTTCCCATTAGTACTATCTTTTGTATTTCTCCTATACGCGGGTTTCCTGGGATTTGAGATAAGTAGTCGTTAGACCCCTTAGGTATCATTCCCAGAGCGCCTACAACCACTGGTATTGTTTTAGTTCTCAATTTCCACATTTTTCCAATTTCTATCTCCAGGTCCTTATACTTGCTCAATTTTTCAAATGTTTTTATAGATACATTCTTGTCTATTGGAACAGACATATCAATTAGCAGGCATACCCTCCTTTGAAAGTCCTTCAATATTATATCATGTCTATTTGCATCTATTTTTCGGTCTGTTTGGATGCTAATGTTCCACAAGATTGAGATGTGATCTTTTTCAAGTATGGGAGGTGGTTGATGCTCCCACCAATTCTTTTGATGGGGCAGGTCAAAATGCTTACACATTATCCAATGTATGTATTGTGCAGCTCTGTCATGCCTGTTTAGGTATTCGGTTGGAGCTATAGGACTGCACATTGAAATTATATGGTCAATGGTCTCTGGTTGTTTTTTGCATACACGGCATAATGGGCTGCACCCATTTTTTATTATGTTGGCTTGGTAATTTTTTGTTGGCAGACACTGATCTTGTGCCGATATAATCAGTCCTTCAGTCTCCGATTTCAGTCTAGAGGATGCCAACCACTGATAGGTTAAAGTTTTGTCAACATCAGGATTGTTAGCTCGCTCTGGGTATTTTCCATACAGAGGCTTTTCTTGCCATTTCTTAGCCAGTTTCTGTAGCAGTTCTTTCTTTGCAGTTACTTTTACCTGCTTTGCTTTTTCTGTGTTTTCCATTTCAGCAGTAAATGGGACTTCTGAAATTTGTAGTCCATTACTGTATCTTTGTGCATCTTTTGTAATGGAATATGATCTTTTGGTGCTTTCGTGTTTCAAAACGAGTTTTATCATCCAATCATGTGATTCCCTTAGATATGTGGATAATCCAATTGTTGCAGTTTTCAACGCAATGTCTAACTGGATTAACCCACGTCCTCCTTCTTGCCTAGGGAGATATATTCTATCTATGTCTGCCTTAGGGTGATGCATTCTGTGCATGGTTAAGAATTTTCGGATTTTTGTATCGAGCCTACGGATCTCTGTGCTTGACCAGTTGATGACATTGTAACTGTAGGTTACTACTGGTATGGCAAGCGGGTTTATGGCATCGATCCATCCTATTCCTTGCATTCAATTCCGTTCTTAAGATTGCTCTGACTCTGCGGTAACATTCCTTCCTTATCCTTTCCCCCATTGTCGAGTGCTTGATTCCGTCTCCTTCACAAACACCTAGATATTTGTAAGTTTTTTCTTGATCAAGCTCTCTTATCACGTTCCCCCGATCAAGATTAATGTCTGAACTCTTCAGCAGCTTTCCTCTGGTGAACGTTGCTTTGGCGCATTTATCGAGTCCAAACTCCATTTTAATGTCATCACTGAACTGCTTCACAGTGGATAATAGCCCTTGCAATTGTTCATCATTTTTTGCAAATAGTTTCAGGTCATCCATGTAGAACAGGTGATTAATGGTTTTGTCATAGACTCTATATCCATGTTTTGTTTCATTGAGCATTTTACTTAATGGTATAAGTGCGATGCAGAATAAAAGCGGTGATAAAGAGTCACCCTGAAAAATTCCACAATTAATATTAACTTCTCCAGCTTCCAGTGATTTTGTTTCACTATTCAAAAGGAGTCTCGTTCTCCATGTCTTCATACTGAATGACAAAAACCTCCTGACAACGGGGAATATTTTGAAAATCTCTAAACATTTTTCAATCCAACTGTGTGGCAAACTATCGAATGCTTTTTTATAATCTATCCAAGCAATCGATAGATTTGTGTGTCTATTATGACAAATTATTATTATTATTATTATTATTATTATTATTATTATTATTATTATTATTATTATTATTATTATTATTGGCGACCTACATAGTAAATCGTATCATCGTGAGCTCCGCAAAGGTTTGTTATTTTCGTTTGTTAAAAATTGTCATTTATGGAAAATTTTATTGTTAACTGTTTATAAGCGCACATACATTGTTTTCCGAAAAGGACACCCAAAAAGATTGGGGCCTTGTGCCCAAAATTTAAACTTTATTATTATCAAAACATTTCTTTGAAAAAAATGGCTAATTCACATCTGCACCAAGCAGCTGAAAGCCTTCCTCACAAATTAACACCTCCAACCGACACCACCATTGTAAATGTTACTACGTTTGCCAACACAAAAAAAAATATAAGCAGTAGCAATATTTTAAATTTGTCTCAGGCAGACATTCATTTCCCGCCATTACCAATGACTGCAGGTGTTAAAGCCTCCACCACCACCACCACCGCGACAACCACCACCCCCACCACCACCGCGACAACAGAAACAAAAGAAGAAAAATATAAATTAACTCGTGATGTCGAAATGAAATCAAGCAAAATGGACTCTTCCCCACCAAAGACGACTGACGTCACCACCACCACAACTGAAACTAAAATTAATATTAACACAAATAACGATAGCAACAACAACAACAATGACATTATAAAAACGACCCTCAGTTTTGCAATAGTAGCAAAACAGTTCGAAGCATTTACGGTAACTCAGGAGAATTTAGAAAATGCCAAACAAATGGTAAAGAAAGATGGGTACAGGGTCAGCCTCACCTCACCCCCCCCCCCCACACACACACACCTAATAAAATGGAGCATCGGCGCCTATGCACCGTGTCGTATCGAACGATAAATGTAAAATCGCGCCGAGTGGAACGGGCATCCGAGTCCCAAATCCAAAAAGCTTTGGGACATGTGTGGGCAAGAAAAACCCACATCAGACGTGGGCAGAAGTATGGAACCGTGGACGTGTTCTTTGAAACACCAGAGGAGGCTAGAGAACACTCCATGGCCCCATTAAGAAGTGACGACTTCACACTCGTCCCAAGCTATTGTGGCCAGAGACTCGTAAAGATCAGGGTGACCCACGTTCTACCGGCCATCGAAATTCCCTGGCTAATAGAGGCTGTCCTCGCCGGCATCGAAGCCAACACAAAAATAATAGCAATAGCAAAAGAAAAGCAGGAGAACTGGTCCGGATCTGGGATGGAGCTCCTGATCCAAGCGGACCAAAAAAGCATTGAGGAGATCCCAGAGGTAATAGACCTCACTGACGGCAGCCACCTCACGGTAATTGTCGAGGACAGAAGACCTAGGTGTGTCGTTTGTGGTGAAGGAAACCACCTAAGGGCTTTCTGCCCTCAGGCTAAAAGGTTGAGGCCACCTCTCCTACCCACCCCAGTGACACAACCATCAACACCACCAGTAGCAGAGATGCCAGCAACAACTGTAGCAGCAACAACAGAAGCAACTATAACAGCAACAACCCCAGCAACAGTAGCAAAACCACCACCACCTCCACCACCAGCAAAACCAACACCACCACCACACAACGCTTCAGAACTAGCACCAGCGCCTACACCATCCACCACGCCACAACCAAAACTAACGCCTGTGGAGGATTTTCCACTCCCCGGCCTATCACAACTGGAGACAGATTGTGACGACGAGGAGTGGGAAACGATATCCGGAAAAAAAAAAGAAACCAAAAAAGAAAAAATTCTCTTCCTTCCCCCTCCAAAAACAAAATACAGAGGGAAACAAATAAACTAAGAAACAAAAAAGTTAGGACAGATATGCCACCATCCACACCAGCATCACCAACCCCATCAACCCAAACACCAACACCATCACCATCATTAACTCCAACACCACCATCAGCTACACCACAAAAGTCACCAAAATGCGAAACAGAAACAAACCCACAACAAACGCAAACAAAACAAAACAACCAAACACACTACACAGCATTAACTTTGCCTTTCATCCTTACGGGGTCGATAAAATAAAGTACCAGTAATGTACTGGGTAATTGCTGGCCTTGTGCCTAAAGTAGAAACAATTAAATTTGAACAACAAGCAATTATTACACTACATCCAACACAACACCAGCATCACAGAAAAAGACTACACAACAACCCAAAATTCACACCACCTCCACACATACAAATCACTCGCATCACACAGAAAACGTACATGACACTAAAACAAAAATTCCCCAAAGACATCGGAGACTTCCGACAAGCACTCTCCAGGAGGATTTATAAGGACATCCTTCCTGAGGAGGCCACAAGCAGTGAAAAGGATGGAAAAACCGTCCTTCCCCTACGAGAAGTAAGGTAAGTAGTCTTTCCCATCTTTTCCACTCCTTTTCAACATGACCTCACTCAGAATAGGCAGCATAAATGCGCGTGGCTTGGGGTCGTCATGGAAGCAGGGCTACCTGCTCAACGACCTCAACGACCTCAGGTCGTTGAGCAGGTAGCCCTGCTTTCGCTGTGGATCGAAGACTCACCTCAGGGCCTTCTGCAACGAGAAGACCCTGAGAAAGGTTGAAAACCCCCCTCCTTCCGAATCCGGCTCCACGGCTACCAGCAACAGGACAAGCGGCAACCAGGAACGATAGGTCCGTGGCACCCATACCCACGCCACGGAAATCAAAAACAGCAGCAGCAGTGGAAATATTAACAACAACAACAGCAATACCAAATGCAGCTGCAACAGAGACTCCAGTGCAAACATCACCAACAACAACAAGTGAAAGAGTGGAGCTGGTACCCCTCCCCGACCTCACAGAATCAGACATGGAGTGTGAGGTGGGAGAGGGATGGCAAAAGGTCGTAAGAAGGCACAAACGCAGAAGCAGCGCATCGTCGCCTTTGAAAAGGGAGGAAAGAAATGAGAAAAGGGTAAAGTCTACTGCAAAGAGACCCACAGGAGCAACACCACCAACACCATCACCACCCACACTAGCACCACCATCACCACCGGCGACAACGCCACCGCCAACAACACCTTCAACACCACCACCACAAGCACCAACATCGCAAACACAACAACAAAACACACACACCCAGCAACAACGGCAAGAAAATAGCAGAACCACACCCCACCCCCAGAAAAACAAATGCACGGCAGTATATACACACAACAAGAAACTAATGACTTACATAATTGAACACACAGACATCTCACAACAGGACTACATAATACCAGCACCAATCAAAACGCCAACTAACATAAGACTGCTAAAAATAGCACAGAAACAATACACAAACATTAAAACGAGATTCCCCAACGCAGTTGGTGATTTCAGGGACCTAGGAGGAACCATCAATCGAAGAGTATATTCAGACATTCTCTTAGAAGAGCCGACGACCAGCCGAAGGGACGATTCAACGGTCCCTTCACCAGACGATCAAGTGAAAAGGGATGTAAAAACCATCCCTCCTCTACGAAAAGTACGGTAAGTGGTCTTTCCCATCTTTTCCACTCTATTTTAAACATGACCTCACTCAGAATAGGCAGCATAAATGCGCGTGGCTTGGGGTCGTCATGGAAGCAGGGTCACCTGCTCAACGACCTCAGGTCACTAAACATAGATGTAGTGGCCATCAGCGAGACCAGAATCTCCGAAGCACGGGCCTTCGCACCGATCTTCGGCGGCTACGATGTGTACGCATCTCCCAGCCGTCCTGGATCGGGTGGAGGAGTTGCTGTGCTTTTTCGGAGAGGTTTGGATCTCGCCATACGGGCCATCTTCCTGGACCCAGAGGGTAAGCTGGTGGTGCTGGACGTGACCAGCGGAGAAGGGCATGCTTTCAGGCTAGTAGCCGTCTATGCCCCGACAGGAGCAGGGCGGCCTGATTTCTTCCGGCGTCTGGAGACCTTTCTTGGAACGTCCCGATCTTTAGTGTTAGTGTGCGACTGGAACGGGATCTTAGATGCACGCTGGGACTGTGTGGGATTAGCGGATAGGGGTGGAGGGTGCAAGAGCCTCACCAACCTGCTCAGGCGTTTTGAACTGTCTGACAGGTACCGATTGCATTTCCCGAATGTGCCAATGTGGACTTGGACAAATCGCATAAGGTCATCCAGATCATATCTAGATAGAGTATTTTGTAGGGAAATAGATAGGTCTAGCATAGGCTGTCCACAATTCAAGATAGTCAGCTACACGGACCACAAATTCGTGATCTGTGTGCTTGACTTAGATAGGCTTCATAGACGAGGACCTGGCTACTGGAAGCTAAACGCGTCCTTACCAGCGCGCAAGGCCTACAGAGACCGGATTAGCGAACTAGTTAAGCGGGCGTTGACGGGGGCCATCGTCAACAACAAGTGGTGGTTTGCTCTGAAAAGAGCGATTAGAATAGAATCGATTAGGTTTAGTAAGGCTTTAGCAATAGAGAAAAATAGAGCAGAGGGAGAACTAGTTAGAAAATTAGACGAGGCGCTTAGCAAAGGCATTGCGACCGACGTGCTTGCGGCGAAATTGGCCCTTGACCAATTCTTCAATGCAAAGCACGAAGGCTGCGTTGTCAGAGCAAGGGTGCGTGCTCTCAGACACGAGGGGACGAAAGCCGTTCAATGGGCCCGAGTGGCGGAGGCGCGTCGTGGCAACAAAGCCACGATCCGGTCTTTGGTGGACCACGACGGGCGCATGCTACTCGATCCCGGGAAAATGTGTGAAGCTTTTCAGCGACACTTCGCTCAGCTGTTCGGGGGCAGCGGTGGGCCGGGTAGAGGGATGGACTTTAGTGTCTACCTCGACGGACTGCCGCGGCTCTCGGCCACTGAGGCGAAGTGTTGCGAAAAGCCGATAACAGCCGCTGAAGTAAGGGAGGCAAT
This sequence comes from Eledone cirrhosa, assembly GCA_964016885.1. Classification (NCBI taxonomy): domain Eukaryota; kingdom Metazoa; phylum Mollusca; class Cephalopoda; order Octopoda; family Eledonidae; genus Eledone; species Eledone cirrhosa. The sequence goes on from OZ024741.1 coordinate 328,634,736, forward strand.
GACTGGCTGCACAAGGGGTAAATCGCCTGGTTTGGATGGTCTGCCCTATGAACTTTACGTACAGATGCCAGACTTGTTCGGAGGCCTCTTGGCGGACGTCTACTGCAACTGGCAACAGAACGGGAGAATTCCCAGTTCTGTGAGCCAGGAGCGGTGGCACTGCTGAGAAAGGATCCGAACAAGGGGGATAACATAGATCATTTCCGGCCCATAACTCTGCTAAACACAGAGTTCAAGATTTTGGCCAAGGTGCTAGCAAAGAGGTTGGCACTTGTCGTTGGTGGTCTGGTGGGAGAGGCGCAGACATGCGCCATTCCCGACAGATCCATCCACGACAACCTCCACCTCATGCGATACATCATAGAGAGGGTAGCTAAGGAACTTGGCATGGGGTGGGTCCTTGATCAATTTAGATCAGTCGAAAGCTTCTCGATAGGGTCGACCATCGTTACCTAGCGGCAGTCCTGAGGGCGGCTTGCTTTGGGCCCGTCTTCAGAGGCTGGATCGCTGCCATGCACAGCGACATCTGCTCTGTGGTGAGAGTGAACGGTCACCTGTCGGAACCGTTCAACATCATGCGCTCGGTCCGCCAAGGATGTCCCCTCTCGTCCCTCTTGTACGTATTGACTCTTGAGCCATTACTGCACAAACTGGAGACGTTGAGGGGAGTCCCGCGCGAAGTAGGATGCGGAAGATCCGTGTCAGCATATGCCGACGATGTCACCGTAGTGGTGTCGAACGCCAAACACATCGAGGCGATCGGCACTACACTAAGAGAATACGAAGCGGTGACAGGAGCAATGATCAACCAAGAAAAGTCAGTGGGCCTGCAGCTCGGCACCTGGAGAGGCAGGTCCATGCCGTCCAACAGCGTCGTCGGACGCTGGACGGACGGACCGGTTAAATTGCTAGGGGTCTGGTCCGGTCCGGACCTCCAGACGGACAAAAACTGGGACGAGGTGACGAGCAGGGAGGCTTCTCTCACCCAGAAATGGGCGGAGAGGAAGCTATCCCTGAAAGGTCGAGCGGAGGTGGCTAACGCGTACATCGCGTCTGTCATCTGCTACCGCCTGACCGTCGTACCTTGTCCTAAGCCTCGTCTGACTGCGCTGGAGCGTTTGCTCTTTCGCTTTTTGTGGAAGGGACGTGCTCCGATGGTCAGGCGGTCCATCTGTTGTCAACACCCGCTACGTGGAGGGCTGGGCATGCCGTGGCTGATGATGCGCAGGCACTCGCTCAGGCTACGACATCTCCACCTCTTCCTCGACGGTGATCAGGTGTGATCGCCGTTTGCTAGACGCGTATTTCCCCAGCTCGTTTCCTTGACGGAGCTGCAGTCCTGGGTCAAGCGAAGACCGAGAGAGAGCGCCTGGAGACTGGAATGTCTTCAGGCGCTCACAGCCCTCGACCAATCGGGCAATGCGATCGGTGGAAACTCCACCTCGGCGTTCTATAGAGGATTAGTGGAGGGGAAGAGCGACGACGTACTTGGGGAAACTCTAGGCGTCGACGAAAATCAACTAGCCAATCTCTTCGGAAGAACTTTCGGGCCAGGGCCTATGGACAACTTCCAGAAATCTCTGGCCTGGCAGTGCTACCGAGGAGCCTTGCCAGTTCGGGATAAACTCTACAGGCATGGAGGTGCCGTCAGCCGGGCATGTCCGAGATGCGCGCAGGGCGACGAAACCGTCCTGCACGCACTCGTCCAGTGTCCGAAAATTGCTGACTTGTGGGTTTATGTCGAACACCTGCTGTCGCGTTTAGGACGGATCCGGCTATCATCTGAGTCCATCGTGAGGATTGCCCCGCCCTCCTCCTTTAGCCGGGATGGGCAGGCAGTTTTTATCTGTCTGGTGGCCATGGCGAAAGAGATAGTATGGTGGACACGTTTGAAAGGGCTGAAGACGAGCACTTACCTCTTCGGTGATGCTCTGATTGACTTTTCCAAATTTCATTTGAAAAGGAAAATCAGAGTAGAGAGGGAAGTGCTCTCTTCCCAGCATTTTGTTGAAAGATGGGTGAGAGAAGCAAGAATGGCCCGAGTGAATGGGCCTACTCTGAGTATATATCTGTAAATTAAAGGTGGAAAACTGGGAGAGGGCACTTGCCTTGGTGGTCAGGGTCATTGTGGCTTTTTACTGGGCTTTCTCCACAAATGTCCCTCCGAAGTCTCCCCCCTATTGGGGAATTTTTCATTGTTATTTTTTGTTACATCCTCTGTTTTTGTTTTTTACACGCAGAAATGCCCATTTGTACCGTCCTGCATTGTCCTGCACTGTCCTTAATGTCTACTTTATGTAAACCCTTGTGGTTAATAAAGAAATCATTATTATTATTATTATTATTATTATTATTATTATTATTATTATTATTGAATGCCATGGTTGACGGAGGCTCGGCTCTGTAAGGTATAGTACTTTTTAACAGCTATAACAATTGTAAATTGTTTAAAACTTTAACCAAATTGTAGATAAAAACACCCTCCTCCTCATGAGAGGGGTCTTTCTGTCCGTTATTTGGCCCTTCGGGGTTAAATAACCGCTTATTGGGGTTTTGTGCCCAATATTCATTTTAAACCCAAAAAAAAACGTGACTACAAAAAAGAATTTTCACCAGTCACTCCCACTCATTCTGTCTTCTTCCTCAATCGTCACTACATCAGAGAGAAGATTGTCTTTCTTCCTCCCTTCTCTAAATGTGGTGTCGCCTATTTCGCAAGCGACGCCATTAAAGAAAAAGAAAAAATATAGTTTCTGGTAGCTTTCACCAAGAGAACGTGCATTCCGTGAAACATTTCTCCACGACGACGACAACGACAAAAAATGTGTGCGGTAAATACGGAAAACCATTTCATTCGTCTGACGTCATGAAGAATAGCAGCAGCAGCCGTAATAACAGCAGCAGCAGCAAGAGTAACAAGGAAAACACGAGTAGCAGCCGCAACAACATCAGCAGCAGCATAAACGACAACAGCAGCAGTAGCAACAGCAACAACAACAGCAGCAGCAGCAACATCAACAACCACAGCAATAGCGGCGGCGGCGGTCGTAGTACCAGCAGCAACAACAAAAGTAACAGCAGCTCTGACGACAACAACAACAACAAGAAAGAAAAACCAATCTCGTTTCCAGGTATCGCAAAGAACCTGGAAACCATCCTTATAATAAATGAGGAATTACAAGAAGCAAAGAAGATGGTGACGAAAACCGGACACCGAGCAATCTGCAAGGCAGCCGAAAAGTTTTTCGAAACCCAACAGCACTGTACGGTCACGTACCGTACAGTAAGCACAAAATCACGTAGGGTTGAAAGAGCCACAGAGGCTCAAACACAAAAAGCCTTAGGGTCTGTGTGGCAGTGGAAAACGCATATCACCCGAGGCAAGAAATATGCCACCGTGGACGTGCTTTTTGCCACACCCCAGGAGGCAAAGGCTCAATCCTTAGTGACCCTAAGGAGCGAGGAAATTGTGTTGGTGCCCTCCTACTGCGGGCAAAAAATTGTGAGAGTCAAACTGACCCCCAGCACACACACCCTGGATGGCCCCTTCTTGGCTGGCCGCGTCTGTCCTCGTCGGAATCGAGGACAAAAGAACTGTACTGAAAGTACAAAAAAAGTACGAGAAGATTGGGTCGGCTCCTCCACTGAGATCTTAATTCAAACCAACCAGGAGTGCATCGAAGCTATCCCGGATGTGATAGACTTCGATAACGGCACTCAACTGCCCATAAGTGCTGAGGGCAAACGCCCGAAATGCTTTCGCTGTGGGTCGAAGACTCACCTCAGGGCCTTCTGCAATGAGAAGAAGCTGAGAAAGGAGAAAACCCCCCCTCCTTCCGAAACCGGCTCCAGTGCTACCAGCAACAGGACAGGCGGCAAGCAGAAAGGATAGGTCCGTGGCACCCATACACACGCCACGGAAATCAAGAACAGCAGCAGCAGTGGAAGTATTAACAACAACAACAGTAATACCAACTGCAGCTGCAACAGAGAATCCACTGCAACCATCACGAACAAGAACAAGTGAAAGAGTGGAGCTGGTACCCCTCTCCGACCTCACAGAATCGGACATGGGGTGTGAGGTGGGAGAGGGAGGGCAAAAGGTCGCAAGAAGGCACAAACTAAAAGCAGCGCATCGTCGCCTTCGAAAAGGCAGGGAAGAAATGAAAAAGGGTAAAGGCTACTGCAAAGAGACTTACAGCAGCAACACCACCAACACAATCACCACTCACACTAGTACCACCATCACCAACGGCGGCAACCCCATCGCCAGCAACAACAACACCTTCACGACACCAGGCACCAACATCGCAAACACAACAACAAAACACACACACCCAGCAACAACGACAAGAAAATAGCAGAACCACACCCCACCCCCAGAAAAAGAAATGCACAACAATAAATACACACAACAAGAAACTAATGACTTACATAATTGAACACAAACATTTCACAGCACGACTACATAATACCAGCACCAATCAAAACACCAACGAACATAAGACTGGTAAGAATAGCACAGAAACAATACACAAACATTAAAATAAAATTCCCCAACGCAGTTGGTGATTTCAGAGGCTTAGGAGGGACACTCAACCGGTGGGTATATTCGGATATACTCACAGAACAGCCGACGACCAGCCGAAGGGACAATTCAACGGTCCCTTCACCAGACGATCAAGTGGAAAGGGATGGAGAAACCATCCTTCCTCTACGAGAAGTAAGGTAAGTGGTCTTTCCCATCTTTTCCACTCCATTTCAACATGACCTCACTCAGAATAGGCAGCATAAATGCGCGTGGCTTGGGGTCGTCATGGAAGCAGGGCCACCTGCTCAACGACCTCAGGTCAATAAACATAGATGTAGTGGCCATCAGCGAGACCAGAATCTCCGAAGCACGGGCCTTGTCACCGATCTTCGGCGGCTACGATGAGTACGCATCTCCCAGCCGTCCGGGATCGGGGGGAGGGGGGGAGTTGCTTTGTTTTTTCGGAGAGGTTTGGATCTCGCCATACGAGCCATCTTCCTGGACCCAGAAGGTAAGTTGGTGGTGCTAGACGTGACCAGCGGAGAGGGGCAAGCTTTCAGGCTAGTGGCCGTCTATGCCCCGACAGGAGCAGGGCGGCCTGGTTTCTTCGGCGTCTGGAGAACTTTCTAGGAACGTCCCGCTCTTTAGTGTTAGTGGGCGACTGGAACGGGATCGTAGATGCACGCTGGGACTGTGTGTATTAGCGGAGAGGGGAGGAGGGTGAAAGAGCCTCACCAACCTGCTCAGGCGTTTTGAACTGTTTGACAGGTACCGATTACATTTCCCAAATGTGCCAATGTGGACTTGGACAAATCGCATAGGGTCATCCAGATCATATCTAGATAGAGTATTTTGTATGGAAATAGATAGGTCTAGCATAGGCTGTCCACAATTCAAGATAGTCAGCTACACGGACCACAAATTCGTGATCTGTGTGCTTGACTTAGATAGGCTTCATAGACGAGGACCCGGCTACTGGAAGCTAAACGCATCCTTACCAGCGCGTAAGGCCTATAGAGAGCGGATTAGCGAAAAGTAAGGCGAGCGTTGACGGGGGCCATCGTCAGCAACACGGGGTGGTTTGCTCTGAAAAGAGCGTTTAGAATAGAGTCCATTAGGTTTAGTAAGACTTTAGCTATAGAGAAAAATAGAGCAGAGGGAGAGCTAGTTAGAAAATTAGACAAGGCGCTTAGCAAAGGCATCGCGACCGACGTACTTGCGGCGAAATTGGCCCTTGACCAATTCTTCAATGCAAAGCACGAAGGCTGCGTTGTCAGAGCTAGGGTGCGTGCTCTCAGACACGGGGGGACGAAAGCCGTTCAATGGGCCCGAGTGGCGGAGGCGCGTCGTGGCAACAAAGCTACGATCTGGTCTTTGGTGGACCACGACAGGCGCATGCTACTCGATCACGGGCAAATGTGTGAAGCTTTTCAGCGACACTTCGCTCAGCTATTCAGGGGCAGCAGCGAGCCGGATTGAGGGATGGACTTTAGTGTCTACCTCGACGGACTGCCGCGGCTCTCAGCCACTGAGGCGGAGTGTTGCGAAAACCCGATAACAGCCGCTGAAGTACGGGAGGCAATGACTGGCTGCACAAGGGGTAAATCGCCTGGTTTGGATGGTCTGCCCTATGAACAGATGCCAGATTTGTTCGGAGGCCTCTTGGTGGACGTCTACTGAAACTGGCAACAGAACGTGAGAATGCCTAGCTCTGTGAGCCGAGGAGCGGTGGCACTGCTGAGAAAGGATCCGAACAAGGGGTATAACATAGTTAATTTCAGGCACATAACTCTGCTAAACACAGAGTTCAAGATTTTGGCCAAGCCGCGCGAACTAGGATGCGGAAGTTCCGTGTCAGCATATGCGGACGATGTCACCGTAGTGGTCTCGAACGCCAAACATATCGAGGAGATCGGCACTACACTAAGAGAATACGAAACGGTGACAGGAGCAATGACCAATCAGGAAAAGTCAGTGGGCCTGCAGCTCGGCACCTGGAGAGGCAGGTCCATTCCGTCCAACAGCGTCGTCGGGCGCTGGACGGAGGGACCGGTTAAATTGCTAGCGGTCTGATTCGGTCCGGACCTCCAGACGGACAAAAACTGGACCGAGGTGATGAGCAGGGTGGCTTCTCTCATCCTGAAATGGGCAGAGAGGAAGCTATCCCTGAAAGGTCGAGTGATGGTGGCTAACGCGTACATGCCATCCGTCATCTACTACCGCCTGACCGTCGTACGTTGTCCTAAGCCCCGCCTGACTACGCTGGAGCGTTTGCTCTTTCGTTTTTTGTGCAAGGGACGCGCTCCGATGGTCAGGCGGTCTATCTGCTGTCATCACCCGCTACGTAGAGAGCTGGGCATGCCGTGGATGATGATGCGCAGACACGCGCTCAGGCTACGACATCTCCACCTCTTCCTCGACGGTGATCAGGTGTGGTCGTCGTTTGCTAGACGCATCTTTCCCCAGCTTGTCTACTTGACGGAGCTGCAGTCCTGGGTCAAGCGAAGACCGAGAGGGAGCGCTTGGAGATTGGAATGTCTTCAGGCGCTCACAGCCCTCGACCAATCGGGCAATGTGATCGGTGGAAACTCCACCTTGGCGTTCTATAGAGGATTAGTGGAGGGGAAGTGCGACGACGTACTTGGGGAAACTCTAGGCGGCGTCGAAAATCAACTAGCCAATCTCGACGGAAGAACTTTCGGGCCGGGGCCTATGCACAACTTCCAGAAACCCCTGGCCTGGCAGTGCTACCGAGGAGCTTTGCTAGTTTGGGATAAACTCTAAAGGCATGGAGGTGCCGTCAGCCGGGAATGTCCGAGATGCGCGCAGGGCGACGAAACCGTCCTGCACGCACTCGTCCAGTATCCGAGCATTTCTGACTTGTGAGTTTATGTCGAACACCTGCTGTCGCGTGTAGGACGGATCCAGCTATCAGCTGAGTCCATCACTTACCTCTTCGGTGATGCCCTGATTAACTTTTTCAAATTTCATTTGAAAAGGAAAATCAGGGTAGAAAGGGAAGTGCTCTCTTCCCAGCATTTTGTTGAAAGATGGGTGAGAGAGGCAAGAATGACCCGAGTGAATGGGCCTACTCTGAGTATGTAAATTAAAGGTGGAAAACTGGGAGAGGGCACTTGCCCTGGTGGTCAGGGTCACTGTGGCTTTTTAATGGGCTTTTTCCACGAATGTCCCTAGGAAGTCTCCCCCGATTTGGGGAATTTGTCATTGTTATTTTTTAGTTACATCCTCTGTTTTTGTTTTTTACACGCATAAATGCCCGTTTGTACCGTCCTGTATTGCCCTGTACTGTCCTTAATGTCTACTTTATATAAACCCTTATGGTTAATAAAGAAAGAATTATTATTGTTCTTTTTTTCTTCTTCTGCCTCCTCCTTCTGCATCATTCTTAAATTAGAAACGATTATTTGAAGCTAATATATGTGTGTGTGTGCTTTCCCCTCCCAAATATTACTGAATTTGTGCCTGCACTAGATATCATTATTGTGGTCGTTTGCATTGGAAAACATACATTTTAAATTTCCAATTTTCTGAATTCTACTTTTCATCAACCGCCTTTTTCCTATATATATATATACTATTAATAATGAGTTCAAACCTCACGCAGTCCTTTACAATGAAATAGCTCAAAGAAATATTTCCGAGCCGTGTAATACAAGTTAATATAAATTAATATATTTGATAAACACAAATACCAACATATCCGTGTTTGTATTGTAAACGACTAACGTTAGCTAGATTGAAAAATACTAATTATAATAATATAGTTTGCCTGTCTCGATTTAAAATAATAAATCAATAAAAACAAAGCATATTGGCAAATGGCCGTGGTACTTGGACAAATTTAAATTTCAAAATCAAACCTGTTCCGTAGACAGGTTTAAACCTTAAAATCCAAATATGTTTCGAAAAATGTAAAAAGTGGAAGAATACCGCATTCTATCTCCTCAGCAAGCACCAGAAAAATTGATATGTTCCACTTCAAAATATTTAAAAAGACTGTTTAACGCACATGGTTTTTCACATACGGTTATCCAGTGTCTAGCTGCCCCATACTCGTGCTGCTAGAAATAACAGCCGTTTATATGGGGCTAAATTTAGCTCTACGTAAGGAGCAGTGATACAATTAATAATGAGTTCAAACCTGAGGCAGTTCTTTACAATGAAATATAAATTAATATGAAATTTAAATTTGTCCAATCAAATTTGTTTTTATTGATTTATTATTTTAAATCGAGACAGGCAAACTGTATTATTATAATTAGTATTTTTCAATCTAGCTAACTTTAGTCGTTTACAATACAAACACGGATATGTTGGTATTTGTGTGTATCAAATATATTAATTTATATTAACTTGTATATATATATATATATATATATATATATATATATATATATATATATATATATATATATATATATATAGGAAAAAAGCGGTTGATAAAAAGTAGAATTCAGAAAATTGGAAATTTAAAATGTATATATATATATATATATATATATATATATATAGTTTTGCGAGGTTTTTTATATGAAATCGTGTGTCGAAACAAATATTGTTATACTTGGGGAGGGTCATATTTGTGTAATATTGCAAGAATTAATAACAGAACACACTCACTGTTTGGTTGGTTTTCGCTTTTCGCTTCTGTGTCTTTTATATCGGTAATCTAATTTATTCGGTCCTCAATGTTGCCATTTACTGACCAACGGTCAAAAATAATACAGATACAATATAGACACAAACACATATATATAGTTTATCAAAGTTCTTTCGTTGCACATCTGCAACATCGTCAGTGGTGCTAGTGTTTCCTCCCGTTACATTGTATGTCTACGCCATTTTTATTTAGTCTGTCTATATATTTATTTATTTATTTGTTTGTTTGTTTATTTTATTTTGTCTTCTTTGCGCATGCGTTTGCGTGTGTGTATAGTGTTTTGTTTGATGTGTGTTCGTGATTGGGTGAATGTGTATCGGTTAATGTATTCTATATTTACTAGTGTGTGTTTATATGTCTTTGTTGTTATTGTGCTTGTGTATGTATTTATTTATCTATTTATTTATTTATTTATACTTCTCTTAGGTCAGTGTTGTTTGTTTGGGTGTTGTTGTTATTCCATTCATTCTTTCTGTTTAATCTTGGCCTTCTAAGTTCTATTTCAATGGCCTCTCTGATTTGCCTATCTGCTGGGTCATTTCTATGTTTAGATATTATTCTAATCTCTATGTTGTCTATGTTACCGTTGTGTTGTTGTCTGGCATGTTCGTATAGTACTGACCTGTTTTTTCGTCCTTTTAGTTCCCCCCAGTGTTGGTCTATCCTTTCACCTATGCTACGAGCTGTCTCGCCTATGTATGTTGTTGTCATGTTTCTGCAAGTACCCTCTGTACATCTTATGCTATAGACTACGTTTCTAGTTTTACAGTTTATCCGGGGGTTTACCTTACATATGATACATTTCCTATTAGTACAGTGGGTTTTTTTAAAAGGGTATGTTTTGCTGATCAGAGATTTTATGGTAGTTCCTGGCCTTTCTACCACTTTAATC